>CM075196.1:1840000-1932500 GCA_037577475.1 Chaunax sp. Z400 | reverse complement strand
GCGTCGCCTTCCTAAAAACTGAGCAAGAATTTAGCAACAAGGGCTGCAAGTAACAAAAAGCTCAAGGAAAAGAACTCAAGGAAAAGAGAGCAATAATGAAAGTGATCCATTTCATAGGAATAACTAGATCCCTGTTCCTTTTTTAGCCTAACTTCAGAGGACCACTCAGGCTGAGGCTGGCTCCGAAACAACCAGAGGGCTCCTGTGTTGGGTTGGAATGCATGTAAGCAGCGGGGCTTGTTTGTGCCTTCTCGGTGGGGTGCTCTAAAAAGCCTGAGAGTTTTTTAAGAGTTGCATTATGTTTCCTTGGGAGCTGTGTTTTCCTAGCCTTGTGTGCATTAGCCACAGAGGTCAGCAATCAGCCCTGGGAATAATCCGGTGTGTGTACCAGCCACCTGAAGATTATCTTGACATTCTTTTTGCTTCACGGGGAGGATAGGCCTCCCACCTGATTCATAGGACTCCACGCAGATGTAGCAGCTACTTAAGGGAGGAGGTGGAAGAGTGGATGGTAGGAGGGATGAAAGGGACGGAGAGGTGGAGGGTGGTGCTGAGACGAGCCGCTACATGTTGCAGCACGTCCATCATGGGCACATTACAGACAACCTCTGCCATTTAGAGGCGGAGGGCCCCTGTGGAGCCTGCTAATCCGCTGGTATGATTGACTTTGTCCATCAAGGAGGCAAGCATGGGGGCCAGCTTATATGGCGCATTATCAGTAAGGGGCTTATACAAACCCGTGGTAGTGGGAATGGGAATGTTGTCGTAAGGCTTACACCCCCCTGTGACCCCCTTCCATTCTCTGATTCCTTTCCAGCTCATTTTAAAAACTTTGTTTAAGTCACTCACTAAAGTCAGGCGCTTAAAGGAACAGTTCACCCAAAATGGAAAATTCAGTTAATATCTGCTCACCTCCATGCAACTGAAGAAGATGGGAAGTAGTTTCAGAACATAGAAAAACAACTAGAAACTAGACTGGGGCGTGAACCTATGCCAAGCCCGAACAGTCCTACACAGGTCTGTTTGGCTTGTCTGACCTCATGGCCCACCCCTCCAGAAAGTTAGCAAAACAGCTAAAATGGCAGAACAACGAACTTCAAACTCCAAAAATCAAGAGTGTAACGTTAGATCTGACAGAGACACCTGTTGCTATGACTTCTACTTCCAGCTAGTAGGTAAACACTGAGGTAAAGAGACTCTGAGCTCTTGTTGACCTCGTCTAGAGGTGCATGGTCAAGTGTTTGAGCTTGTTCACCTTCCTCAGACAGGGTGCATGCTAATGCGTTTAAGCTTAGAGGCTGCAGTGAAGATTTCAGGTTACAAAAGTGTGTATGACTTGATGATATCGGGGCTTCTGGAGACTCTGGATTACAACGTACAACCTCTATATCATTTTAGGTTTGTTTGATAAAACACGTCCCCGTCTTCTTCTGTTATTAATATGTTGTGAAGCTCCAGAAACGTTTACTATAATACCTCCAATACAAACAACTGGAAGATTTTCAGCATTAAAACGGATTAAACAGCCAGTTGTTTTCAGTTCTTTTTGATTTCCCTGAAAACTATTGAAGTATTGAATGATCAGAATTTTAAAAAAATTCACTAACATAAACTAAAATCTACTTTTTTTTCAGATTTTCGGCATATTTGTGCCTCCTTTTCAAAAGTCAACAGAGGTAACACAAAGTTTTCTGGGTTCTCTTCATCGTTGCTTACATCTGTCATATTTAAAGGTTTTTTAAAAAATGAAGCGAAATCAAACGAGATTTCATTTTTAGTTAATTTACATGTTAGTCGAAACATCATCAAGCTAACATGAAATGGTTTGTATCTTATCACTTTCAGCACAGCTACATCTCCCCTTTTAATTGGTCAACACTCTGTACTACAGATCTTATCCTGAAATTGCCCACAAGCACCACTTTTTGACCACAGCAGTGTTTGATACAGAGACAGCCAGCCATCGAGGTTTTGTTACGTAATATGCCCGTTCCTTGAAAAGTGAGTTTAGCGCTGCGGACCCTCGCTGCTGCAGAAGTTTCCTGGCAGTGTGTGCATGTGTGTGTATTTGTGTGTGGTCATCTGGACATAAAGAACAGCTCTATTGTCTCCATTGAAAGGTGAGGGGGACGGGGACGTGAAAAGCACCTCTCATCCAAACCCTTCCTTCTAATGGCTACACTTGACATGCAGGGGGCAATTCCCTCAGCAAAGAGTGAAAAGGTGCTGGCCAGCTGAGCGGGACACTCGGCAGCAAAAAAAAAAAGAAGGAGAGGGAGGCCTTAGAGAGGATGACTAAAAGAGAGAGGGGAAGAGGGGGATATATGGTGAAGATGGAGGTGGGGGTGTGATTAAAACACAAATAATCTGGGAGGACTTTTGTCGTTTTGGTTGCTACATTATATTTGTGGGTAAACTCACCTTCTCTTGTGAGGTGGAGGATAAAGACGTTGGAGGGTGTGTTTGTTGGAGCTGGGGAGTTGAGTGGGGCCATTAGGAGGGCCTGAGATCTTTAAAAGCATATCCTCCAGAGCCTGGGGCATGCTATGAGAGGAATACCAAGCTCTGGGAACAATGAGGAGAGGGCCGAGTCACCCCTGCCCACCAGCCTTTCACCGCAGTGGCCACTCAAAGGGCAACTAGCAAGCTAGTCGGGACAGAGCAGTTTCTCTCACTCTGTGAAAGCAGCAGCGTTTGACAGTCAGTAGAAAATCTGCATTCTTTTACCCTAAAAAGATTGACTATGATGTAAGAGTGATGCTGTTAGTACCAAACTCACAAATAACAAACAATCCTACACACGACTGTTCAGCTAGCCTGAATAAAAAACCCTCACAAATACACATTTTGATCCAGCGCAACAATATACACACATTTTTCACTTTGAGATCTACGGTGGCTGACGGGGACAAACGCGCTGCAACAGAAAACACGCGCAAATAGACCAAAAAAAAGAAGCAAATTAAGAAAACATCTTTATCAATTTGACAACACGTGTGCAGGATTTGGAGAACGTTCTGCAAATACCACAACAGAAGTGTTCCCGGAGGACACTTAAAAGTGATGCACAAAATGCACCAAAATCTAATTGGTTCTCTTTAGAACCATTTCTCATCCTTCCACCAAATTCTGAGGAAGTGTGTCCAGTAAATCTTTTATAATCGTGCTAATCCCGCTAACGAACATACGGACACGGGTAAAAACATAACCAGAGGAGTCAATTACACACTATCCAAATGTAATCTGGGTTAAATATAGGTAACTATTTTAGTAATATGATTACATTCTGACATGTAATCCATTGCTACACAAACAAATTGTGTCTACAAAACAACAAAGTACCCGTTGAACAGGTTGGACACATTTTCATGGAGTCAAACTGATGTTAAAATGCAGTTAACTGGTTCCCTGAGCAAACAATAGGTTATCCATAACCTCGGATTTAAACAACTCCCAATCCCAGTACGGCTCTTTGAAAGAGAGGCCATTAAGATGAGTGACAGAGCTGAGAAGGGGGGGGGGGGGGGGGAGGAAAACACTTTGTGAAAAGTTGCATAAGTGGCCTTGACATGGTTGCAGACGACAATCTCAGACTGTTAACGTAGATTTGCAGCGAGAGCGGAGGTGGAAGTCATTCATGCTATCGCTCATAGACCTCCCTCCTCCTTTCCCTTCATTCTAAACCTCCATCTCTTTACATTCATCAACCCCATGCTGCCTGGAACGATAAGAGACGGCGCAGACAAACTCTTTGCACCACTTACCAGCACAAAGGGCTCATATTTACATATAGCCTCTTTATCTCAGTCATGGGCTCGTTTTTTTTTTAAATTTGTGGTTAACTTCCAAAAGCCTCCGTCAAGATCCAAGCCTTGTACAGCTTGTACTTAATGACTGTAATTTCCAACATTAAAAGCTCACGGGTTGCCACTGCAATAATAAAAAGTGTGCTTTGTCAGTCAAGCCTTTTGATCTTGACACTTTTAAATAGCAGTCCCCTAGGATGTTGACAATGAAGCCAAGTGACAGGCCTGTTTGTAGGCCATGGAGAAAAGAAGATTATTGCTCTTTGTAGACATGACCCCATTTGTCTTTTGGAGAGGTTTGAGCCGTCTTAGAGGAATTTGGGGATGTAAAGTTCTACCCGTGTTTTAGATAAAAAAGAACAAGCTTTTAAGAGCGAGTGAAGCCACAAGAGACAACGTGGTTTCTTTATTCTGACGTGATAAAAGGAGGGGCTGTGAAGGCGAGGATCAAAGAGGAGACAAAATGTACATTTCATTTCAAGATTTCAAACACACATTTCCAAGATTTATGAGTTTTGGACACAGCTTGGAATTGTTTTTAACCGAGTCAACACATGTCCCTGATCGTCACGAGAAGATGAGCTGCAATTACGACGCCTGCAGCGCGGAATTTCTGAACTGAGCAGCTGTCATTTCACTAGATGACATTATGCATACTCAATATTTGCCATGCCGTTTTCTCCCTTCTCCACGGGGGTAATTTGTGGCACAATAAAGCACTCCAGTGGATAACAGAGCTCCCTTTGTGGCACAGGCCCCTGGGGGCCGCTAATCTCTGCCAAGGAAAACAATGGCTCGCTGCTGAACCAGGGCAGGCTCCTGTCAGTAATGCATCAGGTTCAAACACTTGCACGTACACACACATGCACATCTGACATGGTTGCCGCCCATCCTTGTCCTGACAACTGTAAGAAGCTAGAACCTGGCAACAAGTACGACAACACACTCAGCTCTGCAGAATCAGGGTGTTCCCGCTGTCAGAGCAAATTATACTTTCACATCAGTCCGCAGTTAAGGCTTCATCAATAAATCAGTCAGGAAGAGGACTCACTTCACAGAAAAACTCAATGCAACATATACTTAGTGCATTGTTATCTGGATTGGGACCTGAATCAATAGAGGAGTTCACCCATTATGTTCTCACCTCACTCACCCCCATGACGGGATAATTCAGGTGAAGTTTCTTAGTCGAAAACACATTTCTGGAGCTTCACAGCAGAACAGAGTTGCAGCATTCTGCTAAACAATGGTGGAAGATGGGGACTTGTTTTAAAATAGCAAACACAAAATCACTCCGTAAAGCTCCACATTTGCAGGGGCCTCAAGATTTATGTTTGATTCAAAAAGATAGTTTTTTAGTGCACACCCTGTCTAAGAAAGACGTGTCGCTAGATGAGACCTCAGCAATCCTGATAGAAAATGTCACCTTAGAGCCAACAAACACTTGTTGCTGCAACTTCAGCAGAGCTCATCTGTTATTTGTGATGCAACTTATGGGTAACATGTGAACACTTTGCAAGTTCTCATTGATCTCATCCTGCAGCACATGTACGTTAGAGCTTGTGACTCAGACCGGATGCATGCTAATGTTTTTAGCTTAAAAGCTGCAGTGAAGATTTCAACTCAAAAAAGACACATATAACATCTTCTCAAATCAAATTGGGATCTTTGGGCCGTACGAGCTGTAGGGAGTCATTTCATGTTTTTCCAAGGAGGTTATGTTTTCATTAGTGTCTGTTGGTGCGTTTGTTGGTGCAGGATTATGCACAAACGACTAGACGGATTCCCACAAACCTCGGTGGAAGGGTCTGGCATGGGCCGAGGAGGAACCCATTCAATTTTGAAGTGCATCCGAATCAACAAGCAGATCTAGGATTCTATTTTTTTTCACTTTCTGTAACATTGCAAGATAAGCTGTTTGGATCAGGCATATTTAAAGGGTTGGTATCTATGATTAAGTAACAGTGTGGTACGAATCCAAATAAAAACTTGATACTAGCAGCTTTAAACATTTTCTTTGGGGGTAGTTTTTCTTTTTTTTTAGTTGCTCTGTGGTAACAAAAACGGCCAAAAACCTGCAACTACCAGTAATGTGTAGCTGAAAAAGTTGAAAATCATCACGTTTTTTATGCTTTCAAACGAGTCCCCATCTACTTCAGTTGTTTGCAAGAATACTGCAGAGCTGTTTTACTGTGAAGCTCCAGAAACTCATCCCGGCTTTCCATCGACTTGGGCTCGAGTAGATAACAAATAGTTAGCTATAATAGAAGTCCTTTACTTCCTTATCTTTGCTATGAGTCTCTCAAGTGTAACTGGCTGTTTTTAAGTTAACCAATCATTGATTTAGATGAGGCTCAGTATCAGTGATGAACAGCATGCTGCAGCAGGCCTTGAGAGAATTCTCCCTCAGTCCTCAGTGAGTTATCGTTTTATGACTTTTTGTGTTGGAGTTAGCAGCCAGCACTCAGAAAAATCAACCTTACTCCAAGTATTTCTTTATTTGTCATAAAGGGACTGCAATTATATAACTCCTCTCTACCCTGGTGCTCTGCAATTAGCCTCTCATTGACCCATTCACACATCACTGGCAGTACTGGTCTGCACATTAGGAGGGGTGCAGTCTTGCTCCAGGACATGTGAACAGGACCTAAATGTCAACCAGTGTGAAAAGTTTATGATCCAATTTATCTCCTTCTGACAACAATTTTGCACAGTCTCCCTCATTGCCACATCTATTCTGGAACATTCCTACAGAAATTAGCAATGAAATGGCGACAAACATGGACGACACTTGAATTCCTTTGTATTTCATCGGCTGGGATGAAACAATCTTAGACTAACAGTAGCTAGCAAGTCCTTCTGCAGCTTCTGTGTTTACTGAAATGATGTTACTCTCCACTAACTGGCTTTAGCAAGAAACGTTCACAGCATAAAACAGCTGATTTGACTGAGTAATGAACTAGCAACACAGCCGGACTCAAGTGACAAACAGGATCAACATCAAGAACTGACGTAAGTTAAACAATCCTGAGTTGTTCCCACTTTGAGCTGAAAACCTGCGTGCTAACGCTTTTAGCAACAGCTAATTGTTTCATTATAATGGAGAAAGGTGTATGGACCAATACCCACTAAGTAGTAGCAGTGTGTTTGTGTCGAGTCAAATAAAGCAATTCTGAAATAAAGGGGGGGGGGGAATATACAGAATGCCCCAAAACATCATCTGACCTAACCCCGTCCCCCACATCTGTTTATGGAACCCTCCAGGATGGGTATTATGGGATTGCTGGTGTTGCTGTCACAGCCAAAGAAACATTTTGAGCTTTAAGACAGAGCCACATGTGGCCCAACACACCAGCATCTACTTCGAACCGATCTTCCGTGTTGATTGGAGCCACCAGTGGCTGCTGAGCCAAGTGTTGAGGTCAACATCACCGCTCTGTGTTCGGTTCTCGGGACTCTTTAGAATCTGTGCTGACAGAGAGTCTGGACCACAAACACTACACTGCTCATTCATGATAACTGCATGTCTTTTCGTCCTTGTTTGTCTTGTCTCGTCTCTGTGTTTCACACATAAGGTGTATCACTTCCTCTTTGATGAGAAATATATATTAGTTCTAAATAAACCCTAATAGGCTAGTCTCTCAAAGAAGGGCTGGTGTACACAGAAACCCCGCCCCCCAAAAAAACCTTATCTGCTGCAAGATCAAACTGCATGTGTTTTCTTTAAAAAAGACAATAAATATACATGCAGACAGATTTAAAAGAAGATAAAAAAGAAAGGAAAGCTCAACGTGCTCATCATCTGCATGAATTGGTAGATTTTAAAAATATTTTTACATATAATAAATACTTGATTTGAAAAAAAAGGCTTGTTGTTGTGCTAATTTTTCATTTGCACACATACCAGGAAGTCATTATTCAGTAAAAGCGATGCTAACTTTCTTTAACATTGTCAGAAAAACTACTGAACTGATTTCTAAAACTCTTTGTGGAGAGGTGGGTCAGACAGGCTGAACATGCATGTGCAGAATGGTTTAGCCAGGTATGTGCTATTCTAGTTTATAACGTGGTTGATTTGCATTCTAGTTATGCTAATAATGCTTGAAATCAATTCTTTCTTTGAGATACCCTGGAGCAAAAAAATGAATCATCAGAAACATTTAAAATCCTGCACAAACGTCTGTCAGCGGCTCTAAATTTCCCCACGTGGGCCCTGATGACACGCCAATGATGCAAAATGAGCATCAGCAAAACTGTCCAATAAACAAGTCATTCAGTCTAACGTCATATTTACTGTTCTTTGTTCATTTGTGAAAAGTCAGCGTGAACAAGGACAGAACTAGAAATAACAACAACAGTGACCCTCAGTCCGGACTAAATGAACTGAACTACAGGTGTGAAAACACCCTGACTGTGACTCAGTTCTTTCTCGTGTCTGTGTAAACTCTTCCAATGGGCCAACATGCCAGGACATGCTGTTCTGTGACATGGCAACATGTCTGCTGTGACAAAAAATAGATTGGTTTTACAGGATTGACACTGACAGGACTGATGGATATGCAAATAAGACCCAATAGAGTTTGCTTTAACAAAACCTCCTTGCAGTGTTCCATGAGAAAGTACACTGAGCTGCTGCTACTGGGAACACGAAGCATGAAAGAAAACCTCTGAGATACAAAATGAGAGGTTAAAAGATACAACATGTGCTTTGGAGTGACTTTATCAGCCAATGACATTGTAGTGGGTTGAATTAGAACAGGAACCAAAAGCCTCTAATCTACGAGTCCCCTTTGCATCCAAGCTAGATCTGGTCTTTATTGGTTAACCACATGTGCTACAATGGCCAAACCACATGTGAGGGATTCTATCAATGAGAACAAGTCATTAATCAAGTCTGAGCGCTCAGTGTTTGCTGAGGATTCCCTGCCTTCAAATGAAAGGCAGGACCGCTGCCTGTCATCGCCGGTGACGGCTGGAACATCAGAGCTCTCTGAGAGCCTGACAGGGATGGATGAGCAGCCAACAATGATGTGCTGCACCGAACGATGTGATAATATCTAGGAATATTTTGGACTCACTTCAAGTGTCAGACAGAAATCTTCTGAGCTGCAAATCAAATTAAGAGTACTTGTATCTCAACGCGAGCTCTTCTCATATCTGCTGAGGCTGACAGATATGACAAGACGTGTGGAATCTCATGTTCAAAGGGAACCTGAAGAGAGGAAGGCTGTGAAACGAGAGACAACGAGACACTTTAAGCTATAATGATTTGTTTAAAAGCCTTATTTGTTAATACAGTTTCTTGTAATGGCTAACTCACATTTCTCTGCACGTCTTCTAAACTCATTGTGGACTAAACTGTGGATCTCTTGACCTGGCTTTCACACAGGAAGTGTTCGCCTTAGCAATTATAGTTCAGTCCCTCCAGGATTATTTCAAGGGCCTTTTTTGGGATTGTTGTGGCCTAAATGTCTGATTTTCTCAAAAGTTGCGATGCATGTTGCAATACTTTCAGGCATTTCATATATATATAAAACAGGTATGTGCTCTATTGAGAGCCCTTCTGGTTCAAGTTCAAGCCCTACTCATCAAACATATTTCAGTGGAGAATGTGCTGTATTCTGTTTTTCATGAATAATCTTTACAATCTTACAGAAAGTCTCCCACTAGTCTTTAACCTCTAACCACCCATCCACCACACCAGTATCCTCTCCATTACTTCCTATTCACATCCAAACGGAGAGCTCTGAAGTGCATGAACAATGTGTGTATGAAGAACTATGTGGTCGGGGGCAAAACCATAACCTACCCTCATTACCCTCATCCAACACACACTTTAGAGCCTCATATGTGTTGTCAGCGAACATTCAATAGAAGAGATTAGACCCCCTCTTTCACCCTCTTCTTGCTGGTTTTGTGTCGGTTCTACGGGTCGTCATATCCAGCTGGGAGTCTTCACTTTGCCCTGAACGCCTCCCTGTGTTGTGACATTGCCAAAGTACAACTGGAGGAATCAAACTGTTTGAAGTTCGGTGGCTATTATTCTGCAAGTACCCTCATTGTTCTACGCTTGAATTAGTGCACCTGAATCCACTAATCGATGGCTGTTAGCTCTGTGTGCTCATGAATGGCATGTGAGGGCTGGTAAGTGATATTTGAGTGTTTCATGAGGAAGGGCTGCCTACAGTTCAGTGTACCAAGATTTTTTTTTTCTTTCTGGGGTTGTGAGTCCATTGAGCTATTTTGCCTACCTCACCTTTAGACTTCGCAATGTTCGAGACTGTCCAGTGTACGTAGAAACTTACGGACTGCGTAGGATTATACATTCTCTTTGAATTGAATTTGAATTAAAGTGTTTTGTTGAGGATTGTTTGTCATCTTAAAGTTGCAATGTGAAGGCCCATTTATGCTCTACGTTAAAGACGGAGACGGACAGAGCCTTCCGTACGTCTTCTGTGTTCATTTCGTACGTAGTAAGATACCTTTTCAGAAAGTAACTACAATTCAAGCAAGGGATGACAAACGTGTACAGACACTGCTTTTTATTTACCAGGTACATCATCACAACCTCCTCCGATTGTAGCTATATTTGTTGTTGACTTAACTTTTGACACTTCACTGCCCTCCTGTGGTTGTATCGATGTCCAGATAGAGGATGCATGGAAGTATGTAGGCATTGATAGATCGTATACGGATGTACTTTTCCATTTATGTACGCAGACGGAGCATAAATGGGCCTTTAGAGCAGTTTAGCTCATTTTAACCAACTGGATTTTTTAAATATGTTGTGTCATGTTTTTTTTCGATCCTGGTCTCTAAATGGTGTAAGAATAATGCGCCAGTGTCTGAGGTCATTTCGCATGTTTTCACAATTCATTTCTTGCTTTTCACGTGCCATTTAACGCTGTCCAAATTAAGCTTTTTGTGCCATTTTTCTCCATGTCACGGAGAAAATATCAAGTGGCCTTTTAATTACAGATGTTGGAGAGAGAAAGACTGACAGCTGGATGAACTAGATTGACCTTTAACAAGAGAGAGAGAGAGAGAGAGAGAGAGAGAGAGAGAGAGATGCACCACGCTGTCAATTCATAAGCTTAGCCATAGTCTATAATATCAGAAAGGTTTGTCAAACAAGTTCTGGTCCATCATCCCCAGTAGGTCTATCTGCAGTCTCCCAGTAGCTATACTCAATACAAACATACTCAACTATCCAGTCTGGAACTGGTGAGGCACCAGTTCTACTGGTTTGATTTGTAGGACTGCAGCTGGACCTTCCTCCAGATCACATCTGCTGCTCCACATAAAATGAGCTTCACACATGATATTAGTCTAATAAATGTAGACTTTTACCTTTTTAGAAAAAAACAAAAACAAAAACATTAGTAAATAATTAAATATAAAAGTTCTCCCAGTCTTTTAGGATAAGATAGCTCTACAAGTGGGTGGACCAAGGCCCTTTAAGCCCACCCACAATGCCGTGCCTGATTTAGACAGGTCAGACAAATGTAGAGAACCAAGACATGTGTGTTCAGGTCCCAAAAGTCGACCTATTTTAACTTCCATAAGCGTCAAAAAAAGGTTTCAGCATCCAGGACTCTGAAGTCTTGCTGAATAATGGACAGTTACAACAGACAGGTTGGGGGAAGCATGGAGGGATGATGCATGGCCTGAGACACACACCTGGACCAAGGTCTAGACTGGGGTTAAGTGAGGGGGCGGCATTTAAGTGATCCCTCCTGAGGGGCCAATGAATAAACCACAGCAACAGGGAGGCCAGAAATGGTGATAAACGATGTCATGCTTTTAAACGATGACACAGGGAGTTATGAGATGGGCAGTGAGACAAGGTGGGGTATTTCCTCATTTTGTAAATGATGCTCTTTGATGCTGTAATACATTATATCCTCATCTATATATTTTGGTGAGAGATGTTTTTGAGGATTTTGTTAAATGTGGGAGGAAGTATGCACAATACTGTACTGTAATATTGCATGGGATGCAAAGCAGAGTGCTTATCTACTCCAAGGTCCAACAGTCCCATTTCCAAATTCCAATTATTATCCTGACCTAATAAAATGCTGAAAGGAAAGTTCCTGAATGTGCCCCTTTATCTGGATCCACATCAAAATTTAATTAATTAACCATCAAGTAGTTTTTGTGTAATCCTGCTAACAGAAGGACAAACAGAACAGATTCCAGAATCTGGATCTGCACCAGAATTTAATGGGTTCTTTCCTGGCCGTTTCATGGAAATCTGTCAAGTTTTTTAATTTTTTTAATTTGCATAATCCTGCTAACAATCAAACAAACCAACAAACAAATGGATATGGGTGAAAACATGGCCATGGCTGAGGTGATGATAGATCAACTGAAGAACACTGAGCCCTACTCTGATCTGATTTCAAGGTTACAGACAAATTAAAAACAGAGATTTACGACGATTAGTCAAAGAGTTCTACCAGTAAGATTTATGGATGTGGATGCAGGTGGTTGGTGTGACAGAGGAAGATGTTGGGGGACAGGGTGAGATGGAGATGGATGATCTGCTGTGGCGACCCCTAAGGGGAAGTTGAAAGAAGAAGAAGAAGAAAAAGAGTCTAATGATGAAATCAGTTGTTTCTTTGGCCAAATTAAACCTGAAACATCTGACGAAATATGAGACACATCCATCTCTTTTCTTTAAAACAGTTGTCCTGATTACCTCTGACAAAAACAACCACTGTGAGCTACCTGCTGGACCGAAAACCAAAAGCCAGCGCAGAGAAACCAAAGAAGAAGAATGGATTGTTTATGCATTTCCTGTGGGCTGATGCAGCCCAGCGAGAACTGCATGGCAGGATCCTAGAAAGGGTAATCTCAAGAAATAACAGTGAGGGATTAGCTTTAATTTGAGGTTCTGCTCAGAACACAGCAGCGTCTGTCATCAGAAGCTTGACTAGCATCAGCTTCACATGATCTACACTGTCATTAGATGATGGGCATGTCTGATTCTAGCTGCTCCCAAACTGAAAATGACGCTTTCATATCTCATCTGCTGATCTTCTGATAGGATGTTTTAAGGCTTATAAACCCCTGAACATGAATAATGTTGATTAACAATATTTGGAGAGAAAAGCTGTTATATCAAACCTGTTATGTACAGACGCATGGAGGGTTACCCTATAATGCCCCCTTAGGTGGGGGCATAAAAACATATGCTAGTTAAAGGCAAGAGATGAGTAATATTTTTATCCCATTTGAATTGTGTTAGTTACACAAATCATGTTTGTCAATTTAAAAGGAAGTCACACCTTATCATAAAACTGTTAAAGAATAAGAAAAAAACTACACACCCAACATTTGTCTATGTGATGTCATCGTATTTAAGACTCACCGAAACCTTGTAGAGCCGGTCCTTTGTGCTTGCTAGCTAACGGAACTGTTTCTCTTCTTTCACATAGCTACACCTATCAACATGGCCAGACATGTAGGGCCCTATTTAAACAATCTAAAGCGCCATGGACTTTAGACCATGGCGCTTTAGATCGTTTCAGATTCAGTTAGGGCGTGTCCAACTAGCTTTTGCTCGTTAAACGGCACACAATCTGAGCACAAAGTAAGGCTCAAGATGCAAAGAGGTTCATCTTTCATTCCCTTTAAAACCCGGGTGTGTATCACCTGGAACATTGCTACTTAAACCTTGGCACTCGTCTCATTGAGGGACAGGTATGTGGTCCTTGGCTGGTCCAGTCCTGTCACATACAGTATGTCCCCTTCCAGGTTCATGCAGTGAAACAGTCCAGGTTCACGCAGTGAAACAGTCCAGGTTCATACAGTAAGGTTCATACAGTGAAACAGTCCAGGTTCACACAGTAAGGTTCATGCAGTGAAACAGTCCAGGTTCATACAGTAAGGTTCATGCAGTGAAACAGTCCAGGTTCATACAGTAAGGTTCATGCAGTGAAACAGTCCAGGTTCATACAGTAAGGTTCATGCAGTGAAACAGTCCAGGTTCATACAGTAAGGTTCATACAGTGAAACAGTCCAGGTTCATACAGTAAGGTTCATGCAGTGAAACAGTCCAGGTTCATACAGTAAGGTTCATGCAGTGAAACAGTCCAGGTTCATACAGTAAGGTTCATGCAGTGAAACAGTCCAGGTTCACACAGTAAGGTTCATGCAGTGAAACAGTCCAGGTTCATACAGTAAGGTTCATACAGTGAAACAGTCCAGGTTCATACAGTAAGGTTCATGCAGTGAAACAGTCCAGGTTCATACAGTAAGGTTCATGCAGTGAAACAGTCCAGGTTCATACAGTAAGGTTCATGCAGTGAAACAGTCCAGGTTCATACAGTAAGGTTCATGCAGTGAAACAGTCCAGGTTCACGCAGTGAAACAGTCCAGGTTCACACAGTAAGGTTCATACAGTGAAACAGTCCAGGTTCACACAGTAAGGTTCATACAGTGAAACAGTCCAGGTTCATGCAGTGAAACAGTCCAGGTTCACGCAGTGAAACAGTCCAGGTTCATACAGTGAAACAGTCCAGGTTCATACAGTGAAACAGTCCAGGTTCATACAGTGAAACAGTCCAGGTTCATACAGTGAAACAGTCCAGGTTCACACAGTGAAACAGTCCAGGTTCACACAGTGAAACAGTCCAGGTTCATACAGTGAAACAGTCCAGGTTCATACAGTGAAACAGTCCAGGTTCATACAGTGAAACAGTCCAGGTTCACACAGTGAAACAGTCCAGGTTCACACAGTGAAGTAGTTTGGAGTAGAACAGACGTCCTCCTGATAAATCCTGAGGCACTGCTAGAGATGACGTCAAATGTCATTGAGTATCTTTGCATTTTCTTATCATTTATTTTACAGACACCTTTTGTACTTTTGTGGGGAGTTTTAAAAAAGGTAAGTGAATACCCAGACATGTGGTTCACTGTGTTGATGGTGTCATGGTAAAAAAAAATCAGTCCTACGTATTTTATTTATGTTGCTAGTCCAGGTCCAGTATTTGAGCAAAGTGGATTTGCAGCACATTTACCAACATGTGAAATGTGAGAATAACTGAGACAGAACAGGAGAAAATCCCTGAAGGAAACACGTCGTCCAAAGATGTAATAAAGCATCATTGTTGTAATGAACAGCACAAACACTTTAGATGCTGTTGATTGTACCGGTGTGTGTGTTCACTGCTCCAACCAGCTGAAGAACAGTGTGTGAGGTGTTCTCAGTGTGTGTGTGCCAACCCTAAAGCTATGTAAACAGCCATTACAGCATTACAATCTGTAACCCAAACATTAAGGCCTGTGACTTCAACGCAAATCAACTGGAACACACATTTCTGTCTCTTCTGATGATGTGAGAGGGATTTCTTCTCTTATAGACTCTAAACATTGTTTGTAATAGATGAGCATTTTCAAAAACAATGGCTTTTGTGTCATCCAAGGCCCATGAGAAATGTCAGGCTGTAACACTCGACACCCAAACTTACACAAGGCAGTGGATATCGGATATGTCTGAACAATGGGCTCTATTTTACTTATAAATGGTAATGCGAGATAGATAGGAAATAACCAATGGGTCATCTACTGTATCATTTTAGTTTATCCCTCAAATAATGTCATGAATTTTCTGTATCCGTCATAACAAAACACAATGAAGCTGCAACAAAGACAAAGACTGTTCTTCTCCTTCCACTTCAAACCATAAAAACATAATTAAACATATTTACAGGCCACTTAGGATCAAACAAGACGAGACATAATGTGAAAATGAAGCAACATTAAAGTGTCACATTCCTGAACCTTATCTGAGGTGAGGCTCGTTTGTTTTCTGTAAACAGCCATGAATATGTTTTCTTTAATGCGAATGCATCTTTTGACCAATGATCGTTTGCTTTTCCTCTGTTCCAGGATGCAGAGTAAAATTTGCACAGGGGCTGCTGAGCACCAGGAATAACTACCACACAGTCACACACAACTCTGCAAACATCTGCAAAGGTTATGACAGGGAAAGCTCTGCAATCTACTGTATGGCACTGATCTGACACATGACAATGAGGACAAGCTCATACATGCATCTGATAGAAGCATAGCAGCTTCAAATACATTTCATACTTCATATCGTTATAGACCACAGCTAAGCTGTATTTCCTCTTTGTTCTGCAGTGAATGCACCTGCCTCTCTCTCCGTTCCATGTTTTCTGTTATGTGAAATTTCAAGAAGAAAAAACTAAGGAAAAGGAAAAGTGGTGACTTCCAAACACATATCCTGTTCCAAAAGAACAAATTATCATAAAATGATTGCTCTTACAGGTATTTTGTAGCTTCTATTAATTTCACTATAACCGCTCATCATTGGCAGGGTTGTAGTATTGCATGTGAACTTTTTTGTATGTATGTAGTTTTATGTTTGAATTTAATTGTTTCAGTCACGTAAAATACTCTAAAAGTCGTAAACAGCATTGTTAATAGTTGTTAAAATTGTCATTTATAGCCATATGATGAGAAGCCAATCGCCATAACAAACGTTTCCATTCTACATTTCTGCTATGGTCAAAGTTAACACTTCTTTATGCTTCAGTTTGATATTTTATGTCCTAAATTCTGGTTGCTTTGAGGCAAAAAACATTTGTTTAGGGTTAGGAAGAGATCAGGGTTTGCTGTCGCTACAAAAACAGCTGAAAACTTCCTGATGTGTAGTTTAAAATATGAACTTTGGTCAACAGAAATAAGGCAGGAAAATCTCCCAATGTGTCCTTCAAAATATTTGCTTTAGTTGGCGAAAAAAAATGGCCGGAATATTTCCTGATGTGTCGTTTAAAATATCCGTTCCAGTCGCCACAAACATGGGTTCAAATCTCCCGATATCTCGTTCAAATTATATCCACATTAGTCGCCACAAGCACAGCTGAAAAATACCTTCTTTTCACCTCCACACTACCCATAAAAAACATCTAATTCTGATGACTAAACACCTTTATATGCATCCCTATCATGGCATGTGTGCTAATGGCTGATAGCTGGTCAGAATCTGGATGAAAGTAACCAGAAGTTAAACAGCAAAAAATGCTAATCTTTGAGCACGGAGGGCATTTTTCTCCTGTAAACTCTGAGCAACAGAAAAGCAGTGGTGAGAGATTCAGAGCAGAGGGATTCCCTCATTTGGCAGGAGCAGCGCTGCCTGGGAGACTGTCCACAGGGAGACATAAACCCACACAGAGGAGAACAAAGGTCACGACTCAGAGACCAGGGTCTAAGCCCCCCCCCAACACTATTCAGCCATGGTCATCGTCTTTGGCACCCACTGGTCCCAACAAGCTCCCAGTTACAAGGTTGATTTGAAGCTAGGAACTGCTCTCCCTCCTGTAACTCAAACCTCCCAACATGGACTACGCCCTGCACATGTCACCGCCTGGTCCCAGAGAGCTGCAACAATGCCAAATGTATGCCAAATGTTCGTCTTTAATGGTGGGTAATTTATAGACACTGGCAGCAGCAAATTTAGACTTGTGGTCAGAGGTGTTGATTACCCTTTTTATCTGGCTGTTTGTTTGGGAGCGTGATCAAAGACATCACCCGTTAGCGATCATGTGCTTTCCTTCCCCCCTTTTGCCCCCGTTGCTCAGACTCTGGCACACAGCCACGCATCGGCCTACTTTTCTTTGTTTTATTACTTCAAAAGGTTGCGCCTCACCCCATTCATCACAGAACACTGCTCCCGTCAGAGCTGTAACAGAGTCAGATTGTTCAGGCATTTGGGCATCCAACAAAGCGTGGTGAGCATCTCCAAATCTGAGGTAATTCAAGGAGGGATAATTCAACACTCATCTTTGATCTGTGATCTGTGCATATCTGCACCCATACTCAGCCGTGGCTCGCTTTTATTACGCCTCTGATATTTCATCTCACCAAGCCCATTTGAACACATCACCACAAATTAGCATTGTGATGGGGATTATTTCCCCATAATGCCTTTGTCTCCTTTCTGTCTGTGAAGTACGTTTGACATTTGTTAAATGTCGATGCTCCACTTTGACAAGCTCAAGGACAAAGACTGAAATTATCCAGGAGCAGGTTGGAGAGTTCAGATCAGGTGGGTAAACTTTTACAGAGATCTCCCCAACCTTTACATGACTCTGTGTCCTGTGGCTGGATTTGAGCTTATTTATCTTCCTGAGTTTGTGCAAAATGTCAGCTGTGAGGAGGAGGAACATGAGGGAGAGGGAGCTACGCTGACTCCTTCGGAGGCGCCCTGCCCCTATCTTGAATCTTAATCCGATGAGCTCACACTCAGTATGTTCCTCTCGTGAGTTCTGCATGACTTGCGCTGCCCCCAGAGATAAAGGACGGATGGGGTGCTGCCGTCCTCCCTGGAGAGGCGGGTGGAGCGGGTGAGGAGGAGGGATGGGGGGGGGTTGTTACAAGAAGGTAGGAGGGGATGGGTGGAGAGTTTAGGGTATGGTTGTTGGGGAAAGGGGCGGAGAAGGGGGACATACTGAGGCCTCTGTGTGCATGTGTGGGGGAGTCATCATCCAGCACCTCTCCCGCCCTCGGACACTGACCTCTTTGTAGGATTCATATTAAAAACTCCGGCCCTGTGAAGATGACCCCCCTGAGACTAATCCTGTGACCTCCAGCGCATTTAAGTGACCGTTAGTGGACACGGCAAGGACAGCCTGTCATTTCAGCCGATAGACGGAGGTGTTTGCGTGTGGTCAATATCGAAGATGGGGTGTGGAGTCTGTTATGGAGGCGGAGTATTGTGTGCAGAATAATGTTGTTGAAGCCTGATGCTAGGCGTCGGTCTGCACGCTACTGGTGTCCAGTCTTTGTGTCTTTTGCCTCAACTCTGCTTAGTTTGTTGGTCTTTGAAAAGAGCAAGTCGGTGGTTCCAGTCTGTCTGCCGTGTCGTTATGTTGGACTGTTTTATGCTGCTTTCACGAGTGTAGGAAATAACAGAGAGTAGGCTACAAACTTATAAGGGAACTTTGGATGCTTAAATGTTGCATGTTAGTGAAAACAGCTGAAACTACTCCCTAGATTTTACTTCCTACAACAATCCCCTAACTAGACGCTTTTGGACCAAGTTCTGCGAGGTTGGTTCTAACTGTTTTAGCTCCTTCTTCAGAGCAGGGACTCTCTTTATGGAGACTGGTTGAGCCAGTATCAACCTCCATTTTTAAAAACCTGAGTGAAACAACAGCTTGCAATGCTAACTTTTTAAATGGGACATTAAGCAGACCCAACAGTCCCTTTTAATTCGATTTAATTATTAAACTAACCTAATAAGTAGCTTATGTATAATTGACAAAATTGGTCAAATCTAATGCTGTGTTCACACCGAATGCGACGTAAATTTTTTTGAATTTTCTGTTAGCCCTATAAATTTAAACATCCTGGATCACCAGATCCAGAATATGACTTGGATCCAGATCAGACTCTGATGTGTGCTAGATCTTATGGTGATGTCATTGGGTCATTTTTGTAAAGATAAAGAATCCTTTAAAAACATCCTGGATCCAGATGACGATCCGGATCACCACCAGAATCAAAAGGATTGTTCCTGGGATCAAACCCTACCTCTACAGGAAAATTCATCAAAATCTCTTCACAACGTTTTGAGTTACAGACGGATAAAATAAAAATATCAAAAACATAACCTCCCTGGTGGAGGTAAAAAAAAAAAGGCCACTGAAGATTTAGTTCTTTCCTGTGGGTACTTCCTCTCAGAGAGTCCCCAGTACACCTTACATGACTTTATTTTCAAGATCAGCCATAGGAGAAAAACCCTCCAAATGTGGAGACGCATACGTTCTTAATAGGTTGCTTACAGGCCTTTTTAAATGTACTGAGACCTGAGGGAATGCTTTATAGCTTCCGAAGTCTGTAACCAGCCTGCCATTTGGTCGGTAATGTTCAATGACAGCTCAAAGCACCGACTTATTGTCTCTGGGACCTGTGTACATCTTCTGAAGACCACTTTATGTGGTGATAAAATAAGGGCCCAATAAAGCCTTCTCACCAGCGGCAGATCCTCCCAGCGCAGCAGCCCTTGTTAATCACAGCAAACAGTTGGAGATCCTTTCAAAGGGGATTATATCAGGGTCAGGAGCATTTGGACCTTAATTACCCTTGACATAATGTTTGACCATTCTGTTACCACCGAGGAGGGCAACACTTATTAAGGGGACATGGCTCTAGGGGTCACCGGGGTTACCCAGGTCAACAGTACAAGCACAGCCCACCCCAACAACCCCCCCCCCGATCCACATTTCATCGTCCAGCTACGGATCTCTGAGCCAACCTCCTACAAGAGGGAAGGAATCTGGCCAGTTTAGGAACTGCAGGATTTTAGGCGGTGACGTTGTCGTCACGTTGGAGACCATCAGCTGGGACAGACCTCGGGCAGCAGCATTATTTGGGGGCAACTGCAGACAAAGGGTTAGAGGTCACGGGTTCTAATCTCCAGACTAGCAGAATACATCTGCACTTGAGAGCAAAGCATCTTGGTTTCATTTGCTTGAAGCTTTTCTTGAGTCACGTCAATCTATGCAAAATTAGGGATCACCTTCTTTGGTCACACATTTTACCTCAGCCAATGAGCTTCTGTTTTCATCTGTCTGTTAGCAGGGTTACACAAAAACTGCTGCAACAATTTCAGCGAAATTTCGGACAGGGGTCAAGCAAGAACCCACAAAATTATGGAGTGGATCCAGATCAAGGAAGGGAACTTTTTCCATTTTCTTTAATACTGAGATTTCTACATGGTCCCTGATGTAAATAATAAACTAATACTGAGATTTCTACATGGTCCCTGATGTAAATAATAAACTAATACTGAGATTTCTATACTTTCTTACATTTCTCATGTATCTTGATGAAAACAATCAGACATATTTAGGGGATGAGTATCTATGAGAGTTTACAGTTACATAAATAAAACTTTGGATCTGGTGGATTTCATTGTGTTTTCCTGAGATCTAGACAGACATACATAGGATTGGCCGAGACTCGGACTCTTCGTTCTATTTTTAACTTCACCCTTTGAGGTCTTTGACTGAACGTGTCTCACAGCGACCTACAGGAAGCCGAGACGAGAACTCATCACCTGCCTCCTTGTGTGTGAATTTGGTGGAATCATGTTTGTTTTTGTTTTTTGTGGGATATTTACACATAATAAATATTTGATTAGCATCAAGCTTCACATGTAGTATGAAGTCATTCAGTCCTAATTAACTCATCCCTGTAACATTTGGTCCAAGTAGAGAGACGACCAAACAAAAACAATATTATACAACGTCATTTTGGACATTTATTATACATTTATCTGTTACTATGTTCATATATTCCACTGTTTCTGTCAACCTATGACTTTGATGAACCCGTTTTAAGCAACAAAACTATTCGTCCACAAGTGAAGGTGGAATTACATTTTTCAGGTTTTGGATCATATGATCTTTTTACACATTCTGGGACAGAAAACTGAGACTATGTTGCAAAGTTTGAAACAAACACTTGTTTTGTATGAAAGTACCTTAAAAAGGAGAATTTAAAAAGATTGATTAAATATCCCCAGAGTGTTAACTTTCATACTCTTATTCTTATTTTACATCTATGTATTGTATTTTCATCTTTGGTTTATCTTATTATTGGTCTATTATATTTTAGATTAATTAAGGCATTCTGTCCCTGGTTTTATGTATTTTTATATTATTTTTTATAATTATAACCCGTTTTATATTATTCTGTCTGTATCTTTTTTTATGTGAAACACTATCATTTACATTTACACATATATTTACACGTTATTTTTAACACTCTTCTGCCCTCGCTGTCCTTTAGACGTCTGTAAAATGTCCCTACAGTAAATCTAATCCAAGTTTTATTATCTCCGGACACACTTGCGATAACACAAAAACAGACTTAAGCTAATACTAGCTTGTATCTGTCAGGGTGTGTGAGTGAATTTACAGCCTGCACATGTGGGTGGATGCAGCCAGAATGTGAAGCAGATCATATACAACAGGAGGAAACACGGTGTGCAGTCACAACATCCAGTTTGTGGGTGGCTGCTGACTGTATACATTCTGTCCAGGTCGTCTGCATAACAGAGAACACGCTCATATAAACACACAACGCTGTGCTGTGTGTGAGGAGACGGGATATTTTAGCTGATGCACTTTCAAAAATGTAAATGTAAATGTAAATGTCAGGGTTCACTGCAGTGAAGAGTCCTGGACTGATGTGGTCTCACTACTTTCCACAAGTGGTCAACAATTCAGTTGTTTGCATGATCAATACAGTTATTCCTCATCAGAACCCATCTAATCCATATCAGTCTGCACAATAAATGATCTCCATGCTGTACCGGAGAATCCTCTTACAAACATAAAACATATGAAGTCAAGTTTTCACATGTTCAGTGTGGAAACAAATCATGCCACATGAAATCATGTGAGATCTGATTCTGCACATGTAAATTCTATATTTACACGCTTTTACACATGTGAGCTAAAACTTAAACACGTGAAAATAAAATAATGCTACATGTCAGTGGGACATTTTCACAAGTTCTTTTATAAATTAAAATTTCCACATGAAAATTTTACATTATCAAATGTGGAAACAATCCTTTGCGAAGAAAATTTGCAAATGTGGGAATTAAATGTGTCTCTTTAAATTAACATGTGATAAAAGATAAACTTCATGTTATTATTTTATATGTTAAAACCTCAGTGTTTTCACATGTTGGACATTCACATGTATCTTTGTCATAATGGTTCAAAACTCTTTGAGAACTATATTTAACTAAATCTATACACTTAACATGTCCTTCTGTTTGCCTCCCATGTTAAGTGTCTTCACTGATCTTATGGGGCCCAATAGCATTTACACATGCTCAATAATTTACTCAGGGTAAACAGCCTTTTGTTCAGCGTCATGCTTGACTAGGCAAGCACATTATCTCCATCAACACATGCACACAACACACAATCCCCAGCACCGCAACATGTAGCCCTCCTGTCGACGTCATGCACTCATCTGTCAGACTAAAAGTGTATGACAGCGTGTTTCTGCAAATAAAAACAAGCGTAGCTGGCATGAATGGGAGCACATAATTGGAGGAGTTACTGTAGCTGTAGGGGAGGATTGAGAAAGGATTATGGAAAGGTAAGGAGGGCTGGGAGGAGGAGGAGAAGGCCAGGAGGGGGTAATCTGTAATTAGTTTGTAATTGCATCTTATATGGTTCAAATTGCTATTGTGCAATGATCCATGACTGACAGAGGACATGAAGCAACTCTGTGAGATACACTTTTCACATAAGCATGAGGGGGAAAAAACATGTCACATTTAAGACCCATAGTTTTACAGCAGCTTCAAGTCTCTAGTATTATTAGATATGACTTCATGGTTTCATCTTTATTTGGCTATCTATTAGTTTTAACTACTTAAAGGTTGTCAAGTCAAACAACACAACTAAAAACTGAAGCGTTTATCTTCTCCAGGGCCCAACAGTCCCTTTTAATTTAATTAAAACCTAATCCACAGCCCAATGAGATGTGTGTCATTAAAATGGCTGCCCTCAAGGTTCTGCTACAGTAAGTGGAATTTAAAAAAAACCTGGATCCACCTGTTTATCTGGATCTACTCCAACATTTAATGGTTCCATTTTTGGCACAGGCCCCACTCTTCCAAGAAGCTGAAAATCCATAAAGTAGTACATGATTACCTGGGGGGAAAAAGGTTTAAAAAAAAAGTCTGATCTCACAATGGTCAATAAAGTAAAAAAAAAAAAAAGAATCCTGACTCCGCCCATTTATCCAGATCCATACTACAGTGGCGGATCTAGATTTTTTTCTAAATCAGGGGCAATAGAGGGGCCGCATTTCTTACAGAGGGGCCAACTATATGTCCAACATTCATGCACATTTCCTTATTCAGTCAGATGTAAACACAGAATATTTCATTCATTGTTTGCTGTTGGCTCCATAGCTTTTAGTAAAGACACACATAATTGAATATATTATGCAAATTGTGCCTTTTTCAAGCACATTTTGTACATCAAAAAAGGTTAGCAATTATTTAAATTTAAACTAGGACGCATAAATAAATATAAAACATAAGACACTTTTTTCCAATTATGTAATACATAAAATAATTTATCCAGCCAATCAGAATTCAGCTGGGGCCAGTGCCCCTCTGGCCCCACCCCTGGATCTGCCCCTGTCACACTATAAAATTGAAGGTGTTCTTCCTCGCTGCATCTCCAACCCATCAATTAAAACCCATCATGCAGTTTAGGAGACAATAGACAGAAATGGAGGAAAATTACACCTGGATTCATCCCTTTATCTGGATCCACTTCTCTTCCCCCCACCCTCCCAACAAGTTTCAATAGAATCCATCCAGTTGTTTTTGTGTGATGCTAACAGACACACGGTGAAAACATGTGTAACCTTCTGTTGTGTTCCTGTCAAATGTGACAGATTTAAGTGTGTTGAATGTGGAAAAAACTTAATGAGTTGTACTGATCTATTCAAACAGTTCTAGTTTGATTTAGTTATTACGGAAGCGTATTACATAAGAGCCCTGTTTTTATTTTTATTAATGAGATAGTTGTAGCTTCTGTAGATTATTGCAAACAGCTGATTAACAGTAGATGTTGCTAATAAATCCCTGATTCTCCTTCCAACTAAAAGGGTCAGATCATCAATGAAAAGTCTGTCCTTCACACACAAAGAGCAGTTTTCAAAATTGAATTCACGACTTGGTTTATTATGATTCACGTGGTGCAGTAACAGCACATAACATACATATGGAGACTGTATTCACAACAAGCTGATCTATGAACAGCCAAACGTGTCCAACCGGCAGGCTGGAGCGGCCTGCATTGAAAATAAATATGTTTAAATGAGCGCTGTAGCATACAGCTAACAGCGCTAGCAGTATGACAGATAGCTTATTCAAGTTTAAGCAGGAGAAACAGAAGCTAGAAAGCCTTGTAAGACGTTTGTCAGTGAATCAAAATGAATAAACGTTTGTATTAAGCGAGCGATCACGGACAGAAAAACACTTATAACTTTTAATGACGGTGCCTCAGGAGACACAGACAACATACGAGGCATTCATCGGAGCCTCAGGAGCAGCTGCAAAAAAAAACATTTTCCCCTATTTAAAATGACAAAAGTTGCCACATGCGTACAGTGAAGTGCTGTTTTAGACGCTGCTTTATGGCCTCCCTCGAGTTTAACATGAGACATGGTGGCTATAGGACACACAATGAAATAATGAACAGATACTGGGGGCTGCAGTTAAACCCAAGCCTTTTTCTTTTTTCCACACTCTGCCAAGACAAGAAGAGAAGAGCTTTGACTGCTGTCCTCATAAATCCATCAGTTCAGAGATCCTAAAAACAGGCATGTTTGTTTTCTGGTGTCACTGATGAAGGATTTTAAGGACTCATGTCTTTATTGCAACAGTGGAAATAAGTGTGCTCATGTTTCCAGTCCTTATAGGTTCACAATGGAACAAGCCACATTACAAATATTAATCTGTGTATTAATGAATCCCTGGTGGGTTTTGGGAGAGCCAAGAATAGTTAAGAGTTTGGGAGGAAAATGAACACACTGTCTGTCTGTGGGGCACCAGAAGCAACTAAATACAGTTTTTGTTGGGGAAATATGCCTCTTATAAAAAAAAACACTTGCCTTGTGAGTCGAACACTGGAGAGGTAATCTAAGGTAGATGCACTGGATACTATACAAGCAGCACTTTGTACTTAACAAAGGCCTGAGCATAATGCAGCTCTGCAAGATCACATCAACACATTATCACGCTATTGTACTGAACAGAACCAACACACAATACCTGACATACTTTAATCTGCTCATTATTTATATGAGTCTCAGAGGTAAAGGGACAATAATGGCTCCTTCATGCAAGAACACACGTGTCCAAACCTGCAACATAATGCAATATAATAGAAAATGTATTAAAGTGATCACCATATGCTGATTATTCAACTGCTGACAATAGATTTATGTACTTTTTTACCAATATTATTATTCATATTCATACAGACTTTCTTTAATAAACTGTTCAATTTAACAAATTCCTGTCATTATCTCCACTATGTTCATTAGTTGGTTTGTTATCAGCAGGATTATGTTAAACTACTGGACACATTTCCACCAATCATTGTGGAGGGGCGGGACATCAGTCAGACAAGTGATTGTTTGGCCTTGGTGGAGGTATGTGGTCTGCAGTGCTATCCCAGCGATAAATGAGTTTTCACAGCGGTGAACCCACACAGATTCATTAATTTCACAGTTCAAGGATATCTCTCTGCATGCAGACAGAATCTTACTTTTTGGGTTTCCAAATTTCATCCAAAAACCTCCCTGAATGAGGTGTGCAGCCTCTGATTGGCTCAGACTGGGCGGTAAGGCCTACACCACACCTGCGGTTCTCTCTGAGCTACTGACCCCCCTCCACCCCTGACCAGCCTGATAGATCGTCCAATCAGAACCTTCAGTACCGCAGACCAAACTTATCTTTTTATAAAATGACTGATGACTTTGTGCGCTGTATGATTTGTATGTATGTATAATGCTTTGTGTTTGCTTTCCTTGAGTTGCAATTTCTTGTTTGTTTCATTTTCTGTAAAGCAGTTGGTAACTTGTGTTTAAAAATGTGCTCCATAAATAAAGTTTTGCTTACTTACTTTAGGCACAATCCAATTCTATACACACTCATAGACATCAACTCCATAAATGTGATTTTTTTTTTATGGTTTAGCTAACCTCCCCCATGCCCCACCCCTCCACAGAGATTCATGGAAATCAGTTGCGCTATTGGAATAAACGCCGTCTCTTGCAATGTTAAGGAAAAGATGAAGGGGAAAAAATCCTCGATCTGCACCAAAAATGATTGGGTTCTTTTTTGGCCCATGTACCGTCCTTCAACCAAGTTTCATCAAAATCAGTCCAGCAGGTTTCGTGTAATCCTGCTGATAAACCAACCGACAGACACATGTGAAAACAGACCATGACCTCCCTGGTGGAGGTAACTGGGGAACATGTCTAAGCAGTAAGATTAAAACTGAAAAACATGGGTGAGAACTTTACCTTTAATATCTCACATGACATCATGGAAACATTTCCCAACGCATACATTCAGACCAAAGCTAATCCTGTGTTTAACACTGGATCTCCACTTTAGGATCGGATATGTAAGTTTGAGTGACATGTCCATGAGTTTCAATCCATTTATGTCATGTGATGTGACAGGATTTTTACAACAGCCTATAAAGCCATCATGCTGACAGTCATCTTATCCCACAGTAACAGGGTAATTACATCAAGACGTTTTGGCTGCCAAGAGTCTCATGCAGCCATTCTAATGCATCTTTTTAGAAACACTCCACATCTCCATAAAGTTAAAGTAAAAGTTCTGCTGAGCCGGTTTCAGTCTGGACTGTTTCCATCTACCAGGCCCAGGTGAGACCACGCTTCAGTCTTTAACATGTCACTTCAGGCATAGGTGAGCCATGAGACAAAAGGCCAGGGAGGGATTTATAATCGGAAAGGGAGCAGGAAAAGGGGAGAGATTGAGAGAAAGCCCTATTTTTCTCTCTATGGTTTTCATAAAGGCAAGCTCTCTGATTGCCAGTGTCAAAGTGACAGGGTCTTTTATGAGCACTTGGCGGGTCCCCGCCCTGGTTTGTGTAGCCAAGCAGTGATAGCAGTGCCCATTGTTGGGCCAAGGGGAGAGGAGCGGCCCTGTGCTATTGAGAGAGGAGGGGACCGGCCCTGCTTGCCCGCCCTGTGCAGTGTGTTGGCTGAATAGGCATCTAAGGTGTCCATGCCCTCCAGTGCCCTTCAGTGTGGGAAAACTGGTGCAGAAAGCACCTGCAGCATTTTGACAGCAGCTGACACAAGATCGCGTGCTAGCTCGGGATGCACAGGCCACGGAGAGGTGACGCTCCACACTGACGGGTAGAGTAGGAGTGTCACGCTCCCATGATGTGTTAACATCTCCTGTCAGAGATCAAACGGATCGAGTTCTCATGCTCCATAATGTACAGCGCATGCTGCATTGTGCATGCTCGCGCTGTGCACACACAGATATGGAATATAATACTCTGTGCATCACAATAAGTATGCAATCGCCATACATGCACCTACACAATCATATCAGTGCATATGCAACAACAAATTACGGCACATAATGCAACGCGCCAGTAATGCTTTGGGAAACTAAGACACACACAGATCAGATAAGATGTTACCTGTTGAAAAGCTCCTGAGCACAGTATAAACTACAATTGTAACACATTGTAACACATTGTAACACATTGTAACACATTCGCAGCATTTATTACAGTTCATTTAACTAATATTTGTTCACATGTAATCCATAGTGATTTCATCTGCATGTAAACCTATAACCAGAGTCCAGAATAATACCATCATCACTCTTTAATACTGACTTGGGTGCATCAATCAGTGTCTCATTTATTACCTGGCATGTCCCATGTGATGTGTCTGTGTTGCAATGGTGTCATTCCTGGCATTCCTCCCCTGGATGCACAAATAGGACCCCATAGAAAGGGACCAAGACTGTGAAACAAGACAACATTCCTGAGGCAAGTTTTAACAAAAAAATACTGTGCTGCCTCGTATAAGGTAAGCAGCACATGAATGGGAGATGCACAACAGTTGAGTTGAAGCGTTCAAAGGTAGCACCGGTCATGTACTGGAGCATTGGTGTCATATTGTTGGAAATAAATCAAATAAAGAAAAAAAGATCCAGTATTTGAGGATGTTACAGGCCTGTAATAAACCCATCTAATCAACTAAATATGACCAGATGAAATGATTTGATTTCCACAAGGTGAACTGGATGTCTTAAGTATGCTAAGACTATTAGCGAGCCAGTCACAAGAATGGCAGAGAAGAATGGGAGAAGTTAGCATGCAAGATTGTCTTCCAGGGCGGCCTTTGTAACGCGTGGTTAGCATCGTCTTTGTAGCTCAAACTAAGACAATTTTGTAAACGTGACCAAGTAGAGCTTAAAGCTAAACCAAGCGCCACGGAAAAGTTGTTATTGGTCAGTTGTGTGTCCGACCCACTGACCCATGCTACCATGCTGACTTCTCTGGCTTTGTAACTCTTTCTGCAGAAAGAAGGCTAGCTTTTCCCATGTGCAAAAAGGTGCAGCCCAAAAGTCCCTGTTATAGCTGTGAGGGCTAACAGTAGCAGTGATCAATGTTCACGTTCATGTGAGATCGTTAGGTTTTTTTTCATTCATGTAATTTGGATGGTTGAAAATGATGCTTAATGTTTAGACAAAGAATTGACCGCGGTGCTAAAAAGGCTAACGTAAAGTTAGCACAAAGCACAGGCTTTTCAGACTGAGGTATGTATACAGTATATATATATATATATATATATATATATATATATATATATATATATAAACCATAGTTTGGACATACCTTCCCATCCACTTGAATGGGAAACTGTGTCCACATTTTTGACTGGTACTGTAAATATATATATATATAACCCATAAGGCTGTCATTATAAGTGCCAGAGAGTTTGACCTCATCCAACAGGTGTGGACCAGAAATATTTCAGTTAATCTGCTTGTCAATATGCAGACTGACTCCTACTTATCACTGATTGGTCGCTGAGGTTTCCTGCCACAATCAACACTTCACACACAACCATCTCTTTAGTTCACCATCACCCCGCCTACAACCAGAAATAAACACATAATGAGGACATCACATCATTAGTAAACACGTTGGTTGATCGGCCACTTAAGTAAAACGATGCAGACTTGTTGCCGGTGCCTTTGCCCCTATGGGGGCCTCCCCTGCAGCACATGACAAGCAGCTTGAAGTAACTTGTTTTCTGGGGGGGGGGGGGCAGCTCAACTGGGTTCACCACAGTGTGGCTGTTGTTCCAGCGTCCAAGGATTACAATTAACCAGCCACTCCTGTTGGGGCTTAATGACCGTACACTGCAAAAGCCAGCAGCAGGGACACTTCCTGAACAGCGCCGGGTTCGCCCTAATTGGTTCTGGCACAGCGATCCTTACTGCTTATCTCATAGCCAGCTGAGAAAAATCAGCACTGAAGTGTGAATCAAAACATGTTGATTGCAGGAATTCAGGTTGGACAACACTCCTGATAAAAAGCTTTGTTCAGTCATCGTTCCTTGATATTCTATTAAGATGCAAGATTAAAACAGCAAGCATGAAATCCTGGATTCTTTGTTGCAGAACCAGTTCTGTCCTGAAGCTTCTGAGAGAAATACATAAATAACATTCAGGAGGGAATCATGGAATCTCTTTTTTAAAATAGGACCCTGCCAACACATGTCCAAGCTCAGAGTCAAATGAGGCGGGGGGTGAGTTAGATGGGAGGTCGGGGGGATTTGGGTATAAACCATCTGTTGACCAAAGCTTTTGGGAAAAAAGCACTAATATGGATTTAGGATATTATTCTCTCTGCAGGTGGGATGGTCAAAACCCCTGTGGATTTCTCTGCGAGGAGGGGGGGTTAGGAATAAAAAAAAGAGATTTCAAAAGAGGGACAGGGCAACATGGACTGAACAAAAATGCTGAATTATGGAGCTTTTCCCTAATCTCCTAAACTCACTAGTTAGTCAGTGGAGTCGGGAATGAGAGTACAAGAAAAGGAAAAACACAGAAGATCAATACAATTTTTCACTGCTAATATCCTCATATATTTGAGGTGGCATTTCCATCCTGTAGGACCTGAGTGGTTCTCCAGATGAACCCACGTTGGTCCGATTTGCCCAGACATCGGGTTACTCCAGCAGTAACCGTCTTTAGTGGGCTTAACGGTGAATATGCCCTCTTTTGCTTCCTTGTTTGTTTATCAGGATTGTGCAGCAGAGCTCTAAGCTGCCAGGTGCTTTCACTGCATCGCTGGGGGGAAGATGCACAGCTGCTCGCATCTGCATCAAGAACAGCGAGAGGACGATGATCTCCATGGCTGCAAACAGGCAGGATGGCTGTGACAAGTTTTTTAATGAAACTGTAATCTGCTTAAAGTGCCAGACCAGAGTAACCTGACTTCCCTGTGAGTCTCTACACATCAGTTCAGTCTGGTGTCTGCAGCTCAAATGCCAAAACAAACCACTGGAGGTATTTGTGAAAACTGCTTGGCTCAGGACTCAAATTGTACAGGCCATAAACTGAGCCTTCAGAGAATAATGCGTTTCTTGTGAGGCAGGGTGTCGGGTCATGTGATGCCCAGCTGGACTTTGTATGTAGTCAGGTGAGGAAGTAGAAAGCCTAGTTTTATTCTTAGACAGATGTGGAACAACTATGAAGACCCATAAAACTGTTAGGATGGCATAAAACGTGTGAAGTACAGCATTTTAAAGATGAAAAAGAAAAACAAGAAGAAGCAGCAGGATTACCGAGCCTGACAGGACTGACCTGAGAAAGAGGTGATGGTGATGATGACGATGATGATGGGAAGCTCTTTCCCAGCTCCCAGTCAGTAAATTACAGCTTCCGTCTAATCCGGCTCTGATCCCCCCCCCGGCATCCCCCCTCCCACCACTCCATTACCCAATCTGAGATACTAAGTGAATTGATTCCAGGAAATGTCCATTTTGAGGAACAGATTGTGTTAATGTATGACATTATGTGCTGAATCAGAGACACTGCGTCTCTCATGTTGTGTTTCTTATTCTGAAATGTCATGTTGAAATTATATTTTACTCACATTTACACATAATCAGATGGAAAACAAGAGTTTGCAGCCATGCCTCACTTAGGTATCAGTGCTACGAGCTAAATGCTAACATCTACATGCTAATATTGTCAAAGTAACAATGCTAACACTGTCAATAACTAAAGACATGGACAAATTTATGTTTTGACAGTGGCAACGATACTTACGAAAAGTCACCAAAGTCAGTCCGTCACTCCAAAGTGGTCGTATGCATCCTCTGGGGACAAAGAATGTGTGTCCCAAATTTCATGGTAATCTATCCTAAAGTGGTGGGGATACATTTCATTCAAATCCAGCAATAAAGATCATTATGGAGCCAAATGAAAAGTCAAGGGATCACTGTTTAGACGCAACATCTGGGAACCATGAATGTCTGCACTACATTTACTACCAATTCATCAAGGAAATGATGAGATATTTCACAGGATATATAAAAACTTAAAATATCAAAACTGGCCCCATGTGGGTTACATCCAGAATCTGAAAAGAAAGCTCTCAGCCAGATTAATGTTCCATCACTAAGCTACTGAACATCCATCCCAGTCACGTTATTTGTGGGGAGTCTTTGGAATTAATTCATGGGCAATAAAGATGGCTTTAAGCCCCATTAATGGGCTCTGACCCCATAAGATACAGGATCTGGCTGGGGTGATCCCGTGCATAAGGATATGGGAATCCGGCCACTTAAGGGGGGTCTGTGGTTTTGGTTTGATTAGTTTCGCGGACGTCCTTCCTGATGCTGTTGGGATATCCTGCTGCTTTCTGGTAAAAATACACATCTCCAGTCAGATACTCCAAGAAATGAAAAGTTTCCCAGCATGCACTTTAATCAGATCCTTCTACGATTCAACAATTTAGATTTTCAGCAGATAAAATAACTTTTAAATAAGATTTCTGCAATCTCTTCGTCTACCACGTTGCACAGTAGGTTCTTTGGATCTTTGACCAGATGAATGTTCACCATTAAAGGAGGAAGAACGTGTAGATTGTGAGCTTGATTAACCCAGAAAGGCGTGCTGATATGGGACGGTCCTACCAGGCATGCAGCTCTCAATGAAACAAGACAAGGAAATACAATCTCTCACAGTGTAATTCAGAATAATAGGCGAGTTTCCTCCAGGAACGGTTCTTTTTGATTACTTAATTGTTTGCAGACGTGTGGTTGAACTAACTGGAATCTGGTTAGATTTTTCTCCCGGGGATTAATGAGGAGCATGTTGGAAGGAAATCCAAGAGGGGTTTTACAGCTTGGACAGAGCAGCTGCTTGTTATTGCAGCAGAAAAATTAATGTGTGTAATTGATTTTGTTGAGCTGAAGACCACAGGCACTACATTGGTGACTAATTGTTAGATTTTTCCACACTTCCATTATCATTAAAATCTTGGGGTAATTAGAGGACATTGGACTGAACAAAGAAGGACTTTCATTCATTTTTCAGTGGTTTCGACTCGTTTTTGACTGTTGTTGTTAGCAGGATTACACAAAAACTACTGAGCCGATTTCCACAGTCTTAGTGCAGATCCATGAATTCTTTTGCCACTTTTTCTTTTGCCAAAATTAATGGATAAGGCATTTTTAACATTCTCCTGAATTACACAAAAGCTATTGAAGGGATTTCGACAAAACTTTGTGGAGGTGTGTGACATCATTTCCTTTAACATTACATGATAAGGCATTTTCAACATTTTCTCTAAATACTCATTTATTTCTATAAAACAATGGAGGAGGCAAGAATACATTAAAAGTCGCTGCAGATCCAAGAATTTTAAACTTTCTATTTCTACTATATTTTAAACTATTTATTACTAATTGTTATTATTTATTATTACTATTACTAATATTATCATCATCTTTATTATTAACAGTGTTGTTATTGTAGCAGTTATTATACATACTACAAACTAGATATTATATTAGCTGTTATTGTGGTTGCACATGTCTGTGTCCCTGCCCCTCACTCCCTCCCTCTCTCTCTCGCCATCTATCCTCCCCATTTCTCTCTCTCTCTCTCTCTCTCTCTCTCTCTCACCCCAGCCGGTCAAAGCAGAGGCTCCGCCCACCTTGAGTCTTGGATCTGCTCGAGGTTTCTACCTGTTAAAAGGCAGTTTTTCCCTGCCTTGTTGGGTCTCTGTAGAATAAAGACTCAGTTTAGACCTGCTCTTCTTGGAAAGGGCCTCAATATAACTTTTGTGATTTGGCGCTATATAAATAAAATTGACTTGACTTAAACTTATTTCTGATCACTAGTCCTGATTTGGTCATGTGAGTAACCCTCCTCTTGGATCGCCTCCAGGCCTCGGAGCTCATTCGGATCGTGACATCATGGTGTCCATTCAGCTCAGGATGTGCATCTGAACAGCACCTGTGACGAGGCTGCCCTCCTCCAAGCCATAAAGAAAAACACCTGGACTGAATAACATCAGCCTGTACGTGTCATCAGACCACATCAGGTCAACCCAGACATTAAGCGTCACGGTGAAAATATGAAAAGCAGTGGGCTGTTGTGTCATTAGGAAAACATTCCCACAGATACGGCGAATTATTTACTCATAGTCATAATTATTATTTGTGTGTTGTCACAGGGACACAGGTCACATGGACTGGAGCGAGTCATATGTTTTGTCCATGAGGACATCACCTGGGATCTGGCTGTTGTCTGACGGGACGTGTCCGCACACGTCAGCTTTCCCCTGAGTTCTGGTTACGCCCATGCAGCTCTATCTGCAAGTGTTTCCTGGCTTTGAGCTCCATGGGAGCAAACAGCCAAATGTGCAGTTTGGAACAAAAGAGAGGACACCAAAACACGGCGCTGGAGCTCCTTTAGTCACATGATCAAGCTGAGAGAAGTCAGCCCCGAGGGCCGACTTTCTGGTTGGGAAAAATATTACAAAACAGTCAATGCTGCTGCTTGACTACAGACAACCACACGTCCAAATAGAACATGCTTCCACCTAGCAACACGGAAAGATAAGTATTTTGCTATGCACAAGGTATTTTGTGTGTGTTACGTAACGAACATGCTGCTGGACCAGACCAAAATAGTAAGGCCTCAGGCAGCACATAAACTGTGGTACGCTGGCTCATTACTCATCACATACTCATCACTGTACACACAAAAACACTCCTGAAATGCCGCACAAAGCTACACCTGAGCGTTACCGGCTGCAGCTCCTGTGTGTCGATGCCATCGCTTACTGGAGAAGCTGCAGAGACACTGGATGTGGAGAGGATGTCAGAAACATGGCCGTCACTCTTTTCACCTCCTTTGTTCATTGGTTTGTCGCAGGATCACAAAGAAGCTACTGGTCAGATTTCAACCAAACTCGGTGGAAGGATTGGGCGTGGGCCAGGAAACAAACCATCTGATTTTGGAGCAGATCCAGACGATGGCGCCGATGTTGGCTTTTTTTCTCACATTGTACCCAAAAACTACTGAACCGATTTCCATGAAACTTTGCACTGTTAGATTTGCCATCTTGCCAAACGTCGTATACTCAGAGATTAATTTCTTAGCAAGCCAATCTCATTTCTAATTATAGTACAAAACATTATTCTTATGCTGTGTCCCAAATCGCATACTTCCATACTCAAACTTGCCAGTGTGAGTTTAAATATGCCAGAATGCAATATACTATGAGTATACTGATGGCACACTCTGAATTGAGTGAGGAATAATGGTCACTTCTCAGCCTCAATGATCGCCATGTTTGTAACGCAGCAGGAAGGGGAGGGGCTTAGAGACTTAAGCTTGTGAAAATTACAGTCGAGGAAGCAGCGGTTACGGCGGAGAACAACAGCAACATAAAAATAAAATTACAAACAAAGAACCATTTCAGATGAAACGTGAAGCACTAAACTCCAGATGTTTTTGGAAGTGACGTGATGTTCGCAGTCAAATGTTACAGCTGTCATTTCCGGTAAGTAAACTGCCGTCGTTTCCAATTTGAGACGACACTACACTGTTGAAATTCATGCAACACTCAAGTAAGTATACTATTTAATATACTATATATATTATATATTGCATGTGAGTATACCAAGTAGTAAGAAGTATGCTTTTGGGACACAGGATTTGTCTGGATTACTTATTTAAGCTAAATGTGCTACGTATTTAGCGATAGCATATTATGCTTCAATAAGTCAGGGTATAGCAGCCACCAACTAATGTCCTCTGGACCAAATCAGGCCTGAAAAGTCTTCCATCATGATTTATTTTAACAAGTTGTTGGGTTTTTATTTTATTATAGTTATTATTATATTTTATATTATTATTAGGGCTGAGGGAACAGTTTTTCTTGAGTACCCGTGGTATTATAACGTTATATCACGACGATGGCAATAGCATTGAATTCTAGATTGCAATCATTCTGACATCAGATAATAGAGATGCTGTGGTTAGTGCTGTTGCCTCATAGGAGGATGGTTGTGGGTTCAAACCCACATGTTCTGTGTGGAAATTTTTCTAGGGTGTGTCAAACATCTCATACGGTTTAAGCTGGTTTCATCGAAACTGTGCTTTATTTCACCATTTAATACAGACAAGCTGATGACAACAACTCATTTAGAAGTTTTAACATCTTTTCACTCAAATTAAGACTCAAACTGAGAAGCTAATTTTGAGTTTATTTTTACTTTATTTAAATATTTTTTCTAGAGCCTGGATGATTTTTCTTATTTCAAGAATCTAGTGCAAATATCTTATTGCATTACCAAATACAGTCACTTGTTTGTGGTCAGTATTTTCTCAATTAAAGGATTTATTTATTAGATTTAACTGATGTAGTGCTGGGCACTGAATCTCTTTCAGCTGATAACCAATCGGATTGATTTCTGTCACCATTCAACATGCTCAATTGGACAAAGAGCCGCTGACAAGGGCCGACTGGTGCCGGTGGTGGAGGACACACCACTCAAACAGACAACCCTAGATCAGTCTGGTGTCTCAGGCTACAACAGCTATAACACACTAACTACAGCTGCAGCTGGTGGGAATATATCAATAAACCATGGTTATAAACCAAATCTGATGTGATGATGCTAGATTAAGGTTAAGGGATCACCAAAGTTATCACCACTGTAAACTGTCCATCCAATAGTTGTTCAGACAAAGGTCAGGTGATCAAGTCCCATCATGCTTTTTCTGAACGTTTCTTTGCTTAGTTTTAGTTTGAAATACTATCGTTTACTTTCTGTGCTTCCAGAAAATGCATGAGAGAAACAAAATAAAATAAAACCACTTTTATTTTTTACCAGGCAAACTCATAAACTTCAGCCCATTTCTACGTCGTAAGCATGAACGGCTGTGCTGCTGCTCTGCTCACTCAAAGCTTAGATTTATAGCCATGCAATTAATTTCCTCGGGACAGATTTTGCCTCTACTTTGAAGTGGGAAACAATCTCATTTTTTGTACATTCTTAATGCCATCACTTCTAGTTTGGTGACTTTATATAAAAGGCGTTTGTGTAAACAGCGCCGTGCAGCAGGAGGCCCTTTTTTACGGTGGAATAAAACAGCTTTGGCCTTCATGTTTTTTTTTTTTACAGTTGAGGAGGCTGATCCTGAACCCCTGTGTTTCAAAGCTTCTTGAGCTCTGCACAATCCTCCACCCCCGCTCCTCTGCAGCGCTGCTAACAATAGGCCCTCATTCTCCCCATCTTCTGTTTAAAAACAGTAAAATCTTTTACATTTCCTCAGCAGGCTGTAAAAATTGGGCTGACTACTGTGCATTCCCCCGGTATACTCTGCACAATCTCTCCAGTCTGTCAGGTTTTTGTTGTTCTGTCGTTGCTCCTGCTTTAACTCGAGCTAACCTTGAGGAGATAACACAAGAGAGGGAGAAGCTTACTTTACAACCACAGCTTTTGGTGCCATGTTTGTTTTTCCCCAGGTCACCTTTTGGCACGAGAAGGATTTCTTTTTGACATATGAGAAGCAACCCAGGCCTGAAATCTTTAACACCTTTTCTTTAACACCGACCATTTGTAGGAGCTGTTAGGAGCACACTCCCCGGCTGGCTGGAAGTGTGCTGACCTCATCCTTCCTCACTTCCAGCCTCGATTTCTTCCATCAATTTTTTTTTTTATCCTCTTTTGTCATGGCCGTCTTGGCCATCTGCGCGCTCCTCCTCACCCTCTATCCTTCACGCTTTCCACTCTCGGTTGACTCTTTGTTGTCCCATCTGCCTTTCCTCCTCTCTGATTGGAGGAAGGTGGGGAGACATTTTAGAGACATACAGTATTACGTCCCTGTGGTCCCTGCGATGGAAGGCCATTTCTGCCAATGTGATGAAAACAATAGGAAATTATCCAATGACAGAGAAGCCCCCGCTCCTGGAAAAACCACACCCTCTAATAGGTCTTCATTTAAATGTGTCTAAAAATAAGCAAACTGAAGAAACCAATTATGAGATGCACACTTTACTCAGATCTGCCTCATGCAAAAATGAAGTAAAACCACAGAATTCCTTGACCCTGTAAACCTGATCCTCTCCTTAGGAATCATGTTTTTATCATCAGTAGTTTATGAGTCATCAACTGAAATATAATTTTCCATAATGGAGGATCTGGATCTATTTTATTTCTAGATAGAACTTTTTACCTTCACAGATATATAAATGCATTTTTAATGACTCTGAATCTGTATTATCTCAGCTGCCTGTAGGTGGCAGTGGAAGGAGAAACAGGGCCTCATTATCTCAACATAATGACTTTTACATTGTTGGTTTTTTTACATCACATCGACAGAAATGAGCTTCCATATGTTTCCTTCCATCCATGTCTTCCTACCTCCTTCCTTTTCTCATTCCTTCTTCCTCCCTTCCTTCTCCTCCTTTTCTACATTCATGTTTTCAGTCACTTCCACCCCACAATAGGCCGTTTCCTACGTCCTTCCAGTGTTTTCTCCTTTAGTTCTGGTCCCAACATCCACATGAGTGCTGTCTGCCAGATCGACCATGCGGACAAGTTACAGCCCAACAGTTTTAGCCCAGAGCTCCTAAAGGAGGCATCAGGATGTCAGGAACCTTCACAACATTCTGCCCAGAGGAATCAGGCTCTAAACATAATTCATTTAAATGCAGTATTTAGAGTTCTTCAATTGTCCATGAATGCAACTGAAAATGTACAATGGGAATCCAAGATAGGGCTTCAGACTCATCTCCATATCCTGTTGCAGCTTGTGCACCTGTGAGTCAGTGTTTTTTGTTTTTACCAAGCTTGACGCTGAGAGGAACCTTCAGAAAAGGTAAACATGCAGATAATAATTGTCACTCACAATGTCACCTAAATACAGTTAAATGACTCCATAATATACCAGTTCAAATGGTCCATGCCGCACTTTTTATGATGCAGCTGTCCCTGGTGAAAGAATCATTGCCATGTTTTTCACACAATCCATCATGATAAGACATGAATAGGGACAACTTACTGCACTCAGCCCAGCTGTTATTAAGTGTACAATTAGTACGAGTATTAGGTACAAGTGTGAACAGCGTTCTGCTAGAATTTGATAGAGCAGTGCTCCGAGGTGTGGGTGTTAACCTCCGCACGCTGTGAAGCATTCCCAGCATGAATGCAGCCTACCATTAGCCTAGCAGTGAAGATAATACAACTTCCTCTTTCCACATGTTAGAACCTGACAGCCAATTGGAGCCATAAATGTCCAGAAGGTTCCCATAGCTAGCAGTTCACACCAGGCGGATTGTTGTTAATGTTAATGAGGTGTGATGGAAGGCTGCTGGTTGTCAAGGTCAAGGCTAGCACAGCTTCCAACACAGAGGAGGAGGTCTGGAGATAAGTGGCTGAGCACCTCAGTGCTGCTGTGACAAAACAATATGGAGTTTTTCTGTCCTTATTTTGGTCTGGATGAAGACTGAGGGTGAAGGGAAGGCTTTTCACACACTAAGCTTTTATGTTGGACTATTTTCACTTGAACACAACTAGAAGACCTGTTGTGGAAACCAAACATCACTCAGAGCGTAAACCTCCACCAAGGCAGCTCACTTTCCTCAATATGTCATTGCACCTAAAACCAACAGTCCCCTGATAGGTTGACCCTCATCATGTGACTCCTGAACCATGAAAACCTGCCCCTAGACTCTGGATCACATTGTTATCACTATTAAGGCCCATTTATGCTCCCTCTACATACTTACATGGTGACGTCTGTCTGTATACGGCCTATCCGACAGGACCACGCCCAAATAGTGACGAACCCCCTTTTCACCCCTTAATCAAGTGAGTTGCGAGACTAAACTAATTCAGAGACTCCTCCAGTTTTGTGTAATTAGGGGTTATGTTGAGAAATGTCCTATGTATCTCATTATGTAAAGACAGTGATAAAAAAATGACCCTGTATCTGGATTCTCACCAAACTCTAATGGGTTCTTTTTTGGTCCATGCACCATCCTCCTACCAAGTTTCATAGAAATCCCCCCAGTAGTTTTTGTGTCATGCTGCTGTAAATCAAACCAACCAACAAACAAATGGACAGAGGTGAAAGCATGACCTCCTTCTACAACATAGAATTATTTCAGCTCTCAAGTCGACCCTCACGACATGTTGCATCTGTTTTCTGCTCCTCAATCCTGTCACGTTTATTCTTCACGTGTTTTTCCACAATAAAGGCCAACTTTGCTCCACTTCACCAACCTCATTTGCACTTGTCAGCTGTTCATTGCACATTATGTTTCTCTACACAAACCATATGGGATCAAATCAGATTGGTCAGAGAACAATGATGGGATAATCCCTAAGAAGGCCACATCATAAATTCTTTGTTAAGTAGTAATTATCTGCAATAAAAGATGAAAAGGCTGCATGTTTTTAATTGTGCCCTTGCTTTTATTGTGGAAGGCTTATTTATGTGTTTACATGTGCATATGTTTAGCTTTATTGTGTGTATGGAATGACTGTGCTATATATTTAAATTAGTTTCCATGCTGTGGATTATATGCTTTGCTCATTTTAACTGATGTTCTGCATGATTGGTTACTAACATTATTCTTTTATTCTTTTTTCACGGTTCTTTTAAGCTTAAACACCATTTCAATCACTTTATCGACTTATATGCTGCATTATTTTTATCTGTATGCTGCATTTTATGGTGATTGTAACACTCGTCCAGGGACTCCTGATGAAAAATAGCCTTTTTGCTGTCCCTAACACCTTTATAGCAAGGTTCATTATTATTGTGCACGGTCCCTTTTAAGTAACTGATGAAATAAAACTTAACATGTATGGTAGGAGAAACATTTTAGAGAGTAATAAATTCTCATTAAGACGAGTAGATACAGGCTCAATCATCTAGTCGTCATGGACGAAAAAGATTTGTGAAGGGCTGTGAATAAAGATAGTTTTCATTATTGATTAATCTGTCAAATGTGTTGTTGAATTATTGTATAGTTTATAAAATAGCTTTAAAAAATGAAAAAGAAATGTCAGCTCAAGGCGTTGTCGTCAGAGTGGATCATCACTGATGGCCAGATGTTCAAACTCCAGATGATTTCTTACTATTGTTTCAAATCATGTCATGTCATAGATCTGGGTGATTTTGAACTAGATGAAGGATTGTTGGATCTTAGTCTTTGTAATTACATGACAGATTGTCGTCATCGGAAATCTGGATCTTAAGTAATGACGAAACGAGCTGAGCTAACATGTTGTCGGCAAGATTACACAAAAACAACAGGAGAAATTTCAACCAACCTGGTTAGAAGGATGGGAGATGGGCCAGAAAAGAACCCATTAAATGTTAGAGTTGATCCAGCCAAAGCAAGGGATCCAAGAATTCTTCATAGGACATTTTTTTGGCATTTTCTCTAATTATACAAAAATCAATGAACCAATTTCCATGAAACTTTGTGAAGGGGCGGGGCATGAGTCAGGCAAGCTAAACAGACATCTGTTGGGTTGTTCAGACTTGGTGGAAGTATGCGGTCTACCAAATGTCACTCTAGTTACCTCCGGATGATAAGGATGATTTATTTAAAATCTGTATCTGTTGGTTGATTGTCAGCAGGATCACACAAAAACCATCGCACAAATTTCCACAAAAACTTGGTTGGAAAGAATGTAAATGTTGGTGTGGATCTGGATAAAGGGACAGATCCAGGAATTCTCTGTCCACTTTTTTTTTTTTAGCAATAATAGATTGTGGTGTTTTGCGACATTTACCCCCAATTATGCACAGATTACTAAACTGATTTCCATGAAAGTTTGCAGAAGGCTGGGGTTGAGGTAAGATAAGCCATACAGATGTGTTGGATTGTTCGGCCTTGCTTGGAGCTATGCGCTCCACTGCATGCCATTCCAGCTGATTATGTAACTGGCTAATTGCTGCAGCTCTAAAAGAGTGTGAGGGTATTTTGTCACATTTCAGGAGGAAACAATGAATTAAGAAAATGTGACAGGCTGCTAAGACTTCATTTTAAAGCACGAATACCAACAGAAGAATGAACGGAAAAGAACAGAAAAAACATGGAGAGAGAGAAATATGGAGCTGAACCATGTAGGGAAGGCATTTCAACTGCTGTTTACACAAATTCACACACACTGCCTCATCATGCACACTTTCAGAGATACACCCATACACATACTGTCTATATATACACTGCATAGACATGAATAGTTTATAATAGTCATCCTTCCAACACAGTCCCACGATGGCTGAGTTAAAAAATAATAGAGGGACCCATCAGCAGGGCAGAGCCTTATCTTTAGTCATGTTGAACCCTAAGCCGATCCTGACAAGGCCAGGTCACATATTTAACCTTTGACCCCAGTACCAGCACCGAGAGGCCTGCCAGGAGAAGCCACAGTTGGCTCCGGAGGGGAGAAGAGAGACACACACAGGCCGAGAGAGGGAGAAAACAGGGGGGGAGAGAGTGTATGTGTGTTTATGTCAGACTCAGTCCAGTGTAAACAGCTTGGATGCTGTCTGTCACTGCGGTCCAGTAACATGGTTGTCCTGTTTTCACTGTCCCATTTACAGCTGTTATGAAATTGCTGTTAGGATGCATAGCATGCATTGAAGCTGCACCCGGCGGTTCCATAGTGATCCCAGGGGAGCCAACCTCTGTTTGCACAAAGGAACAAACTGTGCATGTCTGCTAAGGTTTGCCAGAGGTCAGAGAATCTCCACACTGATGGGACGTGTCATGATTTATGCCCCTGAGCAAAAGCACCTCAATAAAACCAGGTTCTTCAACTGCTCATCGCTGTTCAAATGTCAAAACTCCTGTGATTCTTTGATTATATGACAAAAATGTCCAGATGGTTGTGTAAACAGCCAAAATGTGTGTGTCAGTGTTGAGCTACTTGCACTGCTTTTTTCTCAGTCAGTACTACACCGGAATTTGTGTTATTAATGTTGAAAAATTTCAACTTGGGCAAGAAATTCATGCGACACTGTGTCGCGAAAGCCTATCAGCGTTGAGATTCTCCAGAGTCATACATCCGGACGTCAGTACGACACCCGGGGCTGTACGACACATCTTTGTAAACCTACCGACATCGAATGAAAGAGGAGGCAGCTCAGAAAAAAAGTCAGCGAGGAGGTCGGACAACTTGTTAAGTTCTGAAAATATAGCTTTTATTTGATTTGCAGGTTAGCATTACTCAGGCGAGCTACACTGGTTCACTGGTTGAAGGGCCAGGCAGGCCAACGGAGTCGGAGGCATCAGGTATTTAACATTATTAACATCGGAGCTCAGTTCTGTTTGATCGTACTTGACATGTTAGAAGAAGCGTGCGTTTATATTGATGGATAAATGTGATAAATGGCCTCAGGTGATGTCACTTGAGTCAGCATGAGGAGTGGTGGAGGAAGTTTGAAAATAAATAAAATCTGGAGGTGTGGAGTTCGGAAGCAGAGATGCTCTCGAGTCTCTTATGGTTGTCATAATGCTGCATGTCTGTTTTATCAACACCCCTTTCTTTTAGCATACAATATCAGCATTTGGGGGAAAATGGGAAAATATCACCTGATCAATCAGTGACTGCAGAGTCCTATTGGAAAGTAAGAGATCCTGCATATAAAAGCCAATGAGAGAGCAAAGAGAAGACCTAGAAGCAAACAACAACCAGCAGCCTATGTGAAGAAATGTGGTGAATGTTGTGTAGTCACATAATCATCCATTCCCATGAGTTTTAGGTGATAAACCTGATGACATCATTATTTTCCCACCCTTGGCAAATCTGTTTCAGAGCCACTGAAAACATTTTACAACACTCTGGATGTGTAGTCTGACCTGAAATCAGCCGAGTGCCCTTGAGAAAAACCTTTGGCATAACTTTCAGGATAGACTCACTGTTTATAGTATTTTGTTCTTTAGTCTTTGTTTTTCCTTTTTTGACCTGTTCTCAATCCCTGGAATGGACGTGGCTCTCTGAAGGTGGTCCTGACTGAACCAACAGGCTGCTCCTTATATCATAACCCCAAACCCACTGGCCATGTTTACATGTACATAATAATCCAATTACAGCTAATAATAAGCATAAGGCTGTACTGCAATTAAAATGCTTCATATGGGGCTGGTCTGTTCCAGCACAGTCCTCATTACCTTACAATGATGTCACAGGTTCAACCGTGGTGTTGTCGCAGTCTTTGCTAGAGTTTTACAATAAAATTGAGCTGTTGGTTCAACATAGTACAGCATGTACAAATATTTGTTCAAAGATACGTGGAGCTGTTTTAATGGCCACTGAGGTTCAGGAACAACAAAAGAGCTAGAATAACACAGAATGAGTGCCTCAGGGAACGCTTGCTGTTCTATTAGATCTGGTCCTGGTTTTGTTTATACAACCTATTTGCTGCTACCTGCCAGAATACACTATTATCTTGGACATGTTTAAGATTGTGTGTTGTCCTATGCGTATTGTTCTATTCTATTCTACTCTATTGTTCTTCTATTGTTCTTACTATGCTGATTTAGAGTATGAAGTTACTTTGTGGAAGCACATTGCATTATTTATATTATCCCGGTGGTGGCCGGGACAGCCCGTAGACCCGGATAAGAGGGGCAGTGACCGGGCCACCAACCAGAGAGCGTTGAGGATAAAGGCCGAAACACTTGGTGAAGGTTGAGTACCTCCTGAAGACCTCGTCCCAGACCAACGCACCCAGAGGATGCAACCAGCTCCAACAAGACCTCCACCCTGGCCGCCCCCCCACCAGCTCCATTGTCTCCAGCCCACAAGCCCAGGTGCCATCAGGATAGTGTAACTACCAAGGGATTGAAACACCTCGTCCTAGGAAAGAACTAATGAGTATGAGATGATAATTAAATTATGATCGTACAAGTATCAGAAAAAAATCTCATAACGATAAGAAAGGAAAATCCCCAAATTATGTGATGTGTATGTTGTAATTATTAGGTAAGCATCGTGTAATTATGAGATAAATATCTCGTAATTATGAGACCAATATCTTATAATATGACATGAATTGATTGAATATGATTTGACAGACCATGTAGGAGAAAAGATCTCATATGAAAGAAAAACTCTTGTGAGAAAAGATTTTGGATGAGAAAAGACTTCGTTCATGACAAGATCTCATAATTATTAAATCAGGATCTTGTAATTATGAGAAAATGATCTTATAATTTTGAGAGAAGATCTTGTATGAGAAAAGGTGTCATATGAAAAAAGACCTCTTGTGAGGAAAGAGTTTTGTATGAGAAAAGACTTCATACAAATTAAAATCTCATAGTTATTAGATCAGGATCTTGTAATTCTGAGAAAAGGATCTCATAGTTTTGAGAATAGATCTTGTATGAGAAATTATCATGTATGAGAAAAGATCTCATACAAGACAAGATCGTTTGTGAGAAAAGATTTAGTATGAGAAAAGGCCTCTCACAAGACAAGATGTCTTGTATCTGAGATCAGGATTTCATAATCATGAGAATGAAATTGTGCTTCTATAAAGTACAGCTATGCTCCTTTGTTTATTTTGAGCACTTGAAATTTCTTTGTGACAGCAACAACCCAGCAATGCATGGATTTATATCCATGAAACATCCCATAATGTCTGACTGCTCCTGCAGGAAGATAGAAACTTCCAACTGAACATTCCACCTCAACAATCCCAGTGACTTGAGATGTCTGTACAGTGTTGACAGACTAATCTTAAAACCACCCACATTTAGTAACATTAATATTCCCAAAGTCTCACTCCAGGAAGGAAATAAAAGCAGATTAAATGTGACGGTGACGTATTTCCCACTGTTTTATCCTGTAGCCAGGGTTAGCAACAGCTGATAATGAGGAAACTGATATAACTACGAGCTCCTTTCTCGTCATCATGAGATCTTTCCACACAATTCTGAGACAGTAAATCTAATTGCCAGATAACATGTATAAGTTTTTTTCTATGGTGAATGAAATGCACTTCCATTATAATGCACACCACAGTTACATGATATTCACATGGTCTCCACCTACCTTCCTTAACAGAACCATTGTTTCCACCAATGGTTCTTATTTGTTTCCTGGTTGTTACTTCTTACAAATGCTCTCTTGATTTTTCCCCTGCTTTATATTGACTGAAAACTTCAAAACAGATGCTCTTAAATCCTATAAACTATAAAGGATTTAAAGTAGGTGAAATTAGACTCACAGAAGTGACAGAGCAGTGCTTATGTCATGCACCTGAACTTGATTGCATGATGTGAACAAGGTTTTGCATCTCTTCTCATCTTCTCAAATCTCAGTCTGGTTGCACTGCCAAAGAATGTTCTCTCCTTAATGTGATCCATCATTTCTAAGTGATGAAACGTGTAAACGGAAACATTCTCTGGCAGCATGGTCATTTTCAGGGGTAATATCATGACAAGAGATATGTTCTGGAAGTGCTGTCAGAGACTGTGTTCCATGAGATAAGACTCACTGTATCCCACTGTTGCAGTGGTATACAGCAGATTACTGTAACTGTGGAGGAAAAATACCTGCTATTAAACCGCTGAATACCACAAACTGACTGTTTGCATGCCACATTTTTTCAGGAGCAACTGATGTGCTGCTTGTCAAATGAAATCCCTTTGGCATGCTACATGTTTTAAGCCTTTCATTTACACTATTATGTAATTTCTATATAGAGTGTATAAATATTTAACAGAAGTAGGCTTTGGTGTAGCTGGGGTACAAGAACACGGTTGGATAGTAATAGATTACACGGAATTTGGATTACATAATCAGACCAAAAAATGTAAATAATAATAATAAAGCTCAGGTTACATTTGGAAAAATGTGTAATTATATAATAGTTATGGAAATTCTAGAATTTCTAGAATTATGAAAATGTTCCAGTGTCTACAAATTTACTCCTGTCAGTTTGCCAGTTTTCTTCTTCTTTCTTTCTTTCTTGACTTCACCTGTCCCTCGCCTGTCTCCCTGACCACACCCCCAACCAAGTATCTAAACCCATGACTTCACCTGTCCCTCGCCTGTCTCCCTGACCACACCCCCAACCAAGTATCTAAACCCATGACTTCACCTGTCCCTCGCCTGTCTCCCTGACCACACCCCCAACCAAGTATCTAAACCCATGACTTCACCTGTTCCTGGCCTGTCTCCCTGACCACACCTCACCTACCTCTTTAAAAAATGTAATCAGAATCCGTTCTTAACTTTTTCAGTAACCGTGCTAATTGACAGACATAATTTAAAAAAACAACGCTGGCAGAGGTAGAGGCAGCAAATCATTGCTTGGATTAGTAAAGGTAATGTATGGCTAAATTTGAAATGGTCATGCCTTCTGCAACTCTTTATGGAAAATGTCATGCATTTCTCCGGGTACTACTAATCAACCAATCAACATCCAATTTGGTCACTCTTTGCTGGGAGAGTTCGTACTCTGAAGTAGAAGCTAAAACTGAATTCTGAACTACAGTCGCTCGTAGATCTTGCAGTGCAGATACAAGAAAAAGGGGGGTGAAAAATGCCATAAGCATAAAAATATAGATAGACGTGTCATTCTGTTCTTTATATAAAATAATGTTATTGGTTGCAGATGTGGACAAGGAACCAAATATTCAAGCATTTTATCACCCAGCAAAGTCAAGAGCTAACCAAGACTGTAGAGAACCATAGCAGGGTGTCATACAGTCTCCACAGCCAGGTCAAGCCTAATGTCAACACACTTCTTCCCCACTGAACATTCCAGCTTAAAGTCCAGGCAACGGTCAAAGGAACGGGGCAATTACAGTGCAGCAGCCTGCGTCACTTTTTGTTTACTTCCTAAATGTTCAAAAGTCTCGGAGCCTTTTGAAGTTATTTCCTTGTGTTAGGAGGCTCCTCTTCCTCTCCCAGGGTAAGAGAGCGACATGCTCACTTCCAGCTGTGTGCCATAATGATCCACTCAGGCCCTGCCAGGTTCACACATTGGTCACACATGATTGGTGCACATCAGACTCATTTTTTAAACGTTTTTCACCACATATGAACATTTCTTAAGTCTTCTGAGTGACAGTCATTGATTTTCAACGAGATTGTTGGCAATACAAATCAGAAAAAGTTGTTTCTTCAAGCAAGAGGTCACTGTTTTTCCAACATTTTGATTTCAAATTAAAAAATACTTGCTGCTCGACGAAGGTGACACCAAATATTAAGAAAGACTGAAAAAGGTGTAAATTGTCCCAGTTTATGTCGGGAAGGGAGATTTAATGACGCATAGTTCGAACACATACAGTCCTGAGAAGAAGTTGTTGTTTTTTTTTTTTTGGCCTATACAATTTCTATTTTCAGTGATAAATGAGCTGCTAGTTATGTCTGCACACAGAAACAGGATGTACAAGAGCTCAAACTAAAGTCAAATAGAACGGTTTAACAATACCAATTTGACAGATCTAAATGAGATTAATTGACATTATCCAGTAATAACTTTCGTGGCATTTCTGTTTCAGGTGATTGAAAACTCGGCGCGGTCCGTGAAAATGAAACATCAGCCTTCATCCAATCATCTGCAGCCTCAACACCCAAAGTACAGAACTGCATCTACATCTCTTATCTGTCCACGTTACTGTATTCCACAGTTCTCAGGTATATAAAGGATTTTAACCCTTCTTGTGTTCCAGACCCAACGGACTGGAAGTATCGGTGCTGAAGGCCATGATAGTGTCTCAGCACTTAATGAGGGCAAAAGCAGCCACATCCACACAGTCACATGATGTGGACCCCTACAAGCATCATGGTGCACAAGCTCCTCTCAGGGAATCCCAGGGCATTCCCAGGCCAGATGGGATATACTGTGGAATCCCCCAGTGTGTTTAGTGCTCGCCCCTGGGACTACCTGTTGGGAAGGGTACCTCCAAAAGTAGGTGTCCTAAATAGACACCTGGACCACCTCAACTGTCTCATTTTGATGCTAGTATCAGGAAAGTTTACCTCCAAAACAAACAGCGAGATGCTATGAAATCAAATCAGGAGCTTTCAAATGTATCCGACACAAAAGAGCCTGTCTCTGTTTACAGATCCCTGCTCGGGGAAATATCTTCTGTCGTGATCTCTCTCTCTCTCTCTCTCTCTCTCTGTCTCTCTCTGTCTCTCTCTGTCTCTCTCTCTCTCTCTCTGTCTCTCTCTGTCTCTCTCTCTCTCTCTCTCTCTCTCTCTCTCTCTCTCTGTCTGTGGAGCGACTGAAACTGCTTGAGTCGTAAAAGCTTTGTTGAGTTCAGGGCCTATAGGAAGCTCGGGCCCCCGGCCAATTCAAGCAAGCTGCTCTCAGCGAGTGAAACCAGAGAAATATGGTAATGCTTAGGGGAGCCGGGATAGTGAGTCAAAGACACCCATTCAGAAGCCACACTCCTCCCGGGGGGGGGGGGGGCATACAAGCAGATCTATACAAGGATCACACCTTGTTGGCTAAATGCTCTTATTGATCCTCGGTTTTCATTGATCATTTTGGCATGTCGAGTTTGACATGAGCTCTGACCTTATCGACTTCTGAGAGGTTGGAGTTCAAAAACAATGTTTGCACTGATCATCAGCAATTTACCTTAAACGGCTCGTTTAGAGGTATAAATGTATTTATTCTATTCTATTTCATTTGTTTTTGCATTTTTATTTATTTCTTTTACTTATATTTGATGTTTTTCATGTGTTGCGTTGACCCCTTATGTCTTATGTAAAAAAAATTTAAAAAGATTTAACATTAAATAAAATAATCTAATTGGCAGATTCTGGGTTATTTTCCTGCACTGCCCCACTGCGGTTGTATCGATGGCTTGGAGCCGGGCGTGGTTCAAAATAAATCAGCCAATCAGAACATGTTCCATGTCTGGATGTATTCCTTAAATTGACATCATCGTAGAAAGTATTACAGGATTTGCAGTGATTCACATTACAAAACGGAAACGGAAACTTGCTCCAGATATGCAGATTTCATAGAGGATGACTTATGATGACAGTCAGAACCACTTGTGTCCTGCAGGTTAGCACCTAGCATGTGCTCCTTTTTTTTGCCACGTTGCTTTTTTCTGGCAGCTTTCAGATGCAGATGAAAGTTTGTGATCATGAGGTTGCACTGCTTTCTCCATTGCTTACATTTGATTGTGCAGTTGTGCGTGCAACCAACTCGCACAGGCGCATCACACCGTTCAGCTGCTGTCTTGCAGAGATGAGTCTGTGTGATCGAGGCCCACCTTTACGCTAACACTTGCTTGCTCATGCACACATATTGCTCCATAACATTAAGTATAGTTTGCCTGTGTTCACTGGTGGTAATGGAAAGTGTCTTCTCACACACAGGTCACACAGTTCCATTAGATTAGATGTGTTTAAGCCGCATTGGTGGAAAATATGCCTTATGGCTATACTTCAGATACTAATGACTCAGCCAAGGCCTGAGAGGACTCCTTGTGTTTTAATAAAGACGACAGTCAAGAACTCATGATCAAGTGTTGTCTTCTGCATTACAGTACAAGCAGGCATTGTTCTAGTGAATCCCTTGTGCTTGGTATACACAATATGAATCCTGTGCAGAAAAGGTCAGTAACAGTAAGGTAGTTTCATAGTGGGTCTACAGTTTAGGGCCTTTGCTGCAAAGAACTTTCCCATTACATGGTGAAAAACTGAAATGTATATAAGATATCATATCTTCAATTAAGGCAAAATGTAATTGTTCTTTTTGCCATGCAGTCATTATGTTGGAGAATTTACTTTGTTTCAAGCAATTTTGACTTTAATAGCAAAAAAGATTGAAGCTAGAATAACCAGAATGTGGTTTGTTGGTTTGGTTGGTGGTTGGTTGGTTGTTGATTTAGTTTTTGGTTGGTTGGTTGGTTGGTTGGTTGTTGATTTAGTTTTTGGTTGGTTGGTTGGTTGGTTGGTTGGTTGTTGATTTAGTTTTTGGTTGGTTGGTTGGTTGGTTGGTTGTTGATTTAGTTTTTGGTTGGTTGGTTGGTTGGTTGGTTGGTTGTTGATTTAGTTTTTGGTTGGTTGGTTGGTTGGTTGGTTGTTGATTTAGTTTTTGGTTGGTTGGTTGGTTGTTGATTTAGTTTTTGGTTGGTTGGTTGGTTGGTTGGTTGGTTGGTTGGTTGGTTGGTTGGTCAGCAGGATTACACAAAAACTGCAAGAAGAATTTCCATGAAACTTGATGGAAAGTTGGGGCATAATTCAGGAAAGAATTCATTCATTCATTCAGATCCAGGATTTCTTTTCAACTTTCTCACACATTGAATGTTAGGACGTGTTCCAGTATTTTCCCTGATTATCCAACAACTAATAACTACAGAACAGATTTCCACGAAATTCGATGTAATTACATAATGTAAAAAATAACGATAACTTTAGTGTATTTGGTGGTTGAAGCACAGATTCTGAGTCTTTCTCTCTATGCAGACGTCAGTCATATAACATTATGTCGATGGAACAAAGGACTGTTGATTCATTGATGTCACTTCCAGCATTCCAGAGTTTGAGATCTCAGAATTGAAGGGTGTGTGTGTGTGTGTGTGTGTGTGTGTGTGTGTGTGTGTGTGTGTGTGTGTGTGTGTGTGTGTGTGTGTGTGTGGTATAATTGTTATCACCAGAGGTGTGTTTACGTAGGCAGGCTTGTGAATCTTACATCTATCTTCCTTTGGGCCACATATCACCCCATGTGTTGAACACAGAATGTCATTGTTAACGTCACAGAGCGGCTGCTGTATACGTGTCCATGTTTTCTCTCCACGTTATGTGGATGACGAATTTTAGTTTGACTTGAGTGCTTGTTCTTGCAAAGTAGTGACATTTGAGTTTTTGGCTACTCTTCCCACCACTAATGCTGGACATGTGCAGTTTATCAAAGGTTTTCACTGAAGCATTCACCTTCTGCTGCAGGAAATAAGTTCATGAGAGCAGTTGGAGTGACCAGAAAAGGTCAAGTTTGGGGTCTTAAGACCAAAACAAGGATCATAGAGATGAGGGATCTGTGCAGTCTGATCAAAAATATCTGCAAGTCATTTGATCAATTGCAGATCAATGCAGCTTTAAGTGAACAAAAAGAGCTATAAAGTTTTATGGCATTAAGTTGGACACATACCTCCATGAACGTCGGTTTAGCATGCCTGGCTCATGCCCAGGTAATCTATGTCTATTCAAAGCTTAACGAAGAGGAAAAAAATCCTGGTTTGATCCCTTTATTCAGATCCATACCATAATGTAATGAGTTCTATCCTGGCTCAGCCTGGTTTTTATATAGACAAACAAACAAACCAATCGTAAGACTAGAACAACTCTCAGTAGAGCTCATCCCTCCACCAAGGGCCCAACAGGCCCCTTTAATTCAGTTTACTTCAGACTCATGGCCCTGGAACCATAGTTTACACACACTCATACAGACAACCATCTAAATATGACTGATTTTTAAAAATTTAGATCCATACATTATTTCCTGAGAAATTAAAGAAAAAAAAATAATGGGGTCCATTCTGGCCCAAAACTCTAATGGAAATCGCTTCAGTAGTTTTTGCGTAATCCTGTCGACGAACCACCAAACAAATGGACACGAGTAAAAACACAACAAATAATATACAGAACCCAAGATGTATGTAAGACTGTAAATAAAGAGGGAAGAAGCAGCGATGAGAGGGTGAGGAAATGATGAGTCGAGGCAAAGCATCAGAGAGGGGAGAGCAGCAGCTGCCCAGAGGGTGACGACTGGACGAGAGGGAGGAATAAAGAGGAAGGAAGGGAGGAATGGAGGGAGAGAGAGGGAGAACAGGAGGTAGGACTCGGTCATGAAGAGTTGAAGCAGGAGGAGGAGGAGGCAGTGTTCCTCTCTAAAAACGGTCCTTTAGCTACACTTATTAAGTCTTTTTTTGGGGACACAAATCCACTAGAATGAAAGGAAATGGATTAGATCAAGTAAAATCAATTAATCTACTGTAAAATTCTAGCTGCCAGTGTGAGGAAGAGTGTGACATCTCTTTGCATGACTCAGTTATTAATTAATATGGCTCTTTTTTTGTGGTTGAGACGGCCTCCGAGCTCCGACCAGCTGCCAGGAGTGTCACAGGGTTAGTGAGGCCTTGAGCCACACAGTTAATCAGCTTTATTAGCGCTGCCGCTAAAACCAATTTAAGAGTAGACTAGAGGGATCAGACGGGCCAGCTGTCCACACCAGCGCCTCGGCAGGCACCCGGGCCCCAGCCCACACAAAACACCACAACAACAAGCAGCCAACTGTGAGCGCTGCCAGTTTGGCTGTGTGAGCAGGCTTATTAGCACAAAGACCGACTCACAGGGTGGGAAGAAACACTGCAGGTACTAAATTTAGTAATTCTGTCGTAAAAACATTCAAAATGTTTCTACATTTTAGCTCGTTTAATTTTTTTAGGTGGATTTTTGTTAGGAGGTTGGCACCAAATCAATGTTTTCTGCACAGTCAGAGCATCACTGCTCCTTTAACAAGCCCCTGACCCTGATGGTGACCCACCACCAGCCACATGACCTCATGGTGTTTCCTCCCCACCTACAGTCCATCTCCTAACCTCCCTCCGCTGCTAATTACAGAGCGGCGAAAGGAGGCTAACTCCATATTAGACAGGGCTAGCGTGCAGCACGAGGATCCATGCACAGTTTCAGGCTTACGTCACGTTTCTGTCTGGGTTGACAATGAGACGGTGGGAAGATAATCTGGTCCGGTCACAAGTTCCCCTCCTGTAAGGGAGCAACCAGGTCTCGTCCTCTCAGGCAGAGGTTTCAAGGCCAGATTAGCAGAGAAAAGGGCAAGTGGGAAATAGGAAGCTAATAGACTAGTCATCCAGTGTCAGGACACCAGGGCAGAGGAGATACTATCCAAGCAAACACTAGAAAGCAAAATATGAACATTTTGACCTGTAGTTTATTACTTTATGCACACCTCAGGGTCAGAAAGGCTAAGCTGTGGGGAACAAAGATGAATGATTTCATGTTCCATAGCTCTAATAAGATTTGTAGCATGAAATTATTTTTCCCTCCTGTTGTGTATTGCAAATTGCAATTGTGTCGTCTTCCACTGAAACTGTACAAACGTCCACACTGATGCTCACATGCGTCACTGCACTGCTTCTCCTGTTTGATCAGTTATCCACAGCATATCTGGAAAACGTGCCATCAGCCGCTAACATGTAGCTGAGATCATGAAGATTTAGTCGTTCAAATTAATGTCATGTATCTGTGAAAGATAATTATAAGATAAGTTATATCCAGATCCACCATCACAGAAAATCCTGTTTTAGTTGATGATGATGATAAACACATGATTCCAGGTGCAGGAGCAGGTTTCCAGGTTCAGGTGGTACTTCACCATAGTGTTTGCTATGTCCTGACGCCACACCTCTCATAAACAGGATGTTACAGGATTTTGTTTTGACACATCCTGGAAACTCTCTTAAGATTGTTCAGGCTTTAGTGACAATGATGATGGCGTTGGAGGAGGTGTGGCTCTGACTGCTTTGGTTGGTTGGTGGATTGGTTGGTGGTTTGGTTGGTTGGTTGGTGGTTTGGTTGGTTGTCGGTGGATTGGTTGGAGGGTTGGTTGGTTGGTTGGTTGGCTAGTTGTTTGATGGGTTGGTTGGTGGATTAGTGGATTGGTTGGTGGTTTGGTTGGTTGGTTGGTGATTGGTGGATTGGTTGGTTGGTTGGTTGGTTGGTGATTGGTGATTGGTGGATTGGTTGGTTGGTTGGTTGGTTTGTGGGTTGGTGGATTGGTTGGTTGGTTGGTTGGTTTGTGGATTGGTGGATTGGTTTGGTGGATTGGTTGGTTGGTTGGTTGGTTTGTGGGTTGGTGATTGGTGGATTGATTGGTTGGTTGGTTGGTTTGTGGGTTGGTTGGCGGTTTGGTCGGTTGGTCAGCAGGATTACGCAAAACCTGCGGGACGAATTTCCATGAAACTGGACGGAAAGATGGGGCATGAGCCAGGAAAGAACTTTTGGTGAGCATCCATGATTTTTTCCATCCATTTTCCCTAAATTATATGTAATTATATAATTTAAAAAAAATAGCTGTAAAGGTTTCCAGGGTTCGTGAATGAGGTGGTGATGATGGTGAAGATGTGGCTCTGACTGATTTCTAGTTTTTTTCATTTTACTGGCGGATTTTGAACGACTGAATCGGATTGTGTGGATGCTGCTCCTGTTAAGTCAAAGCAAAGCACTTTGACTTCCTATGATCTGCTCTCTTTATCAGCTATGACACGTAATTTTCTCTAATTATCCCCTGGTAGCTGAAATATGTGTAATCCTGCTGACCAAAGAGCCCAATCTGAAAACTAGTTTGTCCTTTTCTCATCCAGTGTGGGTCAAGATTTCCAATCACATGCAGTTAATTTGCATGAAATGGGGACTGTAACACCACACAGCACATTCAGGAAGTGTGTTTGATGTACCAGCTGCAAAGTGATATTGTCAGTATAATTCATTTTTTCCATTTAATATCAGCCTCTGAGGATTTCCATGAAATATGGTAGAAAGATGGGACCTGGGCCAGGAGAGAATCCATTAAACTTTGGAGCAGAACGGGGAGAAAGGACAGATTCAGGATTTTTATTTCACTATCTTCAACATTAAAGGACATTTTCAAAATGTTTCCTAATTATGCAGAAACCACAAATGTGACTAAACCTAAAGGAATTTATTGTTGTATGTATTGTGATCATGTTTCACCTTAACCAGTCAGAAGGTTGAGGCCTTAACATCTGATTGTTAGCAGGATTAACAAAAATGATTTGGATTTTCATAAAAAGTGGTCAAAATGATACAAAAACTTTAAATGTTGGTGTGGATTCAGGAATTTTCTCTACTTGTTTTGACATTGTCAGATTAGTGTTGGGCTTTTTTGACTGTTCCTGTAAATTACACAAAAATCACTTAACAGATTAGCACAAAACTTGGTGTGAGGGTTGGACATCTGTCAAGGGAGAAACCAAAGACATCAAAATGACCGGGGGGGGGGGGGGGGGTACTGTCTTCAGTATGTCCGTCCGTAATCATCACACGTTTCTCTTACCCATCAGTGGGCACAGCATGAGATGGTTTCAGTGTAAAAAAGCTCAGGTCAGCTTCCAGCACAAAAATAGGATGGAACATGGGTCCTTTGTGTAAAAAGAGCTGCAGAAAGTATGAAGGCCTGATCCTAAATATGTTCACACCTATTAGATACTTTAACGATCCATCAGGGAACCATTAGAGTCTAAAACATAAGTCACACATGAAAAGCTCAAAGTCCAGCAGCAACGGCCCAGAGGAACGCGGGGGTGCAGGGCATGAATGATCTGTGTGTGTGTGTGTGTGTGTGTGTGTGTGTGTGTGTGTGTGTGTGTGTGTGTGTGTGTGTGTGTGTGTGTGTGTGTGTGTGTGTTTGTGTGTGTGTTTGTGTGTGTGTGCAGGATCTGAACGGCAGATTCTTCCGAGCCAGGAACGCAGATCTCACTTAATCTGCAGTTAACGGCTGTTTAAACAACCTCCATAAATGTTTAACATTGCTGCTCATGCCTTATTGAATGGGAGGCATTTTACTTCATGCAAAAACAGGCCGCCAGGGGCCTCAAGGCCCCCCCTGACTTGCATTTAATGTGTATAAGAAAGCGGCCATTATCAGCCTTACAATGACACAATTCACTCTGGCTGTGTGTCTGCTATCCCATTTGGTTTGTATCAGGGTCCCAGTGCTGCTGATGGCTATCTAATTGGAGGAGTTAATCAAGAACTAATGTTTGAAGAATCGATGTGTTCATGTTAGACTGTACACAATGTGTTTCCTCCAGCAATGATTCATATGAGAGATTTGATGCAGTGAAGTCAGATGGAGGGCGATGGAGCCGTCCTCGTAACAACCAGTAGGGCTCTTCATTCAGTCTTATGGAAGCCCATCTTTGCCAAAAAAGATCCTATGGATCAATTTAATGAGAAACCTGTGTCTCAAAATAATGTCAACTTTTCTAAAAATTAATGATTTGATATATAAAATTAGGAATTATCATTTCTTTGTGAAAATTCTTCATTATTTTGAGAAATTGTCTCATTAATTTCAGGAAGTTTCTACCATTTAAGATACAAAGTCGTTATTTTGAGAAAGTGTCTCACTTTTTTGAGATACTAATTCATTATTTTGAGAAAGTTTCTCCTCATTTTGACATTTCTCATTAAGGTTTCTCATTATTTTTGAGAAAGTTTCTCATTTTTTGAGATACTAATTCATTATTTTGAGAGGGTTTCTCATTATTTTGAGAAGGTTTCTCATTATTTTGAGGAAGTTTCGCATTATTTTGAAAACGTTTCTCATTATTTTGAAAAGGTTTCTTGTTATACTGACTTACAGGGTCTGTTTTTCATGATAGACAGAAATGGGCTTCTATATGGTTCTTATTCTAGTTCTGGTCTTGGTGTTACAGGGTTTTGTTTTGTTTTTTAATTTCAATAATAACCCAGTCTGTTTACATTTAGAGGGTCAAACAATGAGATTGAAACCTAAAATCCTTTAGAGGATCAAAACTACAGTACATTAAAAGCTTCAGTGAAACTTTGACTTTAATGTGATTTTTTTTCTTTTCACTAAAATTCCATTTGTTATGTTGTTTTTTTAATACTCAAGCTGTTTTTAAAGAAAACTATGACAGCGTGTTGAAGCACCAGCTTCAGAGGATGATTGTTGAAGCAAAGCATTCACAAACGTACTGTATGTCCAACTCAAACACACACACTAGCATCATTACATGGATCACATTCATAGTTCTTTCCCTGATCCATGGAGATCATCAGACATAAAAACAGAAAGAAAACGGGTTCAGCCACTGTTGAGCGCACACACACACACACACACACACACACACACACGCGCGCGCACACACACACACACACACACACACACACACACACACACACACACACGCGCACACACACACACACACACACACACACACACACACACACACACACACACGCGCACACACACACACACACACACACACACACACACACACACACACACACACACACACACACACACGCACAGTGAGTAGTTTGTGCAGAATGATGACCGGTGCTTTTAACGGGGCAGGGCTCCCTCCACTCAGCGCTGTAGGGGAGCACAGTGATTTACTGTTCCTCTCAGCGGTGTTATAAACGCTGCTCCATTCCTTAATGAGCCTCTGACATGCTGCGTGGTTCCACCGTGTTTTCCTTTGGCTCAGTGGCGACGGCTGCCTGATTGCTGCCCCCATTAAGAGGGCATTCCCACTGACACCAGCGTGCGCCTTCAGCCATACGCACTCAGGCATTACAAGTAATCAGCTAAGGCTAGGTAAGAAGGGGGGCGTGTAGCACCTGCCATACCACTGGCTAAAAACAAACACATTAAGAGCCAACAGGATACATATATATACAAAGTCTGCACAGTTTTTTTTTAAGTCTTATCCAAAAGCATCATCACAGTTTGTTTTCCAATCACATGAGGTCAGAAAGAGTCACCAACTTATATGTCTTATAATGTTCACTGCATTATCAGACAATACTGCAACACTAAAGCCTCAGTATCAAAACGTTCTCCAATACTTTGTGGCAAAATAAATTCTTAAATCTTAAGTTTCTGACTTTTATTTTTTCTCAGATCAAACATTTCAGACTGGACATGCTGTTGCCAAATTATTCCACTCACCACAGGCATGTGTTGGACATGCTGGTGCTCCAGTGAGTCTCCTAATCCATGGAAGTTGTACAAAAACTGTGAAATCTGGAGTCCCAGTTGTGGATAAAATCACACACACCGTCCAGAGACCTGCCGCACAGCCAGTCTGGAAGCCAATCCAGCGCAAAGGCAGGTGGTTGACTGACTGACAGCTGCCAGCACAACAGCTGATACTCAATATGTGCACGCCACCAGTTGCAGCTGGACCAATGGGACGTGGCGGCAACTGTCACTGGGTCGGCCCAGGCTCATTCAGGACTGCACTGCGAGGACCACAGATCCCAGTGTGCCCCAGTTTCCCATGCCTGCGTGACCAAATCCCCTCTGTCTGGACCTGCAGCACAGAGCCGTCAGTCCCAAGGATGCTGTCCAGACACCATGCGACGCTCACAGTCTCTCCCCTCACAAGGCTGGATTATTCTTTAACTGCCTGGACGGCAGGACGGAGGCGCAGGTTTGGAAATGTTCCCTTTGAATTAAATTCAAATCTTAAGATCTAAATAAGACGTGTTTATGGCTGTAGTATGTGAAGGTGAATTGTACTGTACTGTAAGTTATTTACGCTTTCTATGTGCATTATATGTCCATGTTCAGGGGTTCCATGAAATAAATTGCATTTGTAGGACACTTTCAATTAAAGTATGCAAAAACTTATTAAATAAAAATCATAAATTACTCGTAAGTGAAATACCACAAAATGACACCTCTGCTAAAGCATCTTTGTATGCGTGTCTAGCTGACTAGACGCAGAAAGCACTTAATAAGCATTAAGGGACGGACAGTAGAGGGTTCTTTGCCTTAGCCTTGAGCCACGCCTCCAGTTAATCCCCCCCGGCAGACTGACTGCAGCTTTGGTTCGTTTGACCTCAGGTTTTTGGAGGGAAACAGAAAACGATACAGGATGGATCACGCTAATAAAAATGTTCTTGAAGACCTCATAAGAAACACTAGAGAGCAAACCTCCACCAAGGCGGAACAACACTACCCATCCTTCTAACTCTTACTGTGCATCCTCCAAATAAAGATCACCCCCTATAGGGACATCCTATCCTATCCTGCTGATCCAGATCACACTCTGAGATATTAAAATTATAAAAATATGTGACTGGTTACAGCATGAATTATGGGCTATTTTCTGAGAAATTAGGGAAATTCATGAAATTTGGTTTAGGATTTTTTAAGCAATCCAGCTGACAAACCAACCAACCAACCAACAGTCACAGGTTAAATCACAGCCATCCTTCCCACCCACCTCCCTGTGTGGTACAGACATATAGTAGTGAAATAAATGTATCTCCAAATATAGGCAGAAATTACTAAAAACTTTATTAACAAACATCCTGTTGCAAATTACTTGTGTAGAAACATAATTTCAAGGAGACTTTGTTGAACCTTCAAGTGTTAAAAATGAATTTAAACCAGATTATTATATGTTAATATATGTTCAGTATAAACAAGACAATAATCCAATCCTGTGAGACACAAAGAGAGTATATATATATATATATATATATATATATATATATATATATGTGCATATATACAGTAAATGCAGGTCTGACTGTGTAAACTTATCCCTGCCTGTCCTGAAGGGGAAACCCACACTGACACACTCGTCTCTGAGGAGCTGCTGTATATTGAAATGTGAAATATGTGTCGCATTATGACCAAAACACAGAACAATGCCTTCATAATTCACATGTCATCGATCCGTCAGGGAGACACAAAGGAACAAGAAGCAAAAAATAATAAGATTATAGAAGGTGTAAGCTCTCAGAACAACGACGTACTGGATACAAACATGGCAGATATATTTTCACATCAGCTGGCATGATCACAGCTTTTATTGGCTATGGGAAGATGAAAATAATCTATAATTGCTGTCACTTAAAATCTCTGTGGGGAGAGAGGATATTCCATCGCACTGATGATACTCAGAGTTCTAATGTTCAACCACTTCTCCAGAGCAGTGAAACCAGCCCCGGGAAAAAAGACTGGAGCTGAGGAACAATGCAGCGTTGCCCTGGTATCAGCAGCACAGAGCTAATAGATAGCAGGTGAAGGATGAGAAGGAGCAATGTCAATACTGCAATCGGAGCTGCCCTCTGGCAGCCCTCCAGACCAGCTTAGCTCTTACATCAAGTGGTACTTGTGGAAGTGGGGAGGGACCGCCGGGAGGAGCCCAAACCCATCATCCAGCTCTCAGTCAGCCGGTTCATGTGGAACGTATCATTATTTGAATGCAGAATACGAGCAGACTTTATGGCGACTTAGTCACTCCCCGCAAGAATACACCAGAGTCAGTTCAACAAATGCTGGGGAGTGACCATAAAGTTGGAAGTAGGGGTGCAGGGATTGACAGCACCACCTGTTGACAGCTTCCTTTACTGCACCACACAACAGTTCCCTATGAAGACCACAGCAGCGGAACGCCGCTCCAAGCCTGTCATTTTAGATAGTCTGCAAGCAAAAGAGGCGTAAACAATGAAATAATACATAATGAATCATTTACTGCTTCTGTTACGGTTCATTGCTGGGACAGAAAGGAGCTCCCAGCCGTCTCCCTTCAAGACATTTTCCATTGATTTTCCTCCCTGAAACTGATCCAGTGACTCTTCTCTATACGCGCCTTTGTTTTTCGACACTGAACAGGACAATAGCAGCATGACGCCCTGTGGAAGCGTGATTTTAGGCCCCGTTTACACAGCAATGTCTTTTTCTTTGCGTTTTAAAAACCTTCTGCGTTCAAATGGCTTCATTTTCTAAACGATCCCCGAACACATGGATCCACAGAAAAGAGTGAAAACGTTGTTGTTTGTAGGTCAAGGCATGGATATACGTTAATAAACTCAACAGAGTCTGCAGCACAAAAACACCTGCTGTTCCAAACTCTGTGGACGATGAACACGATGGTCTTACTGACCAACAGATCCTCCCTCCCAGCAGTATTCCATCCATTTGAAAAGGGTTGAATGTTCTCCATCAGACATTTGACCTTCTCTCCGAGGACACTGTCCTTACTCGTCCTCACATTTCCACAGTCAGGATGCTGACGGCCTCCGTTTAGGGACAGCAGCATCATCACCATCAGTGAACACAGAAGGGACGTGAACTCATATTCACTTCAAATCCAGAACATTTTCATCTGCCTGTGCTCGGGTCTAATCCACGTGTTTGTCAGGAACATGTCCCGCCTCACAAAGCAGACTATTAAACACAATCAGTCTGCTTTGCAAGAGAGAGACATACTGATAGGAGAGGAGGAGGAGGAAAGTTGAAAGGCCGTAAAGAGTCGGTAAATGAACTCAAACACAAATGTATGATGGAGCTTAGTGCGACGGCTTCATCTCTGATGGTGTATTTTTAGACAGCGTAAATCCTCTGTCCCCTCTGTCTGATATTTAGCAGTTGTTTGGTTTAGGTGGATTACTGGATAAGGGTCGGCTGTGTGTTTGTGTGTATGTTGTGTTGTGTGTCAGCTGTGTAGGAGAAATATGATGGTAAACTTTATGAGGAAAGAGTTCAGAGCGCTGCAGAGATCACGCTGTCTAGACTCTGGTAGTGCTATAATGGGATTCAGTCAGATTACTGTGATTACACTTGTAGTTGTAACATGGACTGGCTTTCTGGACAGACAGCCTTGGTTTCATTCAGCGATGTGTTAGCTTGAATTTCTCAATGGCTCAGACACATTAAGTATCCATCCATTCATGCGCCCATCCATCTTCATCCTGCTATCCAGGGTCAGGGTGTATAATGGCAGCAGGCTGAGGTCCATCCAGCCTGGTCACTCCCCAATAATTCCACTGTACCAAAGTCGGCTGCAGTTCACCTAGAAGGCGCTTTAGAAGGAGTCATCAATGAAGGGAGCTAAACAGATAACCTACTTCTAGACAGAAAAGCCAACATTTTATTTTAGTTTGTGTAAATATAGCATCGATTATATATCAGAAGTTAAATGAAAACACATTAATGTCCTTTAGTTTTTCTTATTTACGACTGATTGTGACCCGACATCCTTCCTCAAAGTCTCCTGGAGTCTACAGACGTTTTTAAACTAAATCTAATGACCATCTAAAGGACCAGGAGGACCTTTGTTTCTGAGAGACTGATGTAGATCTAATGTAATAGCAGAGAAACCCACTGACTATTAATGCCGTAAAGTGCTGTAAAGTGCTGTAAAGTGGCTTGTTGTGCGTGACATCACAACTATTTAAATAAAGGTAAATCATAACAATTGAAGCTTCAGAAAAATAAATATCTAATGGGCTTATATGTATTGTCTCAACCCATGATATCGAAATCACAATGAAAGTTACATTTTGGGGCTTTGCGAGGGCCCCGCCCCCTACATACCCAAAGTCCTGAGAGTGGCCCATCTCTATACTAGCAGAATATCTCTGCAGGGTCTTCTCAGCAAAGCTCTCCAGCTCCTCCTGGGGATCCCAAGGCATTTCCAGCCTAGATGAGATATGCAATCCCTCTACCGGGGGTCTCTTTCCAGTTGGACATGCCTCCAAAGGGAGATGCCCAGGAGGGATTCCCAGATGCTGAATCACATCAGCTGGCTCCTTACGACTCGCAGGAGCAGCGGCTCTACTCCGAGCTCCGTCCTGATGTCCTGGCTCCTCCTCACCCAGTCACCCTACTGAGGAAGCTCATTACCCAAAGATCAAGACCAGGTGAGGGTTGGAACGTGGATCCTCTGGTAAATCGAGCTCCTTCTCAACCATGACGGTCCAACACAAGCCTTCATTATAAGGTTATTATGAGTTCTGTATAGAACCGAAATAGGAGATTTGAACACTTAACAATTAAAGAAAAATGGTGAAATTAGTTTTTGATTGTTTGTTTAAATTACCTCATAGCGCCATCTGCTGTTGTGTGTGGGGGGGCAAAGTGCTCGTAATATTTTGTCATCACTGTGGGATTTTTTTTTTACTTTTAAGACATTCTGCATGTTTATGTGTTTTTTATTTGTGTTTATTTCGACAAGCATGTCAGTATTTGTGAAACTAAATGCATTAGTTTGTGAAAGTGTCTTTTTTTTAAATTTGCACGCTGTTTGTTACAGAATCGTAGCGCATTTGTCAAACATGTTTTATTTGTTTGTTAATTGTGAGGAAGCCATTTGCTCCACACAAACATTGTTCTTTTTTTGTTGTTTTGACTCACAGATGGAGTTTGTCCCACTAGGACTGCCATAACATATGGGAAAAAATCAAATGAAGTATTCTATCTGTCCAGTCATGTTATCAAATTAATGTATTTTTTAAATGGATCCTTTAAGGCTAAAGTACACATTGAGCAGGTGACTGAACACAGACTCACATGACACTTGGGGGACTTAAAGTGAATCCTGCCAAGCAGAGGTCTTAAGGTGCTTACAGGAGTCCGTCCAGCTTCCATGACTGAGACGAGGTAAACAGGGTTAAGACGTTGGAGACGGTCACTTGGGGAATAACATACAGTTCCAGACGGTGCCCCGGTCTGGCTGACTCACCATAGACATGTCTCTGACCTATATGTGTGCTGTGAGACCTCCTTACTCGGTTTCAGGAGCTACCTGTACACACTTTAAGGGGAATAACATGTTTTTGCGTTTCAAAACAACTAGTTCAGGACTATAAAAGACTTTTTTGTCCTTAAAATACCTACAACACAGCAATTGTGGGCTTAGGTAATGAGATAGGAGGCTTTGTGGACGTGTATCAGGTTCCGATATGGACCGCTTCAGCCGCTGCAGTCTGATCTCTCTCAAGACGGGCCCTCGAGATGTTTTTCCTCCGACATACTTCAGATGTAAAAGTTCCTGGCTAAGCTGCGTGTCTATACTTGATACATAAGCCACTGAGTGACATAAAGCATGGCCTTTTGGGACGTTGACTTAGAGGGTTTTGAGTGCACTCTTAAACTAAATCCCCCTCACATACAAAAAGATGTTTTTACAGTAGGTCTGAGACTGTTGACAACACAATGGTTGTTGTCTTTCATCGTCACTCACCTGTCTGAGTGAGACACCCCCGGTCGCTGGAAAAGCTCGTCTAATGCTACTTCAAAGTCCCTTAGCTTAATCACCAAAGCTGCAGCGAGAGACCACAACAAAAGCAAGAAACAGCGGGGAAACTCCCCAACCTCTGACCTTTTCCCTTATGAGACTTCCCATGAGGAATCAAAGCGCTCAGATGTGGCTCCCCTCATTTCGATCCCCGGCCCCCTCCTGCCCCCATGAGCTTTGGTTGCATTCAACTGTAGCCGGCCCTGTGATGGGGGCCGCGGCAAGGTGGGGTCAGTTATGGCGACTGGATCATATCTGAGGGAGCAGGTGGATCCTCTGGAGACCAGAATTTGCAGATTTCAGAGAAATGTGGGAGGCAGGGAGTCTAATTCCAATTTCCTTGTCTGTCTCGATGCTTCAGGTTCCCAGACGGTTCGGTCATATGGAAAAAAGCAGGTCCTTCAGTTGAGAGGAAGCATCAAGCTTGCCAGTCATCTGGGTTATTATTGGATATATCACAGGCCGACTAGAATAAAAACAGGGGGAGGAAGGCATGTCAGAAGAACAGCCTTGATGTCGTACATCTGCAGAGCGTTTAGGCTCCATTCAGACAGGTGAAAGCTGTCAGATGTTCACATAGTAAAGGTGAAGCTACAAGAAGACACCTCAGGGTGAACTACAGCAGCAAGGCTTTACTGCTGTCTGCAACAGTAACAGGATGCACTGAGTGAAGTCCTGCACAATGTTTGGATACATTACACACATTTTGTGATTGAATTTATGTGTTTTTTGTGTTAACACATCATTATGGAGTAAATGTTTTTTGCACTTTGTTCTTTCAGGGCTCCATTACAAACTAAGGGGCCGTTTAAACAACAACCTTTTGTTGTGTTTCAGCTGCTTGTTTACAGGAGAAACTTCTGAAAACAGGCCCCAGAGTGGAAACGTTTGAAAACGCCAACCCTACCGTTGTCATATAAACGGGCAAAACACAACTCTGGCTGAAAACGATGACGACACAGCCACACTTTGCACACGTCTATTCCGGTTCCTGCCAGCCTTGTTTGCGTACGCAGACAGGAAACAGCCTGATGGACAGAACAACAACAAAACATCGTCGGACTGTCTGGTTTTGTTTGTGCTGCAGACTCTGTTGTGTTTATTTATGCTCCTCCACTGTGATTTTATTCTGTGGTGTTGATTTTGATAAGTAACACCACCAACTCCTTCCTTGGCAGACGGACTACAGCGTTTAATCATTTTTGCAGAACCGTGTGTACAGGGATCGCTTTGGAAACGATGCCATGTGAACGCAGAAGGTTTTGAAAATGCAAAGAAAAAACATTGCTCTAAGTATTCAGCAAAAACACTGTCATGTAATTGGGCCTAAACCAGCCCCACCTCCACCAACAGGGGTCACCAAAACCTGAACAATCGGAAAATAATTTCCAGGCTATGTCAAAACGAAATCCAGTGTTTATCAAGGGTGGATCATCTCACACCTTAAACCTGCTCCTAGCCTTTAGAATAAGCCTCTGACCTGAAGCAAAAAATGTGGTTCATTGCTATATTTCTAGTTTTATATTAATTGAAGTCTTTTGAAATGTTGGTTGAACCAAAGCATCAATTTAAAGATGTCTTGGCCTCCAGAAACTTCTAATCTGCAGGTTTACTATTTTATTTTATTTTATTTTATGGACATTTTTGCCTTTACTGAGTAGACAGGAAGTTGGCTGACATCCCCAGCTGCACCCAGACCAAAGCACATTGTCAGCGTCCAGGTAAACCCCTCTGATATCAGGACTACCTGAGATTACTTTCTACTCTATATAAATTACATAATGAATAATTCATTGAAGCTGAAGAGGCAGGCAGGTCAGAGGGTAAACAGAGGACTGAAAGAGTTAGCAAAAGGAAAACTGCAGCGTGGGAGAGATGGAGAGATGGAGAGATGAGGGAGAGTTTATTCCTTCCCCCTCATCTGCTGTCCTTTTCTTCTCCAAGCTCAGACCGGTGATGTCTATCTAGATATGGCCTGCATATTTTGGACCGATCCCTCCCTGAGGTTCCTCAAACTGCCCCTCTGTGTTTGGGCAAGCTTGAAAGGGAGCTGATAGTATTCAAAGTACCATGACAGGAGAGTGACGCACACGGTCGCCGAGTCTTTATCTGGACATCAGCAGCTGGGATCGCAGCTCCAACACATGGCCGTCATCTCACGTTTCTGCAGCCGCGGTCCCAGATGCAAAACGGGCCATGAAAGGTTCTTCATAGGTCAATGGCTAGGTGATTTATGAGACACGCTATAACAATACGCTGCACAGTGCTGCACGGTGCGCTCTGGTGTCGCCTGAAGAGATGCATTGAAGGTCTTGAAATTTCATCAGCTGTGTCTCAATTAAAGCCTCCGAGCGACGGATAGATAAAAAGACTGATTATAAACTGGTGACTCCTGCAGAAAGCCTGGAGGACCAGTCAGCTGATAAGACAGTTACGGTAATGTGCCGAAGCGGTTGGTCTAATTTCGAACAGGTTGTCCGAGTCAAAGTGATTTAGACCTACCAAGAAGCTTTTCCTGTATTTCTGTCAGGAAACTAAACCACTGAGAAAATCTGAATCTAAGACCTGAGCGGATGTTGTGAAAATGTCCTGATCCTGGAAAATGTCCAGTCCAATCTGGATCCTGGAAGCTCCACAGATCCTGGAGGACAGCTGAGGTCTCTCACAGAGGGCAGGTCACTGCTCCTCTTGATCAGTCTGTGTGATAAACAGTGATTGTATTTGTTTGATGTGTCCTCTGTAGTCTAAGTATGGCGATAAGGTAGAATATCACTCAGGACGTTTCAGTAATCTGATTACAGACTGTCAGAAATATCATCAAACTAGCTCTCTTTTGAGTTTCTTTTTAATTGAATTTCACAAAGATTTTATTGGGCTCAGATCCCACAGCAGATGATTTCACAGAGGCTCTCAAGGACACTGTGGTGTCGTTTTGAGGGCTGCTGGTTTCATGTCTGTGAACACATGTTGGCTGTTTTCCCAGGGGAAACCAGATGCATGCATGAACTATATGTTTGTAAACCCGAGGATGTAATTAACTAAGCTTAATTACAAACTGGGAAAAGTGGGAAACGACAGCAGAGGTCCTGGACCTTCAGAGGCTCCACAGCCAGTGAGTTTTAGGCAAGTGATTAATATCAAATTTGTCTGGTCCACCACAAACTCTTTGTCCCTTTTACATAGGAAAACTTTGTAGTCATTAAGTTTCTCTTTGTTGTTATTTTGTGTCTCTTTGTGGTTATTTTGTGTCTCTTTGTGGTTATTTTGTGTCTCTTTGTTATTATTTTGTGTCTCTGTTATTATTTTGTGTCTCTGTTATTATTTTGTGTCTCTTTGTGGTTATTTTGTGTCTCTTTGTTATTATTTTGTGTCTCTGTTATTATTTTGTGTCTCTGTTATTATTTTGTGTCTCTTTGTGGTTATTTTGTGTCTCTTTGTGGTTATTTTGTGTCTCTTTGTGGTTATTTTGTGTCTCTTTGTGGTTATTTTGTGTCTCTTTGTTATTATCTTTGAACTTGTTACTCTGGGGAGTTTGAATCTGTCTTAAAGGATCATGAAAATATTGCTCTTGGTCAATGTAGTTGTTTCTGAAATGACACTGAAATCATTCTGATTGATTCTTTGTATTGACTCATTTTAGATACTTTGTATTCACTCATTAGTGTATGAAAGTTGTACATATATGTATATGTATGTATGTATGTATTGTATTATGTTTATTTAATTGTTGTGGCAGTTTCTGCTCTGCTCTCTCAGCCAGGTCACTCTTGGAAAAAAGATCTCAATGAGGAATTTCTTTTTCCTGGTAAAATAAAGGATATAATTTTTTTTTAAATTATTTTGTGTCTCTTTGTGGTTATTTTGTGTCTCTTTGTGATCATTTTGTGTCTCTTTGTGATCATTTTGTGTCTCTTTGTGGTCGTTTTGTGTCTTTTGTCATTTTGTGTCTGTGGTTATTCTAAGCAGGGGTGGTTCTAAGTTCAGGCTTTTAGGGGGGCTCAACCCTTAATGAGAATGTGACATTCATACAGTGCCATGCTAAAGTGTTCAACCGCCAGATATATATATATATTTTTTTTATTTTTTTTTTATTTTTATATATATATATATTAGAACCAACCTCCACACGATGCTGGTACAAAAAAAACTGAACACCAACAATGTTCAGGTAAGAAGTTATATGTAGATGAATTGTAAAAATGTTAATATCTGTGCAGCCTTGTGTTGAACATCTGATTGGAGATCAGTTTTTATAGGTTTGTTATACATTTTATTTTCATGACTTTTATTATTTTACCCCATCCTGAAAGAAGTGGAGGTTGATACAGGAATGGGTTCCATCCATCCATCCATCCATCCCATCTGTCACATTTTGTTTCTGGAGCAAAAACTTTTACATTTCATTAAACTGTTTGTTCACGTCTCTGTACTGGAGACCTTCCGTCTGATATATGGGAGTTTCAAACATTTTGACTCCAGTACCTGCAGATTTGATCCATATGAACTCAGACTGGTTGATTTTTCAGTTTGATATATTTTGATATAGATATACATATATTATGTACTATATTACCATAAACCATACTAGTAAGAAGGTCAGGAAGTGTAATTTGTGCCCAGCATTGTAAGTTATAGAAAAGAAACGGCAACAATAAACTGACAAAAATAATTATTTGAATAATATAGACTATCTATCACCGACTATGTGAATTTGTTCTTGACACACTTGTCGTCTTCTCACAACAACAGTTTTACCATTTTTTTCACCGAGTAAACAACATGTTTCTCGGTGGTAAGTCAGAACAACCAAACTAAACACTGTTGGATAAAACTGCCTTTAATTTAATAAGATAATAACAAGATCTGACTCTGGACATTTTCTAGAGCTGAAAGAAAGGAGACTGAACAACAAACAGAGATCAGAGATAACAGACCGCTTCATGCTTTTGTGTGTTATTTGCAGTCGGGCTGGTGGGATGTGAATTTAACAGTCAAATATCAATATGTGTAAAAAGTAAGGAGCAAATCCAATGATTGAGTAGATTATTTAAAAATCAACCATGTCTCTTTTTATTATCGTCAGATTCACAGCTTTTTACTGATATTTTCCACTGAAGGTTGTGTCGTCTCTCATTATAAAGGAACATCTCTGATGAATTAGGTGCTACTGGATATCAGGAACAAATAAAAAAGTACCTCACATATCAGTACAGTAGTTCTAGTATTTGACGTCCCAGCTGAGAAAGAAGAAAAGCAGATCACTGGTTCCTCCCAGTGTTCACTGAAGCTCCTGCACCTGAAAACAGATTCATTACTTCTATAAAAAGCTGTGGCTCCAGCTGGAAGCCTCCCTGTAAATGTGTGACTCTGTTTTACCGTTAGACCGGGAAACGTTTTACTGGATCGTTTGGAGACATCACAGCTCTGACAGACTGGTGTGTGTGATTAGTGGTCAGGGTTTGCATTGATGCACTTCCACCGGCTCTCCTCCACACGCCACCCTGACTCGGAGAGCCAGACTGGGCCGTGAGTCACAGACGCCGTGGCCAAATCATGCAGCCAGCTGCTGCGGTGAGGTCTGGGCTGCAGAGTGCCGGACAGCCAGCAGCCTGGACCGGAGAGTCCCAGACGGAGTCACATCTGACAGAAACGGCCTCGTAATGCTTCCTGGATGGAGCTCTTAGAAATGACTGATCCCACCTGCTGAATCCTTAAAACCTCAAACAACCTCTGGTCCACATTAACCCTTGTGTACACAGTGTTAATGGGTCTGCTGGGTCCACAACAGCACAGGATCTTCAGTCATAAAGGTTCAAATACTTCATCTGTATCTGAATTATAAACAATATAGACAACATATGTGGTTAAAATTAACCTCTGCTAGATCCTATTTACCAATCAAATAAAAATAAAATAAAACCAATTGTAAACAAGACAATCATGTTCATTTCAAACAAATTTCAATGAAACAAAGTTTTTTATCAGAATTGGTGTTTATATAAAAAAGTTTGTACACAATATTCTATAGAATAAAAACAAACAACCCTTCATCTAAACACCTGTGTTTGTTTGTTTGTTTGTCTGTTTGTTTGTTTACCAACAAGACATCTCAAAAAGTTGTGAACAGATTTCCATGATGTTTTGTGTAGAGGTTGATCTGGCTCAAGGAAGACCTGATCCCAGGTGGATCTGGGTATCGATGCAGATTCTGGATCAGTAGAGAAAATGTGTTCATGTTTTATAAGAAAACTAAATGAAAAAGTCATTCATGGGATCTCAGACCTGAGCTCCACACAGGGGCTACGCCTGGACCGGATGTCACAGAGCGGGCCCTTTGAGGTTGACCATGAGTCACTGAGAAGGGGGACAACACCCTCCCTCCCCCGTCTCTCTGTCCCCTCCCACAGCTTTGAAGTGGTGGCAGATTGTGCACAAACAACATAAACCTCCCGCGACAAACGCTGTGATTTACCACCCGAGGCAAGGAAATGGCCTCTGGGACAGTTCTATTCACTTTATAGGGCTGTTTTGTAGCTTTCGTACCTCTGGACGGACGCTCCTTTGTGACGGCCGCTTTGAGAATGCTGGAAACGAGGATTCCCAAAGTGGAGACGGAACAAATGTCCTGTTCAGGCGCCTGGCTGAGGCTGACAAGCTCATGTCATAAGAAAAGTCACACTCTCACTGCTGTGGTGGAGATTTAAAGGCCAAATGTGACTGATCCAGAGGTCAGACGCTCCCCTGGCAGACATCATGCCTGTAGGTACGAGTCTGACTTCCACTGTTTCTGACTGGGACGTCCAGAGGACAGGAAAGAGCATTTCCCTCCCCAGTGATGCAAAGTAAAGACTAAAAGTTCTGTTTTTAGGTACTTTTCTTGACTGCTTCTCACTTCTATTACATGTCAGAGGGAAATGTAACTGTACTCCACTACATTTACTTTATAACTACAGTTACTTACTTACTTAGATTTTATTAAAACATGATGAATTTAAAAGATATTAGGCACTTTTAAAGATTAGCTGAAATCTCTCAGAGGGAACATAAACCTCCCAACACTATTGTCATGAAAATATAAAAAATTTAAATTTAAAAAATTAAATAAATTAACAAAAATTTGTATTTGAAGGTTTTTAAATATCTAGATATTATTTTCAGAAATGATTTGGATTTTAATGCACAGTTTGTGGAGAAGATTAACATTTTACTGAATGCAAAAAAGATGAAATGAGAACCAACATAAAATCATTCACCGATTACAGGATCAGATCCAAACATGCCTCCACAAGCTCTCCATTATGTATTAAATGTAAAAACAATACACAGGGTCTTATAGTCATCATATGGTCTTGCCCCAAAATTGTTGGATTTTGGATTTTTTCGGTCCAGAGTGAGATTAAAAAGTTTTTTGGAATTGATGTTCCTGTAAATCCCTTTAATTTCCCTCTGGGATTGGATTCTAATTATGAACACAGGGACAGATATATGCTTAGAATCTCACATTTATTTATTATTAAATAATCTGGTGTGTAAATATTTTAGTAAAAAAGAACTAAAATAATATGAGGACAGATTTATTTTTTTATATAAAGATAAAATTAAATGTTATTTTCTGAATATTCTTGTGATATATATTCTTTTTTTATCAGTGACAAACAAGATGCAAGATTTCACATCACCAGAAGAGGGCAGCATTTTCTTAGAAATTCATAAAATTCCTTTGTCCAACAATCAGACTGAAATTTTAATTATAATTGTTTAAGGCTTTTTAAAAAGATACATTTTATTTATTTTTCTCCATTTTTTGCATTTGGGGGTTAAATAATGAACATTTTCACTCCTCCAGGCCTCTGAAAAACAATGATTGCTCCGTGGTTGAACTAAATGTCAGCTTTAATGTCACAAATGAACATAACTTTGTTTTGTAGGGTCACTAGTTCAGAAGTTTGGAATCATTGCTGTATGAGTCATATTTCATTAAAAGTCATTTTAATGGTTTAGAACATAAAATAAAATCTTTGATGGGGACTAGTTTTAAATAAACAGCTGGACATAAAATGACTTCATGGCTGTTATGGTCTAATCTAGTCTCCACAAGATCCCAGATTGATCTGAAAAGGTGTGATTCTAAAAGACAAAAAGCATCCATACAATCTAATATTGTGACATTTAGCAGCGTCAGTCTGGGTGTGGTGTTAACGGCCCTGCTGGGAGCGTTCTGGGACCAGTGACTGACTCAGTGACCGGCCAGTTAAATTAAATCTCTGGTCTGTAATTAGGCTAAATGTTTTCTGTCAAGTTTGAACCTTGGGATAAAATGTGTCGTATCTGAGAATAAAATTAATATGAATAGTGTATTTTCAGTATTTGAAATGCACTCAAAATAACTTTTTTTTTCTGATCAGTAAAACTCAAATGGCAAAATACTCAAAGGTAATTAAATACATATTTTAAATATATTTGTCATGAAGCCAAGAGATTTTTTTCTCAATGATTGTCAAACATACATCTAAACAAATTAATCACCATGTATCACAGATTTTAAATGTTTTTATTTTGATGTAAAATCTTTGACTTTTATGTGAACTTTTCCCCTGATTTATCCCTGTTAGGAAGGAAAAATATCAAAATAAAAACTAAAAAATATTCAGTCATAGATGTGAAGGTTTTATACCATTTTATACATGTTTTTATATTTTAGGATGGAATAAAATGTCACAAAATCCAACAGTGGCCGTTAAAATGAGGACCGACTGTTTGATTACTCATGGGTCAGGGGAGATAAACACATGCGTGTGCGATTGTTGGGCCTTGGCGGGGGTCTTTGTGCTCATTTTGAATTTGTTTTAGATTATCCTCTAACGTGACTTCATGTAAACAATATGTATCTCATAAACATTTGGGTAAACAATGAGTTTCACCATCACAGGCTGCAGATGTCATCACTGAGGAATGAATGAGGTGATAGCAAAGGAAACAGACCAACTATAGACACAATGTGTTTGTGTGTGTAAACATACAGGTGTGTACTGGACCAATGAGAATACATACATGTGTTTTATTGTTTCATTTCTCAGGAATAATGTGATGGAGATGAGGAGAGTAATAACTCTATAATATTCATGTATGATTCTATAGTTACAGAACTGGAGCTGATGAGGATATATAATATAATATAATATAGATATAATATAGATATAATATAATATATATATATATATAATATAATATATATATAATATAATATAATATATATAATATTCATGTGAAGTTCTATAGTTAAAGGACTGGAGCTGATGAGGATATATAATATAATATAGATATAATATAGATATAATATAATATATATATAATATAATATAATATAATATAATATAATATAATATATATATATATAATAATCATGTGAAGTTCTATAGTTAAAGGACTGGAGCTGATGAGGGTATATAATATAATATAGATATAATATAATACATATATAATATAATATAATATAATATAATATATATACTGTATATTATTCATGTGAAGTTCTATAGTTAAAGGACTGGAGCTGATGAGGATATATAATATAATATAGATATAATATAGATATAATATAGATAAATATAATATATGTATAATATAATATAATGTATATAATATAATATAATATAATATAATATAATATAGATATAGATATAATATAGATAAATATAATATATGTATAATATAATATATATATATATAATATAATATAATATAATATAATATAATATAATATATATAATATTCATGTGTAGCTCTATAGTTAAAGAACTGGAGCTGATGGGGGGTCAGAGATGGAGGTCACAGACTGGGTTAAAGGGGAGTTCTGGTGTTTTTATCACTCACACAGTCGTTATCAGATATCTTAGATATTTTGTGAAATGATGGGTCCAGGACTAGAAAAGAGATGCAGAGTCGGCCCCGTACATAAGCAAACAAAGCCGGGGCCCTGAGGCCAGCAGGGGGCCCCAAGATCATTTAAAATGGAATAATGTACTGAATTAGTTTCTAAGAAGAGGAAGAATTAAGAATGAATGTCTAAATTAAAGTTGTTTATATTGGATTTTTTCTCATATATATTTTATTCTTGAACCATTATTATTCTGGTGTTACAGGTTCCTCTGATCTATTCATTTAGTTTTATGAGCATTGAATGTATTCTCTGTATATTAATATTATGTTTATGGAAAGTTATTTGATTTTATTTGAAAGTTATTGTTTTTGAAAGCATGTTTACAGTAAATATTTTGTTTACTGGTTACTTTGGTTATTTTCCAGTAAACCCAGTTCAACATGTCACATGATGCTGCATAACTTTAAATGAACAGCAGACCTCGATTAAAAACAATAGAAGGGTAAAAACTGACATTGGTGTGATGTAAGCAACACAGACACAGCTGATAAAACTGATCATGTGTTACATTTACACTCTGAATGATCAACATTAACAATAATCAATAGTTTCCAATCAAACTCTGCTTAAGGTCCGGCTCTGAAGAGCTGATCGATTTAAGACAGATCCAGATGCAGATTTGGATATTTTCACAATCTCTCGATAAATAATACGTTATAGGTGTCAATGAAAAGAAATCAAGCATATTCAGTGGACTGATATTGATCATTTATTGCTATTTAGAGTTAATGATTAGGAGGTGGCGCTCTGAGAGAGCGTGTTCCTCCGCCAACGCTACCATCATTAAAAGTGCAGCAACAACTAAATAGTTTCCAGACCAAACCACAACAAAAGCTTCTAATAAACGAGACGAATCATCAATGACTTTTAAAACGTTAATGCTGTTAAACATTTATTCACATTAAATACAATCATTTCCATACTACAAGAAGGAGTTTGAAAGTAGATCCATGAAAGTTTAAACTTTAAACATATGCTTAAATATTTTTTAATCAGACTTTATGGCAGCACCTGGGACTATTGTTTCTTTACCGCACAGTGAGTGTGACTGAACTGAACTGAATAATGATCCACATTAAATCATAGATAATCATAAACATTAACAAGCTATTATCTAATGTCCTAAATTTGACTGATATTTATTGAGAAATGTCTGAAAGAAAATCTGCATCTTTCTGTTATATTTTGTACACAATCACTTTATCTCATGGTAATAATCTATTGGTGTCAGTGAAAAAAAATCAAGCATATTTAGTTGAGTAATATTATTTATTATTTTTGCTACTTAAAGTAAAATACCAAGAAATATACTCAGAATTTTTAGGCTTTATTTCAACTTGTACTACTTCTTGTATGGATACTTGCTTTTCTATAGTAAAGAATTCTATTTCATGTGAGAATATATAATATAATAAATATATCATAAATTAAAAAAATACAGCATAGCAGGAAGGATCTGGGTTTGAATCTCGACCTTCATGTGTGGAGTTTGTATCTTCTCCCTCTGTCTGCCTCAGTTCCTCCTACAGCCTAAAACCAGTACAGGTGAGTCGTCCATAGGTGTGACTTCTTTGTGTCTCTCTGCGATGACCTGGCGCCCCCTCCAGGCTGGACCCCAGTCTGGCCCAGTATCAGCTGGGATGGGCTCCAGCGCCCCGCGGCCCTCTAAAGGCTATAAGATGGATGGGAATGTTTAACTTTTAACTTATTACAGTTGGTTCTAAAAGTCATCGATCACATGTCTCTTTCTGTTTGTGACCTGGTCTGGAAGCTATTTGCTAATTGCTCCATTTTTAATGTCGGTGGCGTTGGCGAGGAATGTGCTGCGAGTTAAACCTGGGCTCTATATGACATCATAATTAGATCAGAGGAGGTTGGAATGTTTAGAATAAATCGTGTTTGGCTTTTATTCGAAATGTTTGCCACAAACCCTGCTGGGTCTGTGTTCTTATTATGTGCATTATGTAGGTTCACTTATAATACATATGTGATTAACGTTATACAATAACAACGTAATATTTCATTTCGATCTGTCTGCAGATATATGTATTTTGAAGTATCACTAAGAATTTTGATGTTTTTATTACCTTAATATTTTCAAAATTGGAAAAATTGACGACGCCCCCTATAATTGACTCAGTTAAGTCCTCTGTTTGCACGCATTTTGCCCTCTGGTGGATCATCCGTGTACCGCATGTATCTGATTATGTACATTAGGTTTTTCAGGAAATAAATTGAAATAAATTGTCGTAAAAAACTCTTGTATTAAATATGACCCACTTGGCCTTACAGGGCTAATCGGGGAAAGTATCTGTTGTATGAAAATGAAAAGTGCAGGCAGGTTATTTGTGGTTTCAGAATGAACACCAGTCTTCCTCAGGTCACTGGTAGAGATGAAGGACTGGATGGAAACCAGTTGGAACTTATAGAGAATTGTCAGCAGTATTATTTCATTATTTACCATCTATATTTAAACTAATCTTGTTATTAAAATCAGATAAACCACAGATTATCTTTAAAGGAGGTTTTTCATGAAGAACATTGTTCTGTTATTGACGTTTGTCCTGTTTTTGCTCCGTTCCATGTGATCATGAAGCTGAACCTCATCCATAATAGTGAGTGTCTGCTCCATAATGAAGTCAAAGTGAGGAAAAAGGCAAACCAATAAATGTTCAGTCATAAAAAGAAAAGAATCCATGAGGTAATATGATCACATCTTATGGTCTCCTGACTTCAGATCATTGGCACCTCCTCGCCTCCATCCAACAGCTTTACTGTCCCTGCCTCGCCGTTACATTCTTCTCTTCCAATCAGAACAAGCTCGTTAAAATTCCTGCTAGTGCACCATCCCAGCACGGGACAGGAGGCCAGTGAGCCCGGTGCTGGCATTCACGGGCTCACAGAGGCTCACAGAGGCTCACAGAGGTCGCTCATGTGTCGGGTTCGTTTTCAGTTTGGCCACTCGGGCCGGATGCAGGAGCAGAGAGACGACAGGGGGCAGCACCCGGAACCCTGAGACCAACCAGGCCGGACTGTCCTCCTGTGAGTCGGTCTGTTTCCATCCTAATAATCTATGAATTATTTATATAGCACCTTTAAAACTCAATTCAAGGTAACATCATGAACTAATGCAAAACTATACAGACAAAATCAAATTCAAGTATAAAAATACTAAAAACACAGCAGGTGATATAAAACCGAAAAATGGTGAAACGTGAAGGTAAAGGTCAATAAATAGAAGAATGAATATGATGAAGAAATAGTAAATCAGTATAACAATGTAATAAATAATAGATCAATAAAAGATCATAAGAAGACGAGGGTAAAATCACAAAATAAGACTAAAACAAAGGGGTAAAAAAAATAAAAGAAGGTAGAAGAGAGTCGAGAAAGATGAAGGACAATTAAAAAAGAATAAAAACACAATAAAAAATAAAAAATGACACATCTGACGCAGAATAAGACCAATAATAAAACAGAAGGAATAAAACAGTAAAAAAAAAAAAAAGACGGCATCCCACAAAAATGATAAAACAAGGGACTAAGATATATATAGATATATATGTGCATACAGATGCAGAGGAATATCTGAATAAAATAGTAGATAAATTAGAATAAATGTGTTTTTTTGTTGTCTGTCTTTCTACTTTCACCAGAATGACTTCATACATATGAAGCTTCATGATATGTCTGCAAATGGAAAAATGACTTAACAATGATCTTTTTCTCAGTCAAAGAATTATTCGATCTAATATTTATCATATATAAAAGTCAAACACAGATCAACCAGTTACAGACGAGGAGGCAGATGACGAGCCTCCTCGTCGTCCTATTGGTCGCTGTGAGTCTCGTCCAATCGCATGAGAGTAAAAAACGAGCAAGAGGAGAGTCTACAGATCCCAGCAATGCATCATCTTGAGCTGGTTAACCGTTTATAAAAGTTAAATCCAGCTAAAACTTATATAAATATAAAGTCAGTCACTCACCTCTGTGATGGGACGTCAGGTGGAGGTGAGGGTGGAGCTTCACAGTGAAACAGCATAGCATCATTCTGCTAAACACCTGAAGAAGAAGGAGACGAGTTTTACATACAGCTCATACGGTTTTATCCAAGTCTCCAGGAGCCCAGAGATCCATTATTTACACCCTTTTTAAAAGTTGAAATCTTCACTGTAGCCTCGAAGCTAAAAGTGTTAGCATGAAACCCATGTGAGGAAGGTGCAGGAGCTTGAACATGTGTGTGTGTGTGTGTGTGTGTGTGTGTGTGTGTGTGTGTGTGTGTGTGTGTGTGTGTGTGTGCTATTACACAAGACCAACGAGAACCTGCACACATCAGTACTCACACAACAAGCTACAACACAACATCAGATGTTACAGAGACAGCTAATGTTAGCTAATGCTAACAGATAGCAGCTACCAATAATACAAAGTTTATAGAGAACCAGTTAAACCATTATTATTAATAATATTTACATGTTATGTTTAGGTTTATTAAGGTGTTATCAGCTCTATTAAATGACAGAAAACTAAACATTACATTTTGTCTATAGTGCATCATGGTGGCATTCATAGTTATTATAATGTGTCCACAATGCTTTATAACTCAGTAACACTGAGCAGTCAGAAAACATTAGAGAATGAAATGAATTATTCTAGTGTCTGATGGATGTTCATGAGTAGTTTGAGGCTGACTTTAGGGCTTATAATACATTATAACCATCTATACACACCTCTACACACCCATACACACCTATACACCCCTATACACACTCATACACCCCTATACACCCCTATACACCCCTATACACACTCATACACCCCTATACACACTCATACACCCCTATACACCCCTATACACCCCTATACACACTCATACACCCCTATACACACTCATACACCCCTATACACACTCATACACCCCTATACACCCCTATACACACTCATACACCCCTATACACCCCTATACACACTCATACACCCCTATACACACTCATACACCCCTATACACACTCATACACCCCTATACACCCCTATACACACTCATACACCCCTATACACACCTATACACACTCATACACCCCTATACACACTCATACACCCCTATACACACTCATACACCCCTATACACACTCATACACCCCTATACACCCCTATACACACTCATACACCCCTATACACCCCTATACACACTCATACACCCCTATACACACTCATACACCCCTATACACCCCTATACACACTCATACACCCCTATACACACTCATACACCCCTATACACCCCTATACACACTCATACACCCCTATACACACCTATACACCCCTATACACACTCATACACCCCTATACACACTCATACACCCCTATACACACTCATACACCCCTATACACCCCTATACACACTCATACACCCCTATACACACCTATACACCCCTATACACACTCATACACCCCTATACACACTCATACACCCCTATACACCCCCATACACCCCTATACACCCCTATACACACTCATACACCCCTATACACACCTATACACCCCTATACACACTCATACACCCCTATACACACTCATACACCCCTATACACCCCTATACACACCTATACACCCCCATACACCCCTATACACCCCCATACACACCTCTACACACTCATACACCCCTATACACACCTATACACCCCTATACACACTCATACACCCCTATACACACTCATACACCCCTATACACCCCTATACACCCCTATACACACCTATACACCCCCATACACCCCTATACACCCCCATACACCCCTATACACCCCCATACACACCTCTACACACTCATACACCCCTATACACACCTATACACCCCTATACACACTCATACACCCCTATACACACTCATACACCCCTATACACCCCTATACACCCCTATACACACCTATACACCCCCATACACCCCTATACACACTCATACACCCCTATACACCCCCATACACCCCTATACACACTCATACACCCCTATACACACTCATACACCCCTATACACCCCCATACACCCCTATACACACTCATACACCCCTATACACACTCATACACCCCCATGCACCACTATACACCCCCATACACCCCTATACACACTCATACACCCCTATACACCCCCATACACCCCTATACACCCCTATACACACTCATACACCCCTATACACACTCATACACCCCTATACACCCCCATACACCCCTATACACCCCTATACACACTCATACACCCCTATACACCCCTATACACACCTATACACACCTATACACCCCTATACACCCCTATACACACCTATACACCCCCATACACCCCTATACACACCTATACATGCCCATACACACCTCTATACCTCAGTCAGTAAAGTGTTATGAATGTAAATGTATTTAAAATCATCTATACTGCATTAAAAGTGATTGATTCATTATATGTCACATCTATGATGTTTTAATGTTTTGTGTGTTTATGAGTGAAGCATTATGAATGCATTATAATCCACTATGAAAGCCCCAATAATGCATTAAACACACAGCCTTCATATATGAAAAAGTTTCATCAGCAGAACTGATCAGAGATGTTTATGTTTGAAGATAACTACTTAATGAAATTAATATTTTTGCATTTTACACAGAATCTTATTATTTTTACTGCAGGTATTTTTGTGTTTCTCTTCTCTTACTGTGTAAATTTTACATCACATTTTTATGCAGCAATGATTTGTCTTTGTTCATCGATGTGAACAGCCTTCGTTTGTTTGACATTATTGTGCACATTGTGCTATTTACACTACTTTAAAGGGACGACACACAGTTCAACTGTCTCCGACTGGATAAAAGCTTCAGTGTTACAGTGACTGAATAAAACACAGTAAATGTCCATCATATATAATATAATCTTTACAGGACTGTCCAAACCTAGTTTTAATGTGTGAATTGTATTCCAGCAGAGAAATAAGTAAACACATTCCACAGTGGGAAGAAGCTGCTTCCTTTTATTTCTACTTCTTCAAAAGAAGAAGATAACACTTCATTAAAAACATTATAATGAGCCTTTAAATGCAGCGACACACTTTAGGTACGATCTACGTGATTCGCTTGATAAATAGTTTGTCTGCAGCCTATCACTGCTGCATTAAAGGTCCAAACTAAGATGGGAATAAAAACACAGCATGGATGAGAAAAACGTCCGCCGTCGCCATGGTTACTAAAACCTGAATGATCGGAAAATAGTTTCAGTCAAAACTAAATCCTGTGACATCATCAGAGAGGAATCATCTGGACCCACATAGAGATTTTAATCTACCAGATCTGGATCCACACAGAGATTTTAATCTACCGGATCTGGATCCACATAGAGATTTAATCTACCAGATCTGGATCCACATAGAGATTTAAATCTACCGGATCTGGATCCACATAGAGATTTAATCTACCAGATCTGGATCCACATAGAGCTGGAACATCAGGAGTCGTTCATGCCTCAGTAATTTTATTTTAAAAAGGCCTCATCTGATATCAAAGAAAGTGAAAAAGTGATCCAGAATCTGCTGTTGACAAACAAACAAACAAAAAAACAAACAAACAAACCTGGCTGATCACAGAACTCCACCTCTTTAGGTCAGAGTTATTTGTACTAAAGCGTTGTGTATCTATGAACATGTGATACAGATATTGGTTGTTTTGGTGAAAAAAAGCACCAAAATCTCCAAGGTGTTCAAATAAAAGATGGCAGACGTTGTGCATTTTGTAACTTTACACAGTTAAAAGCAGTTCCATCTGAATACAGTGAAGACTTCTGATGCTCTGTTGGGGACAAACAACACAAAGAAGTCCTCAGACTCTTGCTGGTAGAGGTGATTAAGAAAAATGTTTAAAAAATCTGTAAGTACAGGGTCTGGAAGGGTCTGTTTGTTAGAGATCTGAGAGCCTTGATTATCCGTCCACCCACTCAGGGAATCACTACAAGAAAAAACACAATTAAAAACGTTTTCAGCTCTGAAACGGATCCAGTGTGTTTGTCTGAAGTCTGATGGAGACTCTGACTTCTTAACTGCAGCTTCTGTGAAAAATGGAACAATAAATGAAACTTTGTCCAACTTTTCCCCCAGTCTACGACTGCTGGATAGAGTTAGCCCGGCCCATCTGGTGCAGCAAATGGCCCAACTCACCAGGGAGCAGGGGGAGTGAGAGAAGAGGCGGAGGAGGAGGAGGAGGAGGAGGAGGAGGTAAAGAGGGGGGAAGGAGAAAGAAGAGGGGGTCGGATTGAAAACAGATCAGCAGCCTGAAGATCTCAACAGCACCGCGTGTCTCTGCTGCGACTGTCGAGCGAAGCGTCTTCACCTCCAAACTTTTTACGCGCAGTCGAGAGAGAACAAACATTTGCGCGTCATAGTTTGCGCGCAGCAGAGCGCATCTCCCGCAGAAGATGGACTGTAAGAAAAAGTTCGGCTCGACTTCTGCCCCGCACTGATTCTCTCTCCGGGACAGAGGGGGTGCGAACGCAAAACTTTTCCTAACTCGGTTCATGGAGTTTCGCGTCAAGTCCGGAGAGGCTCGCGTTGTTGTGCGTTCAGTCAAAGAATCCAGGAACCAGACGGTTCTCCTCGGACAGAAAGAGTGAGAGGAACAGCCTGGGATCCACAGGGGACACCGAGCACTGAAGGTAAGGGAAGTTTGCGGTGATGCTGACAGCAGCGGGTCTGGTTCTGGTTCTGGTTCTCTGCTTGTTAAAAGTGTTCCTCTGGCGGGTTCTCCTGTTTTCCGTTGCCGTTGCGTGTCAGCGGCAGATGAGGCTCAGGCTGAGCTTCACATCTCATTTGCACTTTGAACTTATTTGACAGAGGAATCCAAAAAATTTTCGTCTTGCAACTTGATCCATATGGGAAGAGATGCGATGAGAAAAGCTCGGCGCCAAACCCTCCTAGCTTTTAATAGTTGGACTAACTGTGGTCGTGTTTTCACTCCAGTGACTCCAGTCTGACACTAAAGTCCAACTTTTAATCTGAAGCAGATTTTCCATCATCATCAAACCTCTTTTGACTGTTTTTCTTCTTTCTGAGTCTTGAACCAACCCTCTGGGTTCTGAAGACATGTCCTCGACTTTTTCATGTTTTCTTAAACTCACCTTTTTAAACACCTGCATTCAACATTATAAAGTGTTAGATGTCAGAATTTACAGAACAGTCTCAGCTCTCTGGAAGAGGCTCCCACCTGTCCTAGAATAACGTGGAAAGAGATCATTTCACCCAAAACCTGAACAGTTGAATTTGGAAAACAAACGTGATGAAATAGCAAATAGGGCTGCGAAATATATTGATAATAGATCAATATCATAATATGAAACGAGATATTGTAGAAGATTTTTTATTTCTTTATATTGTGATTGTTTTCCTGGGTTTAAAAGCTGCTTTATAATAAAATTACATCATTCTTTAAACTTTAAGCTGTTCTATCTTGATTTTAATCCACATTACTGAGGATCATCTAAAATATCATGTATCATATAAATAATATATTTTATTTTCTCCGTGTCGCTCAGCCCTTTTACAGAAGTCTCATCACAGATGCAGCGAATTAATTGATTAAAATAGACGAATAAATGTGTAAAATAATATTTTATGACAGGTTTTGAAGCAGACAAGCTGTTTGTGAAAATAGCTAATTTTTTAACAGGCAGGAGGAGGCAGATGTGTCGGCCTCTCTTCTCTCTGTGAATCACGTCTACAGACCCCAGCAAAGTTTAAACCACTTTCTTTATCACAAATACATGAATAGAAACATGATAAAAACACGTGTGTGCGTGTGTCCGCAGACCCCAGAGGGTTAAAACTATTAAACCAATGAACACGCTTTCTCACTTTTAGAGCTCTTCACTTCTTTAATCTCTTAATGCCACAAAGCAAAGCAGCAAACATGAGTGAGGAGCAGCAGCAGCAGCAGCAGCAGCAGGACTCTGGTGGGAGATGTGTGCTTATTGTTGAAAGATTCACAGTTTACTGTTTGCTCTCCAGCCTGAAGCAGTCAACAAACACTTGATGCCTTTGTGGGGCCCTTAAGCAGCTATATTTGCCGTTGGCTTTTACCCCTATCTACCAGGAGCTGCTAATGATCTCCAAACTCATGTGTGGACTTGAGTTCTGGCCTACATAGAACAGAAAAGAGGCCGTGTTTGGTTTCCTTTTAGCTCAGAATCAAACGGAGGCCCTTCTTTGGATCACATTTTGCTGCACGCTGATGAGAAACACCACGAAGAGCAAAATGAAAAGTCTCCACTGACACCAGCGCTGCTGATCTTTAGCCGAGGGAGAGTCCGTGCATGTGTGTTTTTTCCGCTTCACATGATGACAACCCCGGTCTGAGGGCTGGAGGTGATTTGCATGAGAAGAAAAGAGAAAAAGTTTTAGTGCATTTGGCCATTGTGAGGAATGAAGAGTTCCAACAGTTAGGGCCTACGCAGACTGAAAGGAGTAAAGAATGGATGAGCCTATTCAGCTCATTCAGCCTCAGCTCAGGGGCCGGGCTCTGCAGCGGTGGCCATGTCACTTTCATCTCAGCCCAGCCTGTGTGCCGTTCTATGGACGCCCCGTTTTCCCACATCGCCTCCGAGCACCAGGCCCCATTTTATTGATCCGCTTCCTTTTTTTTTGCCTCTTTTCTGGAAGAAAATTTAATGAAGCAAATACTGGAAAAGGAGTGACTGTTGTGTGAGGGGGGGGGGGGGGGGGCAGCTTTTTTTTTTGAAAGCAAATACCGATGAAGTCTAGCGTACAGGCACAGAGAGGAGGAGGAGAGGGTGAGTGACTCTGAGGAGGGGGAGGAGCTCCTCCCCACCACCACCACCACCACAACCACCCACTCCTGCTGAGTAAACTCTAAAGAGAAGCAGCAGAGAAAGCCTTCAACCCTTCATGTCACCGGGCTCAGACTGTATGAAGCCATTCAGCCGCTGTCAGCTCACGGCGGCCGGCGTGGGGAGGGGGGAGGAGTCAGCGGCTCGGATGAAAAAAGTTTCTACTGGAGTTTAGAGGCTGAGGAGGAGGGAAGATGAAGATCTGCAGCTAAACATGCTAAGAGTTAGCACAAAGCTTCTACGATAAACAACAGACAGAAAAGTTTGATCTTATGAACAGAGCATCTCTGGAGTTTAAGTTGTTTTGATGTAGGAACCTTCTTCACCTCGATGTGGGCTGAAGCTGCAGCTAAAGCTGATTTACATTGTTCAATTATCTGTTGATTATTTTCTAGATTCATCAATTAGTTGTTTGGAGTTTGGAGCAGGAAAAGGTCGATTAATAATCAGCTGATGTCATCCCAACTTCTAGTCCCACTAAAAAAAAGAATTTGACTGTCGGAAAAGAACTTTGGCTTTTTTAGAAACTGGATTAACTGAACATCTAAGTCACAGTAATAAATACTTAAATAACTAGAGAAGACTCAGAAAACACAAACCTCCACCAAGGCAGCTCAGTTTCCTCATGATGTCACCTAAAACCAGCAGCCCCCTGATAGGCTGACCCTCATCATGTGATCCTGGACCATGAAAACCTGCCCCTAGAATCTGGATCACATTGGTATCATTATTATTAGTTTGATAGTTATTCTAGAAAAACTAGATTTCACTGATGGTGGTTTTTCTTCAGGATCCAGATCAGGGACTTTAGAACTGAATCAGTTTCAGCTCCAATCTTATCTCAGGTCAGGTGGATCATTATTATCTGTTATCTCACAGTAATGAATTTTCTGTGAGGCCTATAAATTTAAACATCCTGGATCACCAGATCCAGAATATGACCTGGATCCAGATCAGACTCTGATGTGTTCTAGATCTTATGGTGATGTCATCGTGTCATTTTTTGTCCAATCATTGTAGACTTCTACGCAAGATTCTGGATCCAGATGATCCGGATCACGTTCTAGAATTATTCAGTCTCTCCAAATAGAGCTATCTGAGTCAGCTGATGAAAATGTCTGTTTTTTATCTTATCAGAATATATATCAGAAAAGAAAAATACTGTATTGTAATGTCAGTTTCTTCCTATATCGTGCAGCTCTACACTCTGCCAGGTGGTTTCTTCTTCTTTGGATAAGGCAGACTAGACGCTACAATTGTGCATTGCTGCCTTTCTTCTTCTTTGGTTGTTTTTTTTTTACGTTTCATTAATAACTTTCGGAGCGCATTACTGCCACCTTCTGTGGATCGAAATGGATCTTAACCACTAGATTCTTTTATCAGCCTATTTTTATGCAAAAATGTGAACAAAGCCTTGTATCAGTCGTTGTTAAGAACAGAACAAGAACAAAGGGTGTGTTTATTGTTCATAATCCTTTTGACGGATTTTGATATACGTTTTTGTAGAAGTAAAGTAAGGCCGAAGGAACGATCCACAATACGCTCTTCATGATTCACTGCAAGGTGTTCCTCAGGGAGATGAGTGGAGAAGAGCTGCATCTGCAGTCCTCCTACCAGTAGAGGGCACCAGACTCCTGTGGAGCTCCATTACAGATTTTTTTTTTAGAAAGGGAAGGTGTGCCACAGGGAGAAACTTCAAACTTGTGGAGGGGAAACTTCATGAGGACACTGAGCTGAGTGCCGTCTAGTATTTTTATTTAGTCCAGTACTGTGTTGATGTTCCTTCAGTCAGCATTTTGATCCAGGATGAGTCAAGTGTGCAGAGTAAAAAACAGTTTCTCTCGTTTGAAGCAATGCCCAAATGTTTCTACAAAGAGAGTAAAGTCGTGAATAAATGAACTGTTGGGTTCCAGAACAGAGGTCCAGGTTCCAAAGTGGACGTTCCCCTGCTGGAGTCATGGTGTCCTCTGAGGAGGGGTGCTGTGGATTGAAACATACTCATGTTCAGGGCTGAAATGATGAGACGTTAAAGGCCATTGAGGGGGGCTGTAAAAGATGCTGAGTGATGCCACAGCGACCCTTCAGTCAGTCTACACTTCACATGAAGGGAGGAGTCGGAGGGCGACATAACATTCATCTGTAGGGCCCTTCACTGCCTGAGGACGGCGTGGGACAATCCGCGCCTGTCTCCATTCTCCGTTAAGTGTGTGAGGGTTAAATAGGCCCGCATCATATCTGGGGTTCGGGGGTAGGAGAGTTTGCCCCTCTTTACACCAGAGCAGCTATGAGTGGGCACTTGAATCCCAAGAACAGGAACTGAGGTCAGGTTGTACCGCTGCCTCCAGAGGAGCACGTTCACGTTTAGGCCTCGAAAAACACACGTGTTGCTGGGAAACGGCGCCGAGCCTGATGTTCATTTAACAAGCCGTTTTAATGGCTGCACGGTAAAATAACTGACAAGCTCAGTACAGACAGACTGACCTCATCAATCACTGGAGGAGCTGGTCTTCGTCTGGAACGTACAGCAGAAGTAGGTTGTCTAAGGAAAACTGTGTTTCTGCCTCCTTCTTATGGTGAGTCATTCTGAACCCTCTGGAGTCTGAAGGACTTTTCTTCTTATTAAATTCACTGTCTTCAGTTACTTGTATAGAACATGTTTTATAGCACAATCAGGCAAGTTGTGCTTGTGTGTCGAAATGGAACTTGGCCTTTTCTGTCTTGTGACTCTTGTGAAAATATAACTTTATTTATGTGGATGAAATGGGTTTAAAGTCTTAAATCACAGCAGCAATGGAAAATATGAGTAAAAGAGTAGATAATGGTATAAAAAATGATTAAAATTAAATGTTATATCATTTTTTGATATATACGTGTCTGAATCGTAGGTAAACACCATCGACGTCATAACTGTGGCTCCAGCAGTAGATGACAAATGAAAGAAAAAGGTTTTATGAGTCCGTTACTGTTAGTGTGTATCTGATGACCTCACAGACCACCGGCGATTACATCGTTACCTCCGCGTTTGATTGTCAGACACGCGTAAAAAGATTTTTTTAAAAGAAGATTCGCCGCCGTTATTACCTCCGCTGCCGTCGCAGAGGTGGAACAGAAGCCCCGCCTTCAACAGGCCGTGTGAAAAGGGCTATTAGTATGTGGCAGGAAGAACCCTTTAAATGTTGGGAGTGGATCCGTAGAAAGATTAGGATAATAACTAGATTTCATTTAGGATTTAATTAAATTAAAAGAGTCCATCTATATGTGTGTGTGTCCTTCTAGTTTATCATTTTAAAATCTTCCTAGTTTGTTTACTTGTAAACCACAAACATCAAGAATTATGAAAACCTTGTTTCATTTATATTTTTCTAGAAAAACGTGACTCATCCCACCGGTGTGTTGTTATGATTCAAATTACTTTATAGAAATCCTGTTTCTATAAACAGGATTTATCACAGGTTAATGGAAATGATGTTTTCTAAGTAGCTCATGGTTGTGTATTGTTTTTAAAAGACCCAGTCATGCTGGGGGTCCACCAGACCCACAAACACACTGGGTGAGTAATAAAAAACGCTGTTTCATCTTAAAGATATTAGCAGAAACGTCGACCTCAGAGGGTTAAACTACAGAAGAAGAAGAAGTGCCGATATCTCCAAAAGGGAGGCTGTGGTTTTGTCCGCTGTGTGATGCATGATGTGTCATCATCATCTTCACACACACTCCTTAACTCTCGTACCGACTCATCGGAAGCTCGGTTTCCACAAGTATTTTAGCACCGACCTCATCATTGTCTGTGGGCTAACAAAGGAACAATGGTGGCCGTAGCTGTGAGGGAACCCCGGCCAGGTCACTGCAGGTCACTTCATCTGTGGGAGGGGGGGAGGGGGGGCTAATTTCATTATCTCTGCACAAGATAAACTCTCCTCACAATGGACACTGATAAGCTGTTTTTTTTTTAACCCACCACTGTTTGTTTTTTACAGCTGAAAGACGACTGAAATGGTCCAGAAACACTTTCCTCTGAGCAGCGAATGACTTCAAATCACAACTTTAAAGCTGCAACAACTAGTCCATTAATCAATGAGTCACTCAATTAATCATTTAATCTGCAAATTAGTTCAGTTCTTTTTGTTCCAGCTTCTCAAATGTGATGGAGGTTCTGTTTCCTCTATGGGAATAAAGTAAATATCTTTAGCTTTCAGACTGTTGGCGACACAAAACAAGACATTTTACCATTTTCCTGTTTTTTTTTATATCAAACAACTAATAAATCAATTGAATCAGTGGTGAAAAAAATCATTTGTTGCATCCAAAGTAATGACTTCATCAAACAGCCATCAGGCTTCTTTCTGCGAGTGTAAACCTCTGACAGACAGAGGCTCACAGACAGACAGAGGCTCACAGACAGAGGCTCACAGACAGACAGAGGTTCACAGGCAGAGGCTCACAGACAGACAGAGGCTCACAGACAGACAGAGGCTCACAGACAGAGGCTCAGACAGAGGCTCACAGACAGACAGAGGCTCACAGACAGACAGAGGCTCAGACAGACAGAGGCTCACAGACAGACAGAGGCTCAGACAGACAGAGGCTCACAGACAGACAGAGGCTCAGACAGACAGAGGTTCACAGACAGAGGCTCACAGACAGACAGAGGCTCAGACAGACAGAGGTTCACAGACAGAGGCTCACAGACAGACAGAGGCTCACAGACAGACAGAGGCTCACAGACAGACAGAGGCTCAGACAGACAGAGGCTCACAGACAGACAGAGGCTCAGACAGACAGAGGTTCACAGACAGAGGCTCACAGACAGACAGAGGTTCACAGACAGACAGAGGTTCACAGACAGAGGCTCAGACTGAGGCTCACAGACAGAGGCTCACAGACAGACAGAGGCTCACAGACAGAGGCTCAGACAGACAGAGGCTCACAGACAGACAGAGGCTCACAGACTGAGGCTCACAGACAGACAGAGGCTCACAGACTGAGGCTCACAGACAGACAGAGGCTCACAGACAGACAGAGGCTCACAGACAGAGGCTCACAGACAGAGGCTCAGACAGACAGAGGCTCACAGACAGACAGAGGCTCACTGACAGAGGTTCACAGACAATGGTGTATTGTCTGTGGTGTTTACCTCTAATCTGATGCAGAGGCTGCTGATGACAAAATGCAGCTAAATGCACAGAGAAGGAGAGGAGATGGAAGTGTTTGTGTTTCTGCTGGGGGGAGGGACGGCGAGGAGTTTTGATTTATAGGCCCTCCCATAGCTCTAAAGTCAACGCCGCCTCAAGGGCAGGGTGGTTTTCTTCCATATTCATATGATTGGAGATATTAAATTCCAAATCGAGCTGACACACTGCCAGGCCACAGTCTCCTCTCAGATAGAGGCTGGAGACGGAGAGACAGAGTCAGAGGATATAGACATGTGTTTGTCTTTAGCGCCAATCCTCCCCTCCTCCCTCACAACATGTCTGTCGCTGCCATCATCGCCCCCCCCTCGTCCTGGCTCTGGGCCTGAATGAGGTTTGCTGATGTTTTGTAATCAGCTCATCAGAGAGAAAGTGGGATGAAAACCGCGCTGGTTTACGTGCAGGATCATCTCTGCTCGGCTTCTTCACATGCATGACTCTCAGCGTGAACTCAGTGGTGTCAACAGATGGTCGGATGTGAAAACAGCAGAAGATCGACGCACATGTCCCGTTATCCACGTGTATTAAAGAACAGTTCAGTAAAGTTACTGCTGAAACAGAAACACGAAGGAGACGAAAGTATTAAAGGAACAGTTCACCTACATGCTGGGTGTCTTCAGCCACAAATCATTTCTGGAGCTTCACAGCGAAACAGAGTCAAAGTATTCTGCTAAACTACTTACATACAGCTTGTACAGCATAATCCAGGTCTCCAGAAGATCTTAAATGGATTTGAAAAGTTGTTATTGCCCCCCTTTTTTAAGCTGAAATCTTCTCTGTAGCCTCTAACCTAAAAGTGTTAGCATGCACTTTGTCCGAGGAAAGTGCAAAATCAATCACTCAGGCAAAAAAACAAAAATGTAATGTTACATCCGACAGGATGCCACATCCAGGTATCTGGGAAACACTGAGATATGCAGAGTACTTGATCTCGTCTGGCGGCGCCTTCATGCTGATCTGACTTAATCTTTTGGCTCCGTTTACACGACAACATTTTTGCTGGAAAAGGAAACGTTTTTTTCTGTGCGTTTTGAAAAAGTTCTGCGTTCACATGGTGTCGTCTTCTGAACGATCCCCGAAACACACGGATCTGCAAAAACGGATTGAAAACGCTGCAGTATGCATGCCAAGGCAGCAGATGGCGGTGGAACTGTTTCAAAACCAACACCACAGAATAAGATCACAGTGATGATTCAGCAAGTTTACAGTGAAGCTCCAGAAACGATTTACGGATTAACAAACTTCACCTGACTTTCTATCAGCGAGGGCGTGAGCAGAGAGTGGGTGGATTTTCATTTGTTCTCTGTCTTTTGGAAGTGCAGACCACCGCTCTCATTGGTGAACACGATTAATCCTCCTTTTCTTGGTCCTACAGTCAGTAACCAGTTGTTGGATCTCTGCTCCTCCTTTCTGTCCTCTCTTGTTCCCCGTAGTCTGTCAGCAGGTGATGAGTCTTTCTCACGCTGCTGCTCACAGATCCTGATCAAATCTCTCTGTTATGTTTGTCACAAAATAAACCGACACACCGCTCGATGAGAACACCTGACGTTTGACCGGTTTGACCGAAAAATGGTCATCAGAGAGGCTGTTGGAGTTTCAGTTGCTCATAACTGTAACCGTAGAGTCGTTAGAGGTGAAAGAAAGTTCCAGACTTTACTGCTTCATAGCTCTGGACCTGTCTGAGCAGGCTGATGTCATACTTTTCCACGAGGTCACCATCCATGCTGAAACACAGG
>CM075196.1:1677500-1837500 GCA_037577475.1 Chaunax sp. Z400 | reverse complement strand
AGTTATTTATTGATTTTCCATTTAGCGTATCTGTTTGTAAATCACTTTGTTCTATAGCCTCGTATCTGTGTCGGCTCATTCTCTGAAGACACAATAATCCATCCATGCAGGATCCTCGTTTTTTTAGGACTGTGTAGTTCATGAGCTCCACATCTGTTTTCTGTTGGTTGAGGGAGACGAGGAGATCAACCACAGGATATTGCCTTTACTAGCAGGAAAGGTCAGGTTCAGGGGTGGGGCACGGACTCATCCACGGGGCTTTTCTCTGCTGTTTTAGATGCCTTTTATATTACATCAGATGTTAGCTGCTCATTACAACCAATCCTCTGCAATCCACTGTGGATGGTTGGGTTTGGTGAGGGATGTGAGCCCCTGGAGATGTGAAGGTTTGAAACCAACAGGCCCGAATTTCTATTCCTGCTTTATTTAATGTACCTTACTTTCTAATTAAGCTCCTGAGCCGTGTGAAGAAGGAGGAAACCCAAACCCTGGTTTAGAAAGCATAGTGTAGCAACACTCTCCTTCCTGCTTGAGTGATCTGGATCTATACGTGTGTGACGGCCTGTAGTGATATTGTTTCAACCTCTGAATCAGACTAATGGCTCAGGCTTTGCTGTCAGACCTCTCACAATCCACTTCATGACCTTTTAGACCTGAGCGGCAGATCCTCTCAGGGAGACGTTCCTCCAAAGACAAGTGATTCACACATGGAGAATGTGCCCTGTCCTCGTCCCAACATGTCTTCTCAGAGTCGGCTGAAACTGAAACGCTGAGACTTTTGTCAGTCTGATGCAAAAAGGTGTTACATGGACGTTATGTTTTTCTGTTTGTTGGTTTGTCTGTTGGCTGCACGGTTGGCCATGTAGCAAAGAAGAACACATTAAATGTTGATAATCCGGATTTTCTTTATCACTGAGGGAACCCAGAGGGCAGTTGTTTTGATGGGGCACATTTGGATTAGGGTTTGATTTAATTAAGGAGTGGGATATAAAAACAGGTTCCATCCGTTTGTTTGTCACGTTTCCGAAGCATAACTCAGAAACTAATCAATATTTTTCAACAAAACTTTCTACAAACAACAGCCAAGTACAGAAGTGGAGCCTTTTGCTATTTAGGAACTTTTATCATTTCTATTGTTTATGTTTCCATGGTTACAAGATGAACTTAGGCTCATGCTATGAGTGTCTCAGATGAGGTTTTCATGACAAAAATGTTTTTCTTGAAACTTTATCTACACATCTGTCATATACTAGAGAGGTGCCTGCTAATATTTTTGGGAATCTTCATTTTGTCTTATTTTGAAAATTTGCATTTAACAGGGGCAACGTAATGATTGCACATCAGTGAGTCTTAAAACTTTAAGTTACCTTAGGACATGAGTATTTCATGCTTGTATTTTATATTAACTATGGAGTAGGCTTTTATTTTTCCATCATAATACTTGTATAGTATTGCTGAATACTAGTCAACTAAGTTAGTTTTTCACGAGGGCCCAGGCACATGAGATAATCGCTGTGTCCATCAGTCATTAGTAATTCAGCGACAGGCTTTAGTCTTTACCAATGAATGTTTTATCAGGGAAAAACGTATCTTGTAATGTTAAAGAAATGTGGATCTGCACCAAACTTTAATGGGTTCTCTTTTGACACATGCTCCATCTTTCCACCAAGGTTTGTGGAAAACTGTCCAGTAACTTGTGCAGAATCCTGACAAACTAACAACCAATAAACAATCAGCTGTGGGTGAAAACATAACCTTAAAAAAATTCATTGAGATTTTTTATTTTGAAAGTCTTTAACGCTCATGAAACCTGCCATGTGTTTGTTACCTTTACGTCATTTTATTTTGAAAATCCAACAACTACTACTGCTACTATCTGGGGCTTTTATTTTGAAAACCCAGACCTTACTCCATGTCTTGCTCTCTCTCCCTCTCTGTGTGTGTGTGCTTGTGTGCATGTGCGTGTGCATGTGTCTGTGTGTGTGTGTGTGTGTGTGTGTGTGTGTGTGTGTGTGTGTGTGTGTGTGTGTGTGTGTGTGTGTGTGTGTGTGTGTGTGATGTCTGTAATGAATCCACCAACTGCAGTTAACCGCTGAGTGACTCTGGCCTCAGACGGGTCACATAATAGAGATTAACATGAAAAGCAGGAGTCAAAGGAGTAACTGATGGTTTTAGTTTTATTGGTTTTAGCAAAGAATGGATGTATAGTTAAAGATATATTAGATTTTTTTTTCAAACCTGTGATTTTTGCATAAATCTCCGTCGGTATATAATAATAATATAATAATATAGGTCTCCGTCGGTCTTCCTGTCACGTTTAGGCTTTGACAGCAGAAAGTATAAAGAGCACAGATATTTCTATGATATGATGAAACTTGTTCTGGTGCAGCCACGACTAAAAATGAGTCTGAGGAAGGAAGTATTTGGAAAACATTTGGTGAGTTAAATTAAAGGTTTGTCGTGGAGCAGTCGTCGGGGAGCAGAGAGCCCAGGCGGGGCGGTTAGGGCTGCTGGATCTGGTCTGAATGAAGTGAAAAGCTCTGTGAGGGTCCCCCTGTGTGGACACCTGTCCACCTGTAAATTAGATCTGACAGTTCCAGCATTCCTCCTCAGTGGGTCATCATGCTGCTGCAGACCGGATGGTTTTCTATATAAAGAGTTATTCCTCCACCATGGAGATCATGTTTTCACCCCGTCTCTTTATTTATTTGTTTTTTTGTATGAAGAATTATGTAAACACTACTGGATGGATCTCCATGGAAACTGGAAGGACTGGGTTTGGGCTTTTCTTTAACATTGCTAAGGGTTTTCCAACATTTTCCCTAATTCTGGACAAACTCCTGACCTGATTTCCATATGGAGGCGTGGGGCATGGATCAGACCAGCTAAACAGACATGTGAAGGTTATTCCCTACGATCATCCCTCCTCTCCTCCTTTGAGCATTGCATTAAGAAAGAATCATAATTTAATGTGTAAGAGTTGTGTAATAATTCTCAAGAAATCTCTTCCCTGTTTGATCCGTTGTATAGAAATTATTTATTGGAGCAGCTAAACACAAAGGTTTAGTTGTCGTAACATTTTATTAGGATTATGACCTCCTCCAGTATGTTTTTACCAGCGTCTGTTTGTTTGTGTGTCTGCAGGATTACAATAAAACTACATGATGGATTATGGTGAAGCTTGGTAGAAGGGTTGGGCTTGTGTTAATATGTTGTTCCTTTAATTTTGTAAGATAAGGCTTTTTTTTCTCCATCATTTATCATCAATCAATAAACGACTTTCATGCAACTTTCTTTAACTTTGTGAGAACCCAGAGAACATCTTGACATTATCGTAGGGTTTAATGTTAGGGTTCAATTTTTAAATACATATGACAGTTTACAAGAAGAGCAAACATCTGGCAAGCCTGAACAATCCTACAGTCTGTTTAGACAGGCTGACCTCAACCCTCCTCTCCTTCACAAGGCTAAACAAAAGCCCCATTTCCACTGCGTCGTACCGACTCGACTTTTTTGCGTTTCTATTCAGTAAAAAGTACCTGGTACTACTTTTTTAGTACCTCCTCTGTCGCGGTTCCACGTGAGCCGAGCAGGTACTAAAAGGTCACGTGAAACATTACAGATCACTGATTGGTCGATGCCCGGCGCACACAGAGTATCCTGCACAGCACAAATCAATGGCCGCCGCACTCAAACAGCGAAGCTACTTTTGCAACCATCACTTTTTCTTTTTTTTAAATGCAGCTGCTACATTGAGGAGGTGCAGACGTTCCCGTCTTAAACAGAGAGGGGTGTATAGCGTTGACTACGCCACAGCAACTTCACACAGCACCCATCTACCCAGAGGAGGTTCTATCCTGTAATGGAAAACACCAATACCGAGGATACCGGATACCGAGGCGAGTAGAGCCGGTTCTACACAGTGGAAATGTGGCTATAGATCTGTCCCTTTAACTGGATCCACTTCAAAGTGTAATGGGTTCTTTCCTGCCCTACGCTCCATCTTTCTGCCAAGTTTCATGGAAATACGTCTGGGAGGTTTTGCATAATCCTGCTAACAATCCAACCAACCAATCAGCATGCAAACAAATACAAAATTAAACAACACCCCCTCAGCAGTCTGAGATAAATGCAACAGTCCTCACTAATGGTTGAGTTCTAGTCCCATTGTAGATTATTGTAGAGAGAGTTCTAGCTTATTATTCTGTGCTGTTCTCCACGGTTTTATTATTATTAAGTAACTCAAAACTACGATGTAGAAAGTTTACTTTAACTGTCATTGGTTACTGTCTCACAATAAAGAAATGATTCTCTTAGCCCTTAGCTGGAGAGAGACTAGATCACAGAACCATAAGAAGCAAGATTAAAACCAAATAACATGTCTGTGGTGAAGACTCCAAAGTATGTAAAACAAACTGTATTTTGGCTTTTGGCGGTTGTTGTGTTGACCTGAGCGTCACCATCAGAAACCTGAGACGGGACGTCTGCAGGTGGCATAGGGGCAGGAGACCTCACCTATCCATCACCGCGGCGTCTGCCAAGTGAGCAGAGTGTGGGACAGCAGTTGGCGAGCCAGTGTGTGTGTGTGTGTGTGTGTCTGTGTGTGTGTGTGTCTGTGTGTGTGTGTGTCTGTGTCTGTGTCTGTGTCTGTGTGTGTGTGTGTGTGTGTGTGTGTGTGTGTGTGTGTGTGTGTGTCTGTGTGTGTGTGTGTCTGTGTCTGTGTCTGTGTGTGTGTGTGTGTGTGTGTGTGTGTGTCTGTGTGTGTGTGTGTCTGTGTCTGTGTCTGTGTCTGTGTGTGTGTGTGTGTGTGTGTGTGTGTGTGTGTGTGTGTGTGCGCTGCCAGGAAAACGAGCCTACCAGCATCGCATTGACTGAAAGATAGGAAGGAAGAAAGTAAGAAGAGCAAAGCCTGAGATGTTCCGAATGAGAGAACCTCGTTTGATGTGTGTTTGCATTCCTTTGAGTGTTGGTGAAAGGCGAGCTGTTGAACGGTAGTGGAGGAGAGGAACACTCCAAACTGGTTGAGGCGCTAAGAAAAACACACACCGGGCCTCATAACAAAAGTCGGGGATGGAGGGGGCTGAAGGTAAACAACAGCGAGAGGAAGACGGCGGCGAGATCTGCAAACGGAGGAACTTAAAAACTCTTCATGGTGATATCTGTAAGCAGCTCTGGAATCGTCTGAACCGCTCATGACTTTAAAGCCAACCTTGGCAGACGAAAACATAACAGCGACTTTCCCCATTACCTCAGTCTATTTCCTCTTGTGGTTAAGTGGCCCGTCTGGACGGCCCATCACAGCGAGAGCCGGCGGAGGATGGAGGGTCTGCCAGGAGCTGCACTCTCCTCCGTTAATATTTGCCATCCTGTGCACTAATTTAATATTCAGCCGGTCTCTCCTGTTAAATTCATTCAATGAAACACGTTTTCTCAGCATCTGTGTTCACTTCCAGAATCGGAGAGAAGCATCCACGGACACAGATTGGCCACCAAACCTCTCTTTGACTGTTGTTAAGATGATTTGCTAACGACTTTTGTTATTGACTATGACGTCCGGGTTTGTGGCTCTGTGGCAGGAACTAACGAGAACAAAGCAGCCTCACTGTGAAACTGGTTTCGGATATGGTTTAGTTCCCATGAGAAAAAGCAGCCTCGCAATGAAATTAGCTAAATAAATCATTCTCAAAAGCAGTAATCATAAGATTCTTGTTTTGCTAGACTGATGTGCCGTTTTTGAGCTGAAATTCCCAGAAATCATTTCACTCCCTTGAAGACGCTGATGATGACAGTTATTTTTAAGGGGTAGGAACATTGGTGAGTTCATGAGCACATCTTATCTGGGCCAAGAGGGTTCATTACCAAGAGAGTCTGCCTTCTGGTCAAGTCTGAAGGAGATAACGGCGTGAAAGAACACATTAAATTCTATCATAAAGGTTGTATTCAGATCCAAACGGGTCTGGACTATTATCTGGATCTGCACCACATGATACAAGCACATAGAAACACTGTTCATATATGTGATCATGACTTACAGATTATTCCCAGAGAAGATAAGAAAAGATAGACGAAAGGAATTCCTGGATCCGCCCCTCTAATCAGATCCACATGAAATTTTAAAAGCCTCATCCTTCCACCAAGTTTGAAGTCAGGTCAAGTCAATTTTATTTCTATAGCACCAAATCACAGCAAAAGTTATGTGAAGGCTTTTTCCAAGAGGAGCAGGTTCAGACTGACTCTGAGCCCCACCTCTCTACAAAGATTGATGGATATAGGTTCAATGTTTTTTGTGTGAATACGTAATTCTGCAAACTTAAAGTGAAAAAACACCCTGGATATTCACCACCATCAGTATTCGCACCAAAACATAATGGCTTCTTGTCTGATGTCCAATTTTTACATAATCCTGCTAACAACCAACCAACAAACGGACACAAACGCTGAAAACCTCGGTGGTGGCCGTAACTAAAAAAGTGACAATTATAACCAGTAAAGTAAGCAGTAAATAAACAGATTATATTATTATTATTATCCCCACCACAAAGTATAAATCTTTCTATATAAATACATACAAATAGATAAATGTTGCCTCTTTTTACATCATGTGACGGGACGTTGATGGCTTTGGTTTCTTGCTTTCTTTTGAAATCAAGTTGACTAGAATTATCAGATTGTAGCAATGACTCTTATTACCCATCATGCTTAGGACTGAACTGACTACTGTGTTGAGTTTTCTCTTCCTTTCATCTGTGTTTTTAATGTCTGATCAGAACATGGTCTTTTCACACGACTATTTATGGAATATTTCCTGCGAAATTATGGAAAATATGGAAAAATCTTACAAACCTAAGGAAAGTTTAAGAAAAATGCTAGATCCACACCAAACTGTAGCTTGAATGAACCCAGACCCTTTCTTCATGACACCAGATGTGTCAGACCGAATGTATTTATTGAACATTGTTTTTGTAAAATGAGAAATCATCACTTGATTTGTTAGGTGTCTGTGTCGGAGGCGGGGTAATCCTCCTCTGGGTGGGATCAGGAGTTTTGAGGGGGGGTTGCTGCTGCACCAGGCTACCCAGCCAACCAGAAGATGAGAAAAGAAGTGCACCCTTGACGTTTGTTCGCCTTTGGCCCCTGCCATCTGTCCACTTGGTTCCAGACACCTGTACCAGCCTGTCAGAGCTGGGTTTCCCTGTCATCGGGGGCAACACGGGTCTGGCCTGTAGGGAGACACCGGGTGAGGAGGGGGGTAATGTAACAGCTCCGTAGAATTAAGGAAAGAGATGGATGGGTTGGGGGGGGGTCAGGGTGAATCTGGGGCCACTTTCGGAGAAATCTCAAACCTACCAGTCCTTCTAAACGTGGTCTGATTCCAGGTGCTTGTAGCTAAGCCTCTCTTCTTTAGCTCTTTTGGAAAGCAAATAGTTGGCCTGCTGTAAAAGCATGGAAACAGCTATTAATGTGGTGCCAGATGTTCATCAGACCTTGACGTTAAAGGGAGGTTTCTCAGTTATTTTAAAGGACAGGCTGCTTGGAAACTCTCGCTGGTGTGTTCATTGGCACATTTTCTCTGGGCCAAGAGGCTTCACTCCCGAAAAGAACCTGATTCCTGGCCAACTCTGAACAAGATAAAAGTCCATGAAAGATCACACCACAAAGGTGATGTCAGAGTTCTCCGAGGCGAAACTCAAAGACGTATTGGCACCACAAAAAAGAAACAGATGCAGCCTAAACCTGTTAGTCACCCACCTCTAATCGGCTTACATTGGCCCGGTGACAGGCGACTGGCACCTCCGAAGGGTCACAGCCACGGCTGCTGATACAGACACCCCGCAATAAAGGATGACATGTTGGATATCAACATGAAACCCAAAACAGTGCTTCACACGTTCTAACAGGAACCAGATCAGTGAATATTTGCTTTATTCTCTCAGTAACAGTTTTGTTCTCAGCATTCATAATTCAATATTTGATTAAAATTTAATTAAATATTGATTTATTTAATGTATAACCTTCCACCAAGCAGATCTATCCAGTTCAGTTCAGTTCAGTTCAGTTCCCACCATGTTAGAATGTTTATCTTCTCATCAGACGTTGTGGATGACACCAACAGAACCACCTTATTCTGTCCCATTTTTTCTTATCCCTCTGTTGAGGTTGAAAACGAGCCAAGCTGGAACTAAAAGGTGGATTTAAAGGAACATCTCCCCCAAAAACTAAAACCCCAATGCTGATGGAAAATCAGGAAAATCAGTTTCTTGGTCCACAAAACAGCAAATCTATTTTCAAATTGATTTTGGGATCTCTGGGCTTCTGGAGACTTGTTTGACGCCATACGAGCTGTGAAGCTCCAGATATGGTTTGTGGACTAAGAAACCTTCCATCATCATGGGGTTGAGTAGATAAGAGCCCATTTTTGCTCAAGCCTATTCAAGGCGGGACAGTTGCATCTTTGTTGACAATGATTGTTAAATGTCACACTAGACGCAGATGATGCTGTGTTATACATCACACCTCTTTTACTCACAGAATGCTAACATGGTATCTGAAATGTGCTGATGGTTGAGTTTTTATTTTTGTTCCTGATTCCATCTGATTGGTCAGTCAAACCAGACACTTATACGATCTCCTGCTTTTTTTTGTAAATTTCCCCACTGTGGGACTAATAAAGGGATATCTTATCTTATCTTTTCTGTCTCGCTGTTTGCAGCCTTCGCTCAAAGAAAGCAAACAAATACAGAGGGGAAAAAAACTCCATCCTCCAGTCAACCTGACAGTAAATGAACAGTTTAAGTTACAGCGTGAAACTTAATAAATGCTACAGCCTCCCAAGACCAAGAAAAAATCTTGTCTGTTTTCTTAACTGCTGAACAAGTGAAGGAGTTCAGCCCTGAAACTCCTCCGCCTACATGTCTGCGGTGGAAACCCAAAATAGATGGAGGGTTTGGGTACATGTAGGGTTCAAGGGTATCTATACGTGGAAATGCAGCTAAAGAATGTGTTTTTAATGTGTCCCTTTCATACATTTGGAAGCTTTTCGTGGTCTTCCTCACAGCCAAAGATCACATTGGTTCCCCTGACTTGAGTGAGAATTAATTTCCCATTGCTGTTCGTGTCCATCATAAACACTTTTGTTTTATAAGACTTTATTTCTTTGCTATGTTAAAATGTAAAACCCCAAAACTTCCCATAGCTGCCAACAGGTGTGAGGACGCCTGACAGAGTTTGACACCTTTCCAAACATGGACAGAAGTCCTGTCTACATCCAGCTGCTTGGCCTTTGCCTTAATGCCTTCTCAGCGTTCTGTCGAAGCGCTCAGACGTTTCCTCACCAGTGCCTAAAAGCAGGTGGAAAAGCGATGACCACGGTCTCTCTGCAGAGCGCTGAAGGGGTTCTCCCTCCCGGGTTTGGGACGGGGGTTGTTTGTTCTCGCCAGAGGATGATCTTGTAGGTCCCACCAAGTCAAACAAGTGGCCCGTTGCCAAGCCGTGGAGCCTTTCACACACACATGAGGAGGTATTGACACAGTGTGTGCGGCTGAGAGCCACTCACATTTACAATTGGAACAGAAGAGCACTGTGAGCTCATTACAACCAACTGAGAAACCTGTGTGTGTGTTTAGGGCCTGACCCGACATCAGTTACACTGACAGAATAAATACATGCACAACTAGGAGCAAATCACAATCACAGTGTAAGCATTGTAACACATATCATTGAATGAACCAATAACTGCACACTGTTGCTTCTCCAGCGGTCATTTGACAAACAACCTGCAGCAGCTGAAACGACTTCCTGTATTTAGTTTAAATCAGACGTTTGTGAAGATGCTAAATGGTGTTACATTAAATTTGTGTGTTGTTGTTTTGTGACTATAAGGAACCAGAATAACACCAACGCTCAGTAGTCCCACACATCTGTTTAGCTCTAATCCTATAGCAGCTAAATAATGATCTTCTATAAATACTTATTTTTTTATCATCTGGATCTGCACCATATTTTACACACTCATAGATATCAGCACAATAAATATATGTGATTTTTTCTTATTGAATATTTCCTGAGAAGTTAGGGAAAATGTAAAAAAATTCCAATATCACGATGTCGAAGTTATAAAAAATGCCCCCATTGTCCAAATCAACACTAAAAACTTGATGCGTTCTTGCCTGAAAATGTCCCGTCCCTCCAAAAAGTTCTGTGGAAATTATACGAAATTTAAAAATGTCTGTCTTTATTGAAACAGAGCACACAGTGTGATTTTTGTGCTTCTAGAAAACAACCATGTTTGTTCTGTTGCTCCATGTTGATGATGCTACTGAAAACAAGTTGATTAAAATAAGCCTCATGGATTTACTGCTTGAAAAATAAAATGCACCACTTTTACTTTACGCCTCAGGGTTTTGTTTTTGGTTTTAGTTGTTTTTTTTTGCAGCTAACGTTAGCGTCTCTCTTGCTTCTCCAGGTTGTGACAGAATTCGGAGAGCAGCAATGGAGACTTCAGCTCCAACAGCTACAGAGAAGAAGGAGTGTAAAGGTTCAGGTCTGGATGGAAGCAGCTTCTCAGAGATGCCAAAGAAGCCATCGCCCACAACTTTGACCAGAGGTACGGCTATTCATGCTAAATGCTACACATTATAGTTTATAACTCTGTACTTTGGTCAGATAGCAGCAGCTCTGCTCATGTAAAATACTCCTAGAATGAACTGAAACAATATGGCCGCTCACATATATGGGTGGCACAGGAGAAGACCAGGAGACGGGGGCCGCATGTTTCAGAGATGTCAGTGAATGGGTGATGAAAAAATGTTCTAATGAGGTCAAAAGACCTTGTTCTAACCTCCCGAGTGTAAATTTCATGAATTACTAAAAAAGGGCTGGCAAAGCAGTGGACAACATGGTGAGGGAGAGAGGGAGGGAGGGAGGGAGGCACCTTTGAAATGCTAAGAAGACGTGGTATGACATTGTGGCGTGAGCGTTGTTTCTGCTTAATGATGGGTTTGGTGGCCTGCCACCAGACGAGCCCTGAGCATTAATTGTTCAGGGATGGGGGTGAGAAACTAGGACGGTTCGGTTTACCCTCCCTGGCACCTCCACAAAGAGGCCACAAGTTTTTTAAGAAGCCACGACATAAATAATTCAGTCGTTCACACAGTTATGACCATTGTGTGTCACGTAAGGCTGTGGTGGTTGAATCTTCATCAGCTATTTTCAGAGGTAAGGGGTCATCATTAAAAGATGAGGGGTCATGTTTTCATCAGTGAATGTGTGATGAGGATCCCCCATAATGAGGTTTGAGGACCCTATTCAGGCCTCCGAGGTACCCAGTGGTATAAATTACTAATGCCTGCTGGTGGACAGTGAAGCCCCCTCAGGGGGACACGCTGGCATCGCCGGAGAGGCCAGCGCAGGAACGCATCAGTCCCTGCTTAATGAAGTGCCTGGTAGCCTGGTAGCCTGGTAGCCTGCCATCGCTCTGTGGCACGTAAAAGTAGGACGTAAAAGTTTGAATGCTCTGCTTTTGTTTTCTTTTGATTATTCTTTTTATTCCACTCTTAAATTAGTATGCATGTGGAAACAAGAATATGGGGCAGATGTGAATAAGTAGCCTTATTATCTCCACAGAGGAGGTTCTGGTTTCATCGTTAGTTGGCTGAATATTTAAGTAAAAATGTATTTCAGTGAGATTTTGAAGTGAGGTGGTCCTTGGAACGGGGAAGAAGTGATGAGGAGGATCTAGGAAAGCTTTTGCAGCCTTGTTGGAGGTTCCTCTTGTACTAATCTGATACAGTCCTGGATATTATTTTAATATATTTCCTATATATATTATGTAGATTCTGTACAGTTTGATATTATAATCTGCACCACATTGGTGGGGGTTATTAACAGGGGTGCACATACCTGAAGATGTTGCTCGGTGCTCATCACTTGCCTCCATGCAGACCATCTAATATAAAGAAACTTAACTTATTTAACAAAGACAATGTTAATCTCACCACAGATCTTCTTTAACTGTTCTGTTGTTTTTTTTGCACCTCTTTTCTGTAAATAAAAGCTTAGTTAATTTACAGTAAATGTCTCTCAGTACAGGACCATGTGATCAGCTGATTTTCAGTGATGTGGGCTGTAAGGGAAATTCTTCCTCGTTGAATGCGGTGCACAGAAAATGCACAAGGGAATCCCTGATGGCCACTGCTGTGAAGTCAAACGCTGCCTACAGATCCGTCTGTTAGACTGAAACCAACTTCCTCTTCCTCTCATCCCATAAACCATAAGCATGGAAGAGTTACAGAGGCCCCTTTACTATGTCCTGTGCTGTTTGAGTCACACCTTAAATACGTACTTTAATTAATGTTAGACACAGACACAATGTGCACTGTGGTGGATTCTTTTCTAATAATACATCTAATATTTTTGCTTTTTTTTAACATTGTCAGATGAACGTTTTTAATCAATTACACATAAACTGCTTGATGGAGGACGAGTGGAGCGTGTGCCAAAAACAGAGACACTGAATTCTAAACTTTGTGAAATCCTGTATGTGACAAATTGTCTTCATGAAGTGAGATCCGATCACAGGAGACCCCCGTGTGGAGATGTGATCAGGACCGATGTTGGGACCAGGTCTGAACAGGCTCTGTGTCCGACCACTGATACAGACGAGGGGAAGCAGAGGATGCTGGTTGGGTCCAGGATCAGGCTCGTTCCTCCGGACCTCGTTAATGGTTTTAAATGGGTGCCCACAGTTTGTGCGACAGCCTGCATCTGTCTCGCAGCCACAGGCTCAGCTTCCACAGGCTCGGCCCCCGCAACCCGACTCCCAGGCCCCTGCGATTTACGAGTGTGTGTCAACTTGTGCTTTACCATGTCAGCGTAACATGTGTTCAGATTAGGTGCCCGCTACCAGGACCGTAAAACATCTCACGGGTTTCAAAGGAATACCTGTGATTGATGCACCCCCCCGCCTCCCTTCTTCATGCCAGAAACTCAGATGTGCTGAACGTCCTGCTCCACTGATGAGGAGCGACGGATTCAAACACACCTCGTTGTTTTACAGCCCTTATTATATTCAGAGAAAGTTTTCCAAAGAGAAATATTCCATCATCCCTTACTTTGGTGTTGACTGTACGAGGCCAGTGGAGCAGTAACACAACCTGTGTGATGTATTCATCTTCGTTTTAGCTGGTGAACTCCCAACAGAGATTGATGTTCCTCAGAATAAAGAACACAATGTCCACAGATAATTATTCATATCTGAGAAAGCTGCCACAAAAAAAAAATACAGAACTAAACCGCAGCAAAAATGCTGAGACATTTCATCAATGTTTAACAAATCATTACCAGAAGTGTTTGTTTCTATACAGAAGCTGTTCATGACAGAACCTTAACCATAACCGCTGCAGGAGGTTATGAAAACCGACACGTGTCCAAAAGGATTCCAAAAGATAACAAAGATCTGTCAAAACCTGAGCCCAGCTGCTCCCACAACGGTTTGGGGTAATCTTATATTGTTGTGGCAACATGTTAAAAAATAAAAGAGCATAAAAAGTAAGTTATAAAAATAAATAGTTTTGTTTTTGTTATGAAGCAGTGACTGAATTAAGATGACTGCATTCTAATGAATTAGTTCTCCTGGATTCACATAATGATCCAGAGCCACATTAAATCCTGCATATTCATAAACAAATATTATTTCTGATTTAATAAATAATAATCATAATAGATATAGAATGAAAATAAATAAACATGCAGTAGTTTTGGAGCACCTGGTTCTGAAGAATGACGATCCAGATCCCACATTAAATAATGTATATTCAAAACATTTTTAACAGATCCTAATTCAGAAGATTCAGATCCAGGATTTCTTTGTTCAGTTCTGTTAAACTGAACTCATCTGTTTCGTGAACAAAATCAAGACCAGATCATGAACAAACATGTAGGCCCAGCTGCTCCACAGCTATGTCAATGAAATTATTTCACCACTTTATTTTCAGTATATGTTTATATAATTTTATTTTTATACTCTTCAGTGTTTTTGACATATATCTAATAGATTTTGGAATAAATCCAGACTCGTATCAGTTTGGCTTTGGGCGCTGATCAACTGTCATTTTCACTAAATTTAAATCACTATTCCTGCAGCAGTGATATGTCGGGGGTCATAAAGGCTTCTGGATAGAAAGACTTTCTAGTTTATTTAGAAATTGACTAAATATGCTCCATCTAATGTTAACAGAGTCAAACAAGGTAAGCACACTCTAGCTGTAACCCATGACCACGGATCAGTCAGAGCTGTCACTGTTAGCGCTGAGGGATGAAGAGGAGGAGTCTGGTACAGTCTCTAGAGATGAAGAGCTGTGAACCATCATGGTCTTAGATGGAGCTCGAGGCTGAAGGGTCTCTGCATTGGCCACGGGACCTTTCTCTGGAGGGTGCTCTGGTCACGGCCCCCCTCTGGCAGAGAAAAATGTCCCGGAGAAAAACAGTCCCCCCCCCCCCTCCTCCTCCACCTCCCTCCCCGTCCACAGGCCTACTCCAAAGGGACGGCCACTAATCTTCCTGAGAAAGAGATTTCTGCTTTTCTTTCCATGTTCCTAAATGAGGCTCTTACAGCGGGTGAGACATGGGGGGGGCCTCAGTGGCCAAGGTTATGGAGGGATGACCACATTCATGCCAGACCCCTGTGCCCCCTTTAGGTTAAAGAATCAGAAGTTATGCCTGAAGAATTATACTTGGTAAAGAAAAGTGGGGTTAAGTGCTCAGCACAAGGCAACTTCCTGTATTTATACAATTTAAAGAAATGCTGTAATTTCAGCTCACATCTCCAGTGACAGAATCAGCTCTATCAGGTGTCATCTACAGTAACATTTTGTAAAAGCACATCAATAATCCTCTCCTGATACTTGAGATGACCTGTGAGCAACAAGCTTACAGGAAGGCCTATTGACCAAGTCCCAATGTTGTTTATTTTCCTGTCAGGGTCTATATAACCGCACACTATCAGGAACTGTCCTCCAACAATGACTTCAAGAGGGACCGATATCCTTTCTGTCCCGGAATGACTCCGTTTATGGTTCGCAAAACTTCTGCAGAGTCGGTTTACGCCTCGATCTGATCCGCCCAGCATGAGCTCCGACTCGGGACCGATGCAGCGTTACATCCGTTTTATTTTTATTCATGTATTCCCAGACAGACTGAATGGATGACTGGATTTTCTGGGTTACAGTCCTGGCATGAATATACAGTTAGCAAACCCTCAACTCCTCTCCCAGCTTCAGAACGTCTCGTTCTCTGCAGCCCTTTTCACACCGATATCTGCAGCCTACGGCCAAGTAGCAGGGAGCTGGACTGAACTGTTCAGTACTACAGAGTTTACTCTTGTTTAATCAATCTGTGCCACATTATGCAGAGTAACAGTGGCTAACTCTTCTCTACGCCAGCATTTTTTATTTACACTTCGCACCAGTGTGTTTTAGACGTATAAAACAGCAGCGTCTGCCTTTATGCTGGGTTCACACTGAATGGGACGTGGTGCGATTACATACAAAGTCGATGGAAAGGCGCAAGTAGATGCAAATTTGCACCGGGCGATGCAAATGACGCAAATCACCTAACGCAAACTAAGTGAGATTCACTCTAGTTGAAAAATTTCAACTCAGTTGAGAAATTTGCGTGACGTGACACGAAAGCTAAAGCTTTAGCTCGAGGTGAGATTCTGATTCTGTCAACAGTAGTATGTTAGCTAACATTAGCCGCAAGGGCTAGAATGTTCTCCGTTGCTTGGCAGCACAGTCAGCAGCATCAGGATGTACTGACGTGAATAATTTAGATTTTAAAATCCTTAATATCAAACATGTTTTATTAATCTGGGGTGGCCACAATGAGTCTGCACGCAGATCCAGATTACCAAATCTGTGCTGAACATCGGTACAGACCAAGGTCCAAAACCACATTTCTAATCAATTATCAGGAGGGACGGATTGGGATGAAAACATATGACGCACTCTTCTTTTAAGGTGAAAACGTATTTGGATTATCGACATAATTCCGTCGGTACCAACCTAAAGAAGTTATTTCCTCACACTGGTGTAGAACGTGGGACTCTGTGGCCCCGTCAGAGGCAGCGTTAGGCCTTCCGTCTGTTTCTTCATGTCGGTTTGGTTTATCTGGGGCTGAGATTGTTGAGGCTACTGGTTCCATCACTCATTACAGGATGCTCTCATCACAGAGCTGGCCTACATACTGAGAAAAAAGGAGGTCCAGTGATTGGTAGAATTACTCACAAAGGTTTTGAATCTTAATAAACAGTACATGAATGTATTATCATGACTTCATTTTTTTTTTACTCTTTATTTAAAACTGAATTATACATAAGCTCCCTGGATTCTTTTTCATGTTTACATGAAATAAGCAAAGAAACCCCGAGCTGAATCCGACCACAGAGTTCAGAGGAATTCTTAACAAGCCCAAAGCACCACAGAGACTCGTCTTCCTGGTTTTGAAATGGAATTTCTCAAGACAAAATTTATTTTAGCGAACGCTCAGAAGACAGTCGTGAAGGCTGAGCCGGTCGTATGTTGACTGAGCGGAGGTCTGGCAGCCTTTGGCAGGTCTCTAATAAGGCTATGAAGCATAAATCAGGCTCAAATGAGAGGACATTTCTGATATCGGTCGTTTCTTTGGAACGATCCTTCAAAGCTTCTGGAGCGTAAAAAAACACAGTGGTGCTTCGGGCAATGTCTGCGAGTATAAATCTCTGTAACAGAGGCGTCTGCTCAACACAAGGCCCAAAAACAACATGTTACATTCCTCTCCGTTTACAAGCAGTGGGAGAGGAGGAGGAGGCAATATATGGATGCTTTAGGGGATTAACCAACACCCCGTCAGCCAGTTTTCTCTCCTTTCTCCCTGGCTTGTACTTCCCTTTTTCTCTTTGTGCTTCATCCTCTCTTAAACAGAGAGCTTTTTTTCCCAGCATGCAGAGTGTAATCCATGCCCCCGCCTCTAAGACGCTTCCTGCCTGTTTTGTTTGTGGGACTGATGGGAATCAGACCAATAAGGTGCCTCCGCTCTCTCCACAGCCATGAGGGGAGAACTTGTTTAAAGTCTTTTCTACGCCGTGAACTCTCCTCTCCCTGACCCAGCGTAACCCTTGGTGGCCACCGGGCTACCAGCCGCGGCTGCTTCCATCTAATGTAGCCCCCGACGCTCACAGTTCAAGTGAAGCAAAATAAACGTCCGAGGAGTTTAGACGTGGTAAAACAAAAATGTGTGCTGGGCTGTAAACAAGGGCGGGAGGCGCTTATGTAAACAGGCCTGGCTCCTCCGGGTGAGTCGGTCCAGAGGCGGACAGTTTGCGGTCAGGCTCTTCCGGTTCATATCCCCCCCCCTCGCATGCAGACACAGCTGTGGTCTGCCCTCGTAGAAACGCTGCAGGAGGAAGAATTAATCACAGCGCTGCACGGACTCAATGAGCTCACTACGCTACGCTAGACGTCTGCTGTCAGTGAAAATACATAAAACTACATTCTCCTTTAAAGGTTTGCATCAGCTTCCTTCCATCCTGGGATGGAGGATTGGTCTCCATGTAATTAATGCTTGCTGTAATTGTTGTTGCTCAGAATACAAGAGGAGGAAATTGATTTTTGCCATCAGTGAAAATCCTCCTGAGGGAAACGCTGCTTCTTGTAATTACAGATCTAAAGTTTCACTGCTGCTGCTGCCGGCTAGCATTTAGCCATAGAGTGGAGCCTCCAATCAGCTGTATGTACAGGTGTGAACACACCCAAGACTGACTTCCATGTGATTCACTGTTATGTAAATGACCTGTTTGGGTTCTCTTTACCTGCCAAGGTGAGCAGCAGATGTTTGTGAACGCATCACGAGAAACTCTGTACCAGCCTGTCTCCTACTGATTTCACCTTTTACAACAGAAAGAAGACCTTAATCTAATTTTAAATACCCAAAGGTGAAAACGTAGCACACTCAAATGTCATCACATGACCTCTGCACAATGCTGTCACATGATAAGAAGGGAAAGCCCGTGGGGGAAATGTTATTTTTCTGTCTGAGGGATAAAAAGTCTCATCTCTACTTCGAATTATAGAGCCAGAGCCAGGAGGTGATTAGCCTAGCTTAGCATAAAGACTGTGAGCAGGGGGAAACAGCAGCTCTGTCTGAAGTTAGAAGAAATACACCTATAGAAATGTAGAAATGTCTAAACAACACTTTGTTTTTTGGGGAGAGTTTTAAGTAATTCTTAGTCAACAACATCCCGTCTTTGTAACTTTTATACACAACGGCGGGCTTGAGATGTAGCTAAAAGCTACGAGGAGCTGCTAAATCGGCACAGAGTTGAATTTATTCTGGTAGATGTAGAAGAGAAAGAGCTGTGACTTCAACAGCTCTATGCTACCATTCTTCACTCCAGGATAAAAAAAGGATTTTCTGCCAGCCTTCTGCTACAGTGTGAGAAAGTGTTTCAGGACAGAGACACCATTAGTTCTCTGTAATCACAGCGAATCCTGTCAGAAGGCCACTGTGAGGGATTCACGGTCCCTCGAAAAAAAAAAAAGCAAACACAATGCCGCCATATGGAAAAGTTATTTGAAACGTCGTTCATCATGCAGCTGCAGGAAATATGGCGGGAAAACAAGAGTAAAGACGGTCTCTGTGTGACAGCTGGGTAGCAACAGATGACTGAGTGCTGGGGTGGAGGGGTGGAGGGTGGAGGGGAGTGTGTTTGGGTTGAAAGAAGCTGCTACAGGATGAATCTTACATTTTCTTTTCACCCACCCAAACATTAACACTTTGACATTAGTTTTACTCGGGCTTTATAGTGCTTTATTACTGCTTTATTACTGCTTTATTACTGCTTTATTAGTGCTTTATTAGTGCTTTATTACTGCTTTATTACTGCTTTATTAGTGCCTTATTAGTGCTTTATTACTTCTTTATCATGCCATTTAGTGCTGTAGTGGCCTTCAGATCCATATGGACGACAACTAAAAGGTGGTGGTGAATGTGCAAGATGGAAGGAAACAATTAACCCTCTGAGGTCATTTTCTCTATATTTCCATCCTCTTACATTCAATAAAGTGTCTTTCATGCAACATAATAAACAAATGTTTTATGTCAAAACGTCCTGCAGAATTTCAGCTTTCTGAAAACGACGCTCCAATTTGTCTCCAGGACAAATGTCTACAGAGATGATCTGACCCAAAACATGAGAAGTTGAATTACAATTTTGAAAGTTTTAAAATCTTTTGTGAAAACACATCTTTAAGGCTCACTTATGCTCTATGTGCGTAAATAGATACGGCCGTACATAAACCGTCTATCCGTCGACCCGACATAAACCGTGTGTCCGTCGACTCGACATAAACCGTGTATCCGTCGACCCGTACATACTTCCATACGTCCTCTACACCGATGTCGCCCCCGCCTGTCCACAGACCTCACAGGGTTAAACTGGAGAGGGTCTATAAAGTCCTCATGAAGCCTGTTCCCAGAGGAACGTGTGATACTTTGGTTCTAGTTGAACACAGCAGACAAGTTCAACTTTCAACCCCAATCATTCATCCGTTCATTCATAGCTACAAACAATACAATTACCCTCAAACCCTTTCCTGTCAGAGAAGCACCTCCAACCACTGAATCAAGTTTTGTTTGGTGGAGATATAATTACACTGACTGCTCCAGCCTCGCTGAGTGGAAGGAGTCGACTGTCTGCGGATGTACAGGTTGTTGAATGAAGCCTGTGTGTGTGTGTGTGTGTGTATGTCTGTTGTGTTTTGTTTGCCAGGTGATTTCCCCGTCGTTGTTAGCTAAGCCTGAGAATGTTTGGCTCCTGCTTCAAAGAGCGGCAGGTCATCCCCCTCAGCAGCGAATACAGACATGTTCAGGGCCGACGTGGATAACAGAACTGCAGGCAGAGCGTTTCAGCCTGACCAACATCGTTTGGTTGGTTCAGTTTTATGATCAATCCTCCATCATATGTTTTCAACCATGTTTGTTTGTTAACAGGATTTTTTTTAAACTACCGGATGGATTTCTTTGGACCCTAAAATGTCCCGCTGAGATCTGGTGTAGATCTGGATAAAAATGGCGGATCCAGGATTTCATTTGTGTCTGACTTCTTACCTCATTACATGCCCTGGTGATGAGGACATGTATGAGCTGCGTTCAGCCTGAAGGGAATCTTAATCACCTTTGTTAAAGCTGGACTGATATCACAATGAGTCCTCCCCTTTGTGTAGCACAAATAATGTAATGTACATTCTTTTACATGCAGTAACAGCTTTTTACTTCTGCCAAGGAGCTTATTATGTTACACTTCTATTTATTGGCTGGTTGATTTGTCAGCAGGATTACGCAAATTCTACTGAACAGGTTTCCAGGAAACTTGGTGGTAGGATGGGTCTTGGCCCAGAATAGACCTCATAACATTTTGGTGCAGATCCAGGATTTTTCTTAACAGTTTTTTGTTTGTTTGTTTTTTGACATTTTCCCTGATAATCTTAAGCCCCATTTCCACTGCGTAGTACCGGCTCTACTCGACTGACTCGCCTTGGTACCGGGTCGTTTCCCATTATGCTGCTCCTCCTCAATATAGCGGCCACAATAAAAAAAAAGTTACGGTCGCTAAAGTAGCTTCGCTGGTTGAGTGTGGCAGCCATTGATTTGTGCATTGACCAATCAGTGGTCTGTGATGTTTCATGAGACCTTTTAGTACCTTCTCTGCTCAGTTGGAACCGCAACGGAGGTGATTCTAAAAATAGTAGTACTTGGTACTTTTTTGCCTAATAGAAACGATAAAAATACTTTTGGGGGGGGTCAGGAAAGCTAAAAGATGTGCAGAAATGTTGGGCCTCTGCAGAGTACCGTTCTAGTTGAAGAGACTAAAAGTTTCTCCGTACCATAACCCAACAACTGACATGGTTGGTTTAATAGCAGGGTTACGCTAAAAAAAACCTAAAACTATGAAAGTGAAATTTAAAGCTTCTAACAGACTTAAATTCATCACGTCTGTTGATTCGGTCGCATCCTTCCAGCCTGTCCAACACACGTTAGTCCACGGTCACTCAGAATGAAGGTGCATGTGAAGCAAAAAGTTCAAAATGTTAAATAAATACTCATATACAAAAACACTCAGTGATGTCAGAGGGGCGGGGCCTGGGCCAGGCAGGTTAAACAGACATGTAGGTTCCTCCACTCTAGTTGTGAATTTAATGTTTTATAAGTTTTTGACAGGCAGTAAGAAAACAGGCGACATGAAGAAGCAGCTCTGATAAATGATGTCTGTCATTTTCAGATTAGATCAGATGTCAGATGTTCAGATCTGAACAGATCACTCAAAAATGAAAACTATAATTAGTGTCAGTGCTATACTTCACATTGTACTCAGTGATACCCTCTAAGAGAGTGTATTTATATTTCACCTGTTGCAGTCACCACTTAATGCATGTGTTATATGTGATCCAGCTGTAATTATTCTCTACAGTTGCATCTGTTTAGTTGCTGTTTTCTCTTGTTTGCAGCCACAGTAACATCACAAACTCTTAATTCCACCATAAGTGGTTTAAAATGTAAAAACACACCTTTACTCTCATCCTCACCAACACAACATGTTTCTCTACCAGTTTAAGTTGAGATGCTTTAGCTGTTTTCTGACCAAATGATGAGATTTATTTCTCTTCTCATTGATCAGAACTTTTGGGTGTGGACAGAGAACTTTGTGACATCACCTTAATTATGCTGTGTGGACAGCATCTTTACATTTAGCTTTGTTTGGATCTGATCCGACAACCACCTCTTGGCCCTGGCAGCTTAACGCGGTCCGTCTCCAGATCAGTGTCTTATCAGAGATTAGGTATCAGCTGTCCTGGTAGGAGATTGTATTGTAGGCATTTAAGTCCTGCATCCACAGCATATAACAGCTGATGCTCACCTGTCCAGTGGACTTTCAGCATGTGGAGCTCAGCTCACACTAGTGAACTGTTACACATGTGCACGACTGTGAGTACCTGAGAGACTCTCTGTTAGCTTTGGCAAACAGGTTTGACATGCTCCAGCAGCAAAGGTACTGTAAATCCTCTGTATTCAGAAGAGTTGTAGTTTCAGAGAGAATCTGGTCTGTCTGAAATTCCCACGGAACAAAGAGGGAGGGAGTGAGGGGAGGTGACGGAGGGGAGAGAGGGTACTGAAGAGGGGGTATTGTTTACATATCAAGACACTTCCTCTAACTCCCAGGAAAAGCAGTAATTTACCTTGCGAGGTTTTACAGTTGAATTTCTCCATTGTGCCGAGGATCACGCCGTGATTATAGCGGAGGAAGTGGCCCTAAGCCCCGGACAGAGGGCGAGGCCTCACCCCCTCTCCCCCCCAGCCCTCTTTGCTGTGGACATTTTGCCTCTTCATTAGGGCGTTTGCCAGTTAGAGCTCCGCTCCAAGTAATATGTCCTTGAATGAGGCCAGACCAGCCCCACCGGTGGAGACTAAACCCTTTACCGACTGGAAATCACTTAAAAGCGCCTCTTAACAGGCAGACTGGACACACAGTGAGGCAGAATGACAGACATGAGCAAACATTGACCTGAGTTATGAATGTTCCAGCAGGTATGTAGGGTTAAACATATGGAATCTGCTAAACCGTCCGTCAGCAGGTTATTAAATGGTGAAGAAATGTGCTTTTCACTTTTTTTAAAAACACACTTTAACTTGAAGTGACAGGAGCCAAAAACCTCAACAGAAGTTCAACCTTCTCACGGCATTTTCACATATTTTAGGAAACACACTCTGGGACTAGTTGGGTTTTGTGACGGGAAACAAAACAAGTGAAAATAATAGCAGATCAATCAATGACTTTATCAACTGGGGACATTTTTGATGAAGTCATTGTGAGGATTAACAGCTTGTCTTTGTCTGATTTGATCATTAAATAAAGTTTTGGTCGGACAAAATTAACAATTTGAAGACGTCATCTTGGCCCAAGAAATTTGTGGTGGAAATTCTTCGTGATTTTCTTATATTCTGTCGACCAGATAATGAATTACTTTGTTGGGAGTTGGGCGGAGCTTATGTGATCATCCATGTTTGTTAGTTTGTTTGTGTACAAGATATCTAAAAAAGTTATTAAAGAGTTTCAGTTAAATTTTTGTGGAGGGATGAGTCGAAGGCCAACAAAGAGTTAATAAGGTTTGAGGAAGCTTCGTACGCAGAGCCAAGATTTTATTTTATTTTTTTCACTTTTGTTAATATTTTGATAATTTAACACTTGTGTGAATTTCTCAATAAATAAGTTATAGGTGAAAAAGGAAATCAAGCATATTTAATTCAACTAATGTTTATGAATGTTTAATTTAGCGTGGATCTGGATCATCGTCCAAATACTGAAGACCAAAATACTAATAATTTCAGGCAGGTACATTTATTTCTAATTTTATTTTATTCTAACAAAAAACCAAAAACAGGGCCTCCGCAACTATTTTATCATGTTCTAATGATACCATTTTATTTTCATGTAGATTTTTAGTTTTTTCCATTTAAAGTGAAATATCTACTTTTATGTATATGTGTTTACTTCGCCCAGGAGGTTTTCACCCATGTCCGGTTTGTTTGTTTGTTTGTTTGTTTATTTGTGGAGGGGTTGGGTGGGGGTCAGAGACAAACTATTAATAGTGTTTGGATCCATGATTTTCTTTTTCTTTTTTTTTCTTCAACATTAAGAGTTTTTTTTTAAATTTTATAAAATTATAAGTGTATCTTCTAATCATAGAACCTCTTATTGACGACAGTAAAACCACCTGTGATGTGATCAGTATTGGAATATGGTGAAGTGAAATATATTCTCAGACACAGGTCATGTTATCGCCTAACTTTAAAGAAATATTTTATTTCATTTCTGATTAAAAATTATTTTCTCATTTAATCATCAGAAACTTTCTTCACTGAGCCAGAAAACAGAACTATGATGAGTTTTTGTTGTGATGCGGCTCTCAGGCAGTAACCTCACCTCTCTAGTTCATACAAACTGTGTCTGAATCTTCTATGTAAATAATTCCATGTATGTGTTGAACAGTTGTTTTGAAGTCGACACGTCTCTGAACATTTATTAGAGGCTTTTGTTGTGACTGGCTCTAGAAACTATTTCCTGATTGCTCCAGTTTTAATGACCATGTAATCGTTAGTTTCTACGCTAAAACAAATATTGTTGCAATTTAAGGCGGAGCTGCTCAGATCGTTGCTTCACACTTTTCCAGCTGTCCCCTAATTCATCAGAGCATCTGTGCAAATGGGACCATCAGAGACCTGGAGGTGTAGTGAATGAGGTAAACCAGAACATGAAGCCATAAAGGACATTTTTTGTTCTCGTTTTCGTGCCAGAAAGCTTTATATAGCATCATGTAAGGCGTCTTATTACAGTGTTAGAATACGCTGACTAAGTCGTGCAGGGGAAGCTGCAATAGAGCTGTTTTTGCAGGTGTGCGTTGGGTTAAGTCAATAGTAGACAGCCTGTGAGTTTATGAAATGAGTCTTCTGTGTGTGTGTGTGTGTGTGTGTGTGTGTGTGTGTGTGTGTGTGTGTGTGTGTGTGTGTGTGTGTGTGTGTGTGTGTGTTATCCTGACTGAGTATTTAGCTTCGGCAGCTTGTCATAGCTGCAGAGATGGTGTAATTGGCCCAGAATGTGGTTGTGTGGCAGATGGAGTTAACAATAATACAGCTTTGTGTCTCCTCACACCAGTCAGGGCAACCAGAGCAGTTTGTAAAAATGACCTCAATATTCATGAATAATCTTATTGTGGTATATTTTATGGTAAAGAGACACAGACACACACTGTGTTTCAGTTTGTTCTTGTCATTTTCAATATCATTTGACATCATTTTAGTTCAAATTAACAAGCATGTTTATATTAAAGCTGCCGGTATAACACTGCTTTATAGGGATGCAAGAAAATATTGATTCCATATTTTGTTTTGTGTCAATTCTCAAAAACATTATATTGATTTTTAATTAGTAGTTTGCATGAAAAAGATTTGTGGAGTTACTGTTTAGTTCTTTTAATGTTTGTTTGTTTTTTGGTCCATTTAGAGCAAGATCACGCAAAAAACCTCTGCATGGATTTCCACAAAACATAGAAGAACGGGCCAGGGGCCAAGAGAGGCCATTAGTTATGAGCCGTAACTCCAGATTTTATGAGTGTAAGTGCAGCCCTCTAAGGATGTCACTAGTGGGTTTATCTCTTGCACGAAAACTGAAGTCCCACCTTCTATTTGAGCCCCAATCATGGTCTCACCTTGAGAATCGATTGCATTGGAGCCATCCAATCAGCTCCATGAACAGCTTTTCTTCAGCTGCACGTGGAGCCAATGGGGCCCTATAGTCATGGAATCTGGAGTTTATAGGCTTTACTTTCTAAGGCTATCACTAGTGGGTTAGAAGCAAAACTGGATGGAGTCTATAGCATACTGGGTCTGTGTGCTAACAGCCTTTGCTTGGAATTCACTGAAGAAAAATGGGACATTTCTGGAGCTTCATCGCAAAACAGCGTTGCAGCATTCTCCCAAACAACTGTATAAGATAAATGCAAACATAAATGTGTCCATACAGCTCGTACTGCATAAACCAAGTGTCCAGAACCCCAGAGATCCCAATATTTATTTGAAAACATGTTCTTTGCACCTTTTTTTTAAGCTTTAGCCACTAAGCTAAAAGTGCTAGCGCACATCCCGTTTGATTTTTGTCAGTCTCGTAGATTAGTGCTTAGCTTAGTGGCTACAGTGAAGATTTCAGCTTAAAAAAGGTTGTAAATAGTGGTTTTTGAATCAATTTGGGATCTTGGTTGAATTTGGTTGTATGGGGTCATTTCTTCTTTGAAAGATGATTTTTTTTCAGAAATGATTTGAGGATTAAAACATCTCCTTACCATCATTATAAGTAGACGATGACTTAATTTTCACTTTTAGGTGAACTGTTCCTTTAATACTTTGCTACCACACTCATCTTTTTCAGAGACATACATCTGCATGTTTAGCCTCCGTCTTTCTCTCTCCCTCCTCACTCTGCTGCCACACAGTTACCAGCTCCATTAGGCTGTCATAACACGGCACATATAACCTGAGGTGATTCCAGGACTGAGAGCGTCCCCGGGGCCAGGGCGCTGCGGCAGCCAAACAGGATTGCTACCTCATGGTGTGGGGTGATGGGTACCACATGTAAGCAGAGGCAACCACTGGCTCTAATAGGAACTGACAAGTGGCGGTCTGACGGGGGATCAGATGGCTTGGGCTAGCCTATCACTATTGAAACAGAGCGCTATGGTAGTGGTCTTTGTGCAGAAGAAAACACTCAATCATTTTAGAGCCACACTGGCCTGGTCCCTCGTCTTTAACTAATCCTTTTAATTAAGGCTCCTGTGGAGTTTTAGACTCATAGTATTTCTATGGAGCTTCATGAAAATGTGTCTTCATATTGCTGGGATGGTGGCACATAAACGTCTGCAAATGTTTCTTCTCACCTCCTTTGACACTTGCAACACCACACAAGAAGACATGCTATCACCAATCCATGGGGGATTACGAAAGATTCACAGCTTTGATGGAGTGTCAACTGGTTTCTGTGCTGGAATAGAGGGCAGTGTTGTTTCCTGACAAAGTGGATCGCAGGTCAAAACTGATGTGTGGGCTCAAATTGAAAAAAGCTGTACGTGGGGTTGGGTACCATACTGGGTGAATACAAGGGTACCGCCTGGTTGTACCACACACCAGTTCACGCTAAATCAAGACTGTGTCACTCAACGCAGATATCATTCTGTAATATCTGTAATGAATGCAAAGGTGACAAACACTCCCAATCTGAAACACCTGGTCCAAAACAAAATATGTGTAAAAAAGAAGAGCCTGAAAGCTGAGGGCCCTGCAGCAGCTGCAGCTAATGTTAGCACTACAGCCAATGCTAGCACATCTGCAGCCAGTGCTGGACCTAATGATAGCATATCTGCAGCCAACACTGCAGCTAACATTAGCATGTGTGTATCCAGCGCTCATTGCAGCTGTAAGCAAATCTCCAGCCAGTGCTGCAGCTAATGTTAGCATGTTGCATCCAGGTCTAGGCTCATTCATGGAGAGTTGAACCCTCCATGAATACTTTAAGTGAGGCGTAGACAACTTGATGACATTACGATTAATTAATTAGCTAGTTGGATAAGTTGTTCCTCAAGATAACTGGGCTTTTTCACTGTCTTGGATGACATTAGCTTAGCATTTGAACTAACGTTGGCGTGAACACATGGCCAGTCACTGATTCCATCTGAAATTCTTTAGCAACATGCTAATTATGTGAGATTTTTAGCATGTCTGAAACGTGAGGATGAAACCAATAGTACATGAACTGTGTACTATTTACAGGAAATACTACAGTATTCAATCACTGTGGTAGTGACGACAACAACATAACAGACAGGTGATGGGCCGTTTCTTCTTCTTCTTTGGATAAGGCAGACTAGATGCTACAGTGTTGTATTGCTGCCCTCTACTGGTTGTTATTAATGATCCTTCTGACATTTCTATTTTTTCTTTAGCCCAACACTGAGCTGATATTCATCAGTTTCTTCATGTTAGTCCAGTCATCAGGTTGAGTAAAGTGTTCAGAGTAAAAACAGTTTCTCCAGCTGCTCCCAGATCTGTGAACAGCTTCAAACCAATCCAATGCTGCCGTTACAACACATCTTCATCTTCGTCTTCATGGTTGTTTCTGGAGTCGTGATTTATCGCTCCTCTCCGAAACCAAAGCACACAGTTCTACTTCACGTGGTGCGTTTAAAGACATTAAGAATAATACAGTGGCAGCATGTGGCCGTCTCTCTCCGCAGAGAGAACAAGGGTTGGTTGATACAGATCACAACTGTGCCACATGTGCATCATTATCAAGAGCCAGAAAGAGGCAGTTATAAATTCACTGTGCTCTCAGATTGGAGCTTTGAAGCAAGGCAGAGGGGAAAGCTTTCTAATCAGGCCACAATGCCTAAAGTCTACGAAGACCATCCTCAACCTAAGGAGCCAGATGGTTTCTGTTTCCATCGAAAGAAACTAAAGAGTAAAAGAATTATATCTTAAGTCAGTCATTTGTTTGTTTAGTAAATAAAAGCTGAGCATGAATTCCCTTTGGGGATTCTTTAAGGCATATAAAACATTTTATAGGTTTAATCAGTGGAATGTAAAGGGTCTTTTGTCCCTTTCTGAATTGATTGAAGATAAGTGGAGCTAACTTTACCCTGGATTTGCTCTGGAGTCTGGAGTTTGGCGTGCGTCCACGCTCTAATTGCTTCACCATGTCGCCACTCGGTTGCACCATCACCGAGACTGATAGTGAATGGAACGCTCCCACATCCAGGCCTCCAAAATGTCAAGGAGACGCTGATGAAATCCTAGTGTTATCATCCATGTTTAACTGACAGTATTCCCCAAATGTTCCATGTTGTATGTTGATGGAAGCGCTCTGGAAGTAATTCTGTCCAGAAATGGGCTCAGTGACAAAGTATACTTATGTAGTACAAAGTACTGCGGTCAAAATGTTCAAATATGGGAATCTTTTAATATTACAGTACATATTTTATCATTTCAATGTAAAAAGTGTTTTAAAGTGAAACTTATATATATTTTCAACCAGATTTGCATCATTACAATGTTGGCAGTATCCAGGTAGCACCCAGAGCTCCCAGCTCATTCAGTTTAGTGCTTTTGTACATTTGTATTCCCACCTTCATGGATACAATAAGCTCAGATTGGCATTATTAAATATCTATGTAAAGGCCCATTTATGCTCCCTCTGCATACATAAATAGATACGGTCGTACATAAACCGTCTGTCGACCCGTACATACTTCCGTACATCCTCTACGTCGACATCGATACAACCACAAATTTGTGTTCTTATTTATTATCATTTATATAGAAACAGGGTCATTAATGACAACTAGAAAACCTCTTCTGAATAAAGTTTTATTACAAAGCTGCAGCAAAGCGTCCGTATGATTGAGAGTCCTTCCTGACTGTATCCATAATGGTGTTTGTCAGATGAAGGAGATTCCCCCACAGACTCACCTCGAGGTGACTCAACTCTCTCCGTGTCACACAAGGGAAACGGTATGTTGGCTAATTTTATCACACAATGCGTGCTGTTTGTCAGCGCAGCCGCGGTGACAAATGATTCCTTATCTTGAGGGCTGTTGTTTGTTGTTGCTGAGTAATGTCCTGGCCACTGGCTCTGGTCTCCAGAGCCTTCAGCTGCCCCGCTGTCGAACCGTCAGGAACAGCGTTCACGTTACGGTCGTGCACAAATGAAGATGCACCGGATTACAAGAAAGCAAACTTTCTTTGACGAACTCGGGTGTCATTTGTTTCCTGCTGGAGCCTGATGGCATGAACTCTAATGAAGACGGACATGTAGACTAACACAAGCGAGCTCCCTCTCTCTTCAATGTCACAAATCCCTCTCCTGTGTAAACGGTCCGACTCTGCTGCCAGCGAGCGCCTGATGAAAGCGACATGTGTTACTCATAGGGCCCCTTGTTTATTTGACTTCCATACTTGCATTAAGGCCAAGTAAACATATCAACTGGCCTCCGGGCTGCTTTCGCTGCACCAGCCTTACTGTCAAAGGTAGCTGCAGGGAGGCAGAGAGATCTCCCTCTGATTAACCTCATTTAGCACTGATACAGTAGAGGCTTTAGTGTGGTTACAGTGAAGAACACATCTTTGCATCTGGAGAAACGAAAAACGATATATGATGATTCTTTGGTGCAAAAAGCAGCTGCTCTGTCCGAGCAGGGCAATCCTGGTCCCTGCTGCAAAGAAACTTTAACATCACATGTTTTCTGTTCTGTTGCCAAAATAATTCATTCCATCTTTGGATCCATGCCCTCTTCTTCTTTTTCTTCTTCTTCGTCTTTTGCTTATGAAACGACTGTCCTCCTGAAGGTGTCTCCATGTCTCCATGTACCTGATAACCTCACAGACCACCGTAGAGAACATCGCTACCTCTGCTTTTGCTGCTTTGTATTTATTAGGTACTTTATCACAACCTCCTCTGACTGTTGCCATATTTGTTGCTGTTGACACTTTTGAGACTTCACTGTCCTCTTGTTGATGTAATGCCAACGTAAAAGACGTGTGGAACTATGTTGGCTTTGACAGACACAGTTTGAAACGGACATATCTATTTCATAAGTAAATGCAGTATAAACGAGCCTTTACAGGTCTGAATTCACACACAGGGGCGGTGTTATGCTGTTGTTGTGTTCGGTGTAAGTAAACAAAGGCGTTGTAGAGAAGGGTCTTTGTTGTGGCACTATTGTGCAGTCTATGTGTAAAAAGGGCCGTAACCGCCGCCATCAACTCCATGTCTTCCTGTGAAACGTAGAGCCTAAATTGAGGGTCACTCCACAGAAAGAGTGGAAGCAGCACAGCATTATGGGACTGAGGTCGGACCAGTTGGTCGGACCCCCTGACCTGCTTCACAGCTGTTTCTTGTTAGTGCTGTAAAACAAATTCCCAGAGTGAGATGGTTTCCATGCTGAATCCTGGCCTGCAGAAAGAGGCCAGACGAGAAGGGGGTTATAAGACCCTGCTGCTGTAGTGTATGACGAGCTCAGCCTTAATGTTTTATCTTATCGGGATAGATGACCCGAGAGCGCGGGGGCCGCCTCTTAACGATGCTCTGCCCTGTGTTATGAACGCCACCAACAGTCAGCTGAGTCGGTTTTCTTCCTCCGGCCTTAGAAGTATCAGCCCTTAACCGAACACTCAGGATGTTTACCGCCGTTTAGTGAGAGTCCACCAACCGCCGCACAATGTAAACAAATGTAAGAAGCTTTATCTTTGATGGTACATTATACAGAGAATGGAAAAAACCTGAATTGGATGCACTTACTCATAGTCTCAGGAATATGGTGGACCAAATGTTTTTGATAGTTTATTCTCACCTGTCAGCAGACTTTTAAAATTCTACGATTGTAATGCAAACACACAAGAAGGGAAAGTAGAGGGATGTTCGCTGTGTGTGACAGTTAGGTCTGAAATGCTTTAGAGCTCGCTGCTATTAATGTCACAATGAAACTAATGGACATCACCTGTTTATTTAATAAAACCCTTCATGCATTTTTAGGTCCCTCAAGAAGAATTTACCTCTGGCCTCTTTGGCGTCTTCACTGTTCAAAAATGTTGTGTATCATTCTGGAGACACATCTAACGGATTCAGTTTGATGGAGACCAGGCCACGTCCGTCCAGGAGATACTCCCCAGCCTCCCGCCTGAGCCGGGGGAGCAGTTCCCCCTGCGGGAGGGGGTCTCACCTCGGGGTGACCCCCAGCTGAGACGGCTTTAGATTGATGTGCCTCCTTCTCCCACACATTGTGAAGCTGTTGTGGGTATTTCCTCTGCCTCTTCCCGTCTTTGCTGTAAAGAAAAAGCCCCGTTTACCGGTCGGGGGGGGGGGGGGGGGGGGGGGGTGCTGAGTTTGCGCTGAGGATGCCGTCATAGGGGCGCTGAGGACGCTCTTTGTGTGAACTGGCAGCTTCTCCGTCAGCTGTGTCTGAGAGGTTAAAGGGCTCATGGAAGACAGAGGGAAGCACAGAGTTCCTGCTGTTTGAAGCGATTTGGTTTGACTGGTGCGTTCACACTCCCCACTTGCTCTTGTTTTTTCAATTTGTGGGACTAGTATGAAAAACAAAATAGTAACAACTAAATATTTAAAGTATCACTTGTCAAGCGAAGTATCTCAAAAAGTTACATCTGGATTATAAAGAAATTGTGCGGTGGGATGGACCTGGATCCAAGAAAGAGTTCAGATTTAGAAGCAGATCCAGATCAAGGATACACCAAGGTTATGTTTTCACCATCTGTTTGTTGGTTTGTCTGTTAGCCAGATCAGGCGACACAGAAACAACCTGACAGATTTTAATCAAACTTCATTGCAAAACAAACTAAAATAATATTAATAATAACTGATCTACAGTTTGATGCCTACTCTCCCACCAGTTTCATAGTCGTCCATGAAGTACATAAAGAGCAAAGCAGTCAAAATCTTACCATGTTAGAAAAAGTGGGAAAAGTTCCCAACTCCGCCCCTTTTATCCAGATCAAAGATTTAATAAGTTCTTCCTGTCATCTTCCCAACCCTCCCACCAAGTTTGAGGAAAGTCAATCCTGTAGTTTAGGTGTAATCCTTCAAACAAACACCCCGAACAGATCACTTAACCTCTTTGTAGGTGTCACTGAAAAAGAAGCAAGCATCGTTAGCTGACTAGTATTTATGGATATTTCTGATTCAGTGTAGATCTGGATCATTATGTGAATCCAGGAGACCAAAATACAAATTTATGAGGGGAGTAAGTATTAATTTAGTCACACTCAATGCTTGGTAACAAAACATGAGGCAAATAATTAACATTTGATTATATTTTACTTATCTGTACTAGAAGGACGTTGACAGAGGTGCTTTCTAGTTTTTCTTTGCATCCTCCTCAACTGGCCACCAGTTTATTCTTTGCTGCTACATAACAAACCCGGTGCATTAATTACTTGATCAGGCCCACATCTGTGCTCTAAGGAGGCCAGGTGATAAATCAGGAGTCTGCATGGGAAGCTGATTATCCTGACACCTCATCAGTCTTCACAGAGAGGCCCACTGCCCGCCACAAGGCTTGCTAAGCCATGCTACCTGTATGCTAACAGCACAAGAGGAGGATACACCCAGCCCCGCTAAACGACTAACACTGAGGTCAGGTGATGCATGGGGGTTGTTAGACCATAATCCCCCGGTGCTGCTGCTGCTGCTGGACACCAGTGATTACACCACTACTGGTTTTAAATACAGTTTGGGTCTCATTCAAATATTGCTGATAAGCTTGAGGAAAAATAAATATGTTTCAAGTCATTTTGTAGGAGCTCCTCATGCCTCGCTACCTCTTGATACCTATTTTACACTGAATGGACCTTAGTATCACCCACTAATGGAAACCCAGGTGAGATAAGGTCTCGGTAGCGCTCAGGCTTTAGAACAATTAGGAGGAGTGTAGCGGCATCTTGTAGACCAGGTGATGGATCATACTTGCGGTGGGTTCGTAGGGTCGGCTCTGAGACTCAGGAGTGATCGGCTGAGATCTGACAGAGACTGATCACAGAGGAGCGAGGCCAGCTGGGTCTGAGTGGGATCTGTAAACACGCCGGGACAAGAACGGAGGCAGCAGAGGCCCGAGCAGCTACACAACAACCCTGTGAGCTGATACAACACATCTGGGGAAGGTGGTGGAGGATATATGTGGGCGTCATGGTAATGAGATACAAACACAGGCACCCGGCCCTCATACTAACCCACCTGTTTAGATTATAATCTCACACTTGCTCACGTGCACACAGTTTATCGTGAACTACAAAAGTCCTGTTCTTATTCTGGTTCTTGTTCTCATTCTTAACGTTTGAACTCCCACCAAGTGGCCATAAACCTGATTAGTGTTGCTAATCCGATACATCAGCATAATTTTGGTTCGTTACTTTGAGTAATACAAATATGTTTTTGGAAATGTATTTTTCATTTGGTGCAGAAATAAAGTAAAACATGTTTTTTATGACACAGTTCAGTGTGAAATCTTGAAGTGTTTAGGTTTAATACCCAGCTGTAGCTCCAGCTACGGACTAATGACTAATGGATATTTTTATATATGAAATAGATCTGATAACCTCCTTGGTGGAGGTTATGTTTTTTTGCCCATCTCCATTTATTTTGTTTGTGTTTTGGTTTGTTTGTTTTTTAGCAGGATTATGAAAAGGCTACAGGATGAAGTTTTGTCGTAATTTTGGCACAGATTGGAATAAAAGGGATGATCCAAGAATTACATTCCTTAAAGCAAGACTTTGACATTTGCCAAGTTATGCAAGAAGTAAAAAAACTATTTTCATGAAACTTTCTGGAGGGATGGGACATGGCCCAGGAAAGAACTAGTTTGTTGTATGTTTGTTGTTGTTGTTGTTGTTGTTGTTTTGGGGGGGGGGGGGTCCAGCTAAAGGGGCGGATTCAGGAATTTATTTCCACTTTGTTTTTATTTCCAGATTGCGATATTGGATCTACTGTCTGGAGGGTGGGGCATTAGTCAGGAAAGAATTCTCTGAAGAATTTTGGTGTAGAGCCAGACAGATATCACACACACACACACACAAACAGAAAACACTGAACCAATTCCTACAAAACTTTCAGGAGGGGTGGGGCATGGGCCAGGAGAGATGATGAAACGTGTCGGATTGTTTGGCTTTGGCGGAGGTTTGCGCTCAAGCCTCCAGCACCACGTCTTCTTTACGGTGCTGACTCATAACCTCTGGAAAACAACTGTTCATCTTCCCTGGGAGTGTTTGATGTGTACATCTCAACATATACAGAGTTCACAGAAGCTAATGAATTTCCGCTCAAACCATCTCGTGTCATTACCGAGACCGCTGATCTAATCCACTTACCTTCTGCCCAGAATCCCCCTATCAATAAAAAAGGTATCATTTTCCCTCCCTGAGGGCTGCTAAAAGCAAAGAGTCACTCTGTTAAGACTTCCTTTCATAGATGGCAGCGGTTCCGTGCTCTGCTGTAAGCCTCTAATCCCTCTGTCGCCATCACTCGCCCATGTACTACCCTAGAGGAAGCGACGTCTTGCTAACTAAACCTGCAGCTCTCATGTTGTGTGTGTAGCGCAGGATTCCCGGATTAGGCTAAACATACACTTTTTTATTAACCCTGGCCGTAACACTTGCTGTAGTGTGTTTTGTGCATGCTCAAGAAAGGCATTTCTGTTTCGACCTCAAACTTTCTCTCCGTCGCTCCTGGAGGTTGCCGACCATCCAGAGAGCGAGCTGCAGAACAAATCAGTGTCTGTGTGTGTGATTGTGAGTGTGTATGCATGCACATGAGCATTTGTGTATAGCCGTTGGCACAGCAATGTGTAGTTAGGAAGCACGCCAACTTTTTCTGCTGGAATTTCCTGTCTGAATCGAGCACCCCCACCTCTCCCGACTCCTCTGCTCCTCACTCACCTCTCCCGCTCTCTCTCTCCCTCCGTCTCTTAGAGCATGACAAAGGCTTTTTTTCCCTGAAATTATTCCTGACCTGGCCTCTCAGGGCATTATTATTGTCGTTGAGTACTTCCTCAAAGACATGAGCCCACTCCACTCTGCACTTCAGCACGGTCCTGATCCGGGGCTTCATTTGGACATACAAGCAAGTGCTTTCCTCCTTTCTGTGAGAGTCAATGGGGCTTTTGTCAACATCGAACACCTGGCATTGTCTTTAGTGACAGATCAAACCGGGGCTTTAAGATGCAAACTAAAAAGGAGGAGAGGAGTGGGGGTCTAACCCTGCTGCTTGGCAGGATGTTTGGTACGTCTGGAGCCTCATTATGGGGGCGAGGGGCCAAAGATATATGTTCAAGTCTTAAAACAAACGCGTTATGAGAGATCAGAGCAGATACAGGGCCTGAAAACAACCACCAGTTAAAGGTTCTTGTGGGCTGAATTGATTTATGATACAAGATCACAGCAACACAAAACCCCCTCAGTACTGAGCCTGCATTGCATTTTGAGCTCTTGTCATGATTTACAAAATTGACTTTTGGGAATAGTTTGCATGATTATCTGTCAGAGTTTTTTAAACTAAAGGTGGGAAACATCCCCCTGGACCACTGTCAGGACCAAAATCCTAACCCTAGTCAGACGAAACAAGGTGGTCTCAGTCCAGATCAAACTAGTTTGGTTTGTTTCTACTGTAAAAACATGTTTGGATGGTTTGGACCAGTTACAGGAAGCCTCCAACATCTTTATGCTACTGCATGGAAAAATAAATGACAATAAATAGTAAGTAAGACATCACTAGTGACAGTTCGTCTTTTCAGATGCTGGGCAGACGACTCACCTTGTTGGTCTATGGCCAGAACAGCAGACTGTCTGGTTGTGTTTGTGCTGCAGACTGTTGAGTTTATTTAAGCTCCTCCAGTGTAGCTTTGCTGAACCACCACTGTGATCTTATTCTGTAGTGTTGATTTTGAAAAGTTACGCCACCAACTACTGCCTACAGACTACAGATCCGTGTGAAGAACTTTTAAAAAAACAAAGAAAAAAAATGGATCTTTTTCAAACGACGACAGAAGGCTACTTTGCTATGTCAGAAACATGCTGGTCCACAAACCAAACAATATCTGTAATCGGGTGACGTCACTCACACAGGTGAAGATGACAGGATGTATTTATGTCACTTTAAAGCTAACCAGTCGTATATTGTCAACCTAACCAAAGTAAACCATCTGAATGTAGGCAGTGGTGGAAAGTAAGTACATTTAGTCAAGTACTTCACTTCAGTACCAGTCTGAGGTCATTGTTCTTTGTTGTTGTTTCCATTTTCTGCTACTTTACACATCTACCCCGTTACACTTATTTAACCACATTACAGATTTAAAAGATTATTGATTAGGCTACCCAGCAATGATAGCGATCCTTACACATTAATGCATCAATAATTAGAATTTACCAATAAATGAAATGAAATTCTGCACAATGTTTACTTTTACACTTTTGCTCTGTGTCCATTGGTTTGGTTGGTTTGTCAGCAGGATGAAGCACAAACTACTGGATGGATTCTGACAGCTGTACTAAATATTATGCAGGTATCTCTCAGTAAAGGCATACAAGTACATTAAGGGTGCCTAAAAGGTGCAAAATTAAGGGGCTAACCTGTGGAATACATCACAACATAATGCAAAGTAATCAGCTTTTTGCAGCAAAAACAACTCAAGAAATTAAGACTGTGGTTCAGTCAAACTGGTCGACTCTCCGATACGTCTAAAGAGGCGACCATCCTGCCCCGACCTCTGGCACAAACTGGCTGTTTGTCCGGCCTCCTTGTCCCGTGCCCTTCCAACCCTCTCCACCAGAGATGTGCCAGGCAGCACAAGCAGGGGGGGGTGGGGGGGCACCTCTCAGACAAAGCCCAAACTTCTGGCTCCACTTGTGAAAACAAAGCTCAAACTCCTTTTCCCAGCTCCCACTCCCTCTCGCTCATTTACTGGGTGCCTCTTTTGGCTTTCTAACACACAAGTTAACTCGGAATTGGCCGCCTGTGTTCTGCACACAAAAGTAAAGGAGGCTCGTTGGCTCCGATCCAGCGGCGGGATGGAAATACAGAGCTCAAAGACGAGAGGAGACACCAGACGGAGTTTTACAACCACTCTTTTCTATTCTGTGTGTGCAGTGGAATGTTAACTTTATTTTACCTGAGGGCATCTTAGTGATTTGTAAAAATTCCAGGGTATTCATTAATTTTACTGCCGTGCAGATTACGTCTATTATATCTGAGGAACAGTTTCCTGCAGAAATGAACCCAGCATGTTTAGAAGCTGCAGGTTCTGGAAAGACGCTGCAAGAGGAAACTAAAATATCTACGAATATCTGTCTATGCACTAAGATCATTTTACGAAATAAATGTTGAAACTTGAATAGCACATGTCACACATCTCTACTGGCCTGAATCATCACAAAGTTTTGTGGAAATCAGTTCTTTAGGTTTTGAGTATTTGGGGAAAATGTTGAAAAACACCAGTCTAGCAAGAAAAAGTCCTGAATCAGTCCTTTTATCCAGATCAATAACAAACTTTAAAGGGTTCTTTCCTTGTCTGTACGCCATCCTTCCATCCTGTAGTTTTTGCTTAATCCTGCTAAAAGACAAACCAACAAACAGACAAGTGAAAACATAACCAGACATGATTGAGTTGATCTATAGAGACAAACAGGCTCTGAGAGGGTTTAAAGGTTTGGAATCAGAGGAAAATGATGGTTTTTAGATCACACTTTATGACATCATACTTGCCTCAGAAATGAAATACACAGAATATTAGCAATTAATTCTTACTTATTTTCTTTGAATTTTTTATTTTATCAAACATAGAAATTAAGGTTTATTAAAATAAGGTAAATCAAAGTTCATTTGTGAAAAAGTATATCATCTGTGGCATCACTAATATTTTACCAGTAAATTACAGAATTCTGTTTCAAAACAAGATAATTCCAAAATCAAAGGTTTTACATCTTTGCACACAAAAACGTACGAATTGAAGATGAACTTCAGAAATCAGTTGTTTAGTGGTTGTTGTGTTATTTTTGTTTTCTACACAGATGCTTGAAAAATTAGTACAATCTTCATGTTTTCCTTTACAAAAACAGAAACCAGTTTAAAGAATGTTTCAGGAACCATTTCAGCAAATATCGTTACGGCGGCGGATCCGTAATCAGAGTCAGTTTTCATTGAGAAAACAATCATTGTTGGATAGAACTTGTTCCTAAACACATTCCACACCAGTCAAATGTTTCCCAGTTCAGATCTGCCTTCAGGGAAACTTCCTCCCCAGTCATGTCTAATCCCATCAGGACTGACTAAGAACGAGATTGGCCAACGTCATGATGATGTCTGAGTCACAATAACAAAAGGCTCAATCAGGGTTAAGTAGCTGTAATGTCTGTCTTTGTGTTTGGAATCACCTAAAAACAACATGCAGTATTCAGCCATGGCCCACAGGCACCGGGTCCTGTTCCCCTTTGTTTTCACAGCGCTGACTGGAGCGCGTTAGGACCCCGAAGGCACGTCTCAAACAGGACGGCCTTTAAAGCACTGCACAGAAAATCCATAGGATGACAACCATTGGACGTTAAAAGCAAACATGACATGTAGAAAACCTTTTTTTTCCCTTTATGCAGTAAAACAACAAGCAGATTAAGAACTTTTTTTTCTTCTTTTTTTTGGGTTTTAACTCTGCTGAGGTTAATTTTTCACCAGTGGAGGTTTGTTTGTTGGTTGGTTTAATTGTCAGTTGTTATGTTTTATTTCCCCATGTTGTTGAAATCTTTCCACCAAGTCTGATGGAAATTCGTCCTGTAGATTTTAGGCTATCCTGCAAACAGGCAAACGAAAAGCAGCAAAAGTAGAATAAATTTAAGACACTGAATGAATGAAACTTATGTTTGTTAAAAGAGAAACTGAAACTGAGGAAGACAAATGAGTATGACATGACTGGACAGCCATTGAGAGACAGCCCTATTATTTCTAACTTAAAATGTATTAGCTCGTGGCATATACATTGGTGCGAAAAGACAAATCTGTTCCCCCTTTATCACCCAGTCCCAGCAGTCTTCTCACAAAGAGATAACAATCTACCCTCACTGACCTTTAACCCTGGTGGTCTCTGCTCCCAGGTCATCCCAGGTGTACAGGACCGTACAGCCAAGAGATCCTAATCGCAACCAGGGATCATCCCAAGGGATTTCATTGGTCAGAGCTCCCCGTCTCTGCCCATCCATAGGCCACGCAGAATTCTAGCAAATTTGGGGTTCATTTTGGGTGTCTGTAAAACTTGCATATCAATTTTTGTGAATTTATAGGTTTTCTGTCTGTGATTGGAGCCCTCCTCCTCCCTCAGTAAAAACAGTAATGTCTAGTAATTAATGAAGGTCGGCTGTGTTGTCTTAATGAGACTTCCCTCAAGCCATCAGACCATTTATGGCAGGAAATGATTCACGATTCATGAATTCTTTGTCTGACACATTGAAACGCATTCATTGTTGCGTAAACCCAGCTTTCATCTCATTGTATAAAGACCACCATTAATGAACATACAGTTCTCAGGGGGTAAAAACCACAGACAGTGTAGAAGGTTTCAATTACTGCTGGATTATGGGAACCGTAAAATGGTATAGTCGCACCTCATGCTGTGTTGTTGGCACTAGTCAGAGTTGTACTCAAGCCTTAATATTAGTCAGCCTCGCTCCACGTTATTTCAGTAATCTCATTATTTGGCCAGCTTTAAGGCGGGAGTTTTTAACAATGGAGAAAGCAACATCACTCCACCAAAAATACATGAACGTCCACAGCTAGCACATTTACTAGAGCTGTAAGAAAATATTTGTACTGCAGTATTTATGTAGTTATGTGTGCCTGATGCACAGCCTTGCCAGCATTTATGCAAAAAATACATCGAAACGTGTGGATTGATCAGGGTTAGTGTATATCACAAAGCTGTTTAGCAGATATCGCAAAAAAAATTGCACAAAAAAAAGTGATTGATTACTTTTGGGATGTGAGGAGATTTTCTCCAAATAAAAAAAGAACAAACTCCTAACTTTATTGTTAAACTATGTTTTTTATTTGTGACCTCTTCTTTCTTTCTGCTCACAGGTGCCCACCACCTCTTCCCCACATTTCACACGCCCATCCCGATCGACATGAGACACCACGAGGGGCGATACCATTATGAGCCACACCCACTCCACACCATGCATGGGTAAGTGTTACTAGACGTGACATCATCATGGTGACATTCACAGTTAATCTTCATGAAGACACTGTGGCCAACCAGTGGGCTGGCCTCTGGTTTGAATACCCAGCATAAACATACAACTTTCCATGAACTAGGACAGCGCTGGCTGCAGTCGTGCTAACGTTAGCTACAGACTTCGCAGGGGTTTTCATGCTATCAAACACACTTCTAGTAGCCACACTTTCATGGATGATGTCATCTCTCAGATGGAATCTCAGGTGCTGAAATTTACAACAGATCAATTTCACACGAGTCAGCACTCATTAGCACGGATGTAATGCAGTCGCTAACTTTTAAGCGACAGACTAAACGCTCCATTTATATACGAAAATAGATGCATCTGTTTCAAACAGTGTTTCCATCAATGCCCACATACTTCCTTGTGTCTTTTATGTTGGCATCGATACATCCACAGGAGGGCAGTGAAGAATCAAATGTTTTGTAACAAAACAAATATGGCAACGGTCGGACAAGATTGTAATCATATACCTAATAAATACAAAGCACCAAAAGGGGAGGAAAGAGGTAACGTCTGAGGCTGAAACACATCGAAACATGACAGAGTTGTTGTTTTTTTTGTTCTTCGTTGTTTCCGCACGTATTTGTCATGCTTGAATTGTAGCTACACTGCCCCCAACCATTTCTGGTGGTATTGCTCCACTTAGTCCATCTCATCCGTATCTGCAAGCTTTCCGAAAACATACACAAATATGTACGAAATGAACACGGAGTACAGACGGATGCATAAATGGGCCTTAATGTAGAGTTAGACAGATGAAGAGAGACATGCCTCACTAAGACAAGACAATACAATCCTAACTTAAAAAAATCATCTGTGGTAAAACAGTGTTGGAAGAATAGTTCATAGATGCTTCAGTTGAGGATATTTGCCAGCTCCAACTTCAATTGTAAAAAAAGTGTCAATATTGGTCATTAAAGTTGAAATAAGTCAGAATTTATAGCATTTATTTATTTATTTTTCTAAAAAGCTCCCCATTTTAAATACATTAACTCGGATAAAAGGAGGCCGTCTAATGGGGTGCTAAAACTTTTATCCTAAGCTGACCTACAAAGAAACACTCATTTATTTTGTGACTTTATTAATGTGGTATTACCATAAACTTCCTAACAGTGCCCGGCCTTCGCATGCTTATCTAAATTATTAGAATCCAGGAAGGGAAGCCAGGAGTAAGATCAATAGAGGTTTTGTGAGAACTGTGCTGCTACATTAAAATTCAGCAAGATCAGGTGATACACAATGTAGGCAGAGCTATTCATCACCTGCAAAGTAAGGGAAAGTCGGGAGGGGAAGTGTGGCTGTGCACCCACTTTGTTTTGATTAATGTGATGGGACTCTGACAGCGAGCTCCCACCCATTCATCAAAACCTTGATACAACTGTCGTTTCTCCAGCGTGCGACAAATTCACCTAATTACCGCGTGTCGTCCCTGCCGAAATGGAGCAGGGTGTCGGAGCAGGGCTCACTTCGTCAGCGGCTGGTCGCTGCGTGTCAGGGTTGTACTTCCTGTCTGAAGGATTGTGCTAACTCCATAAGGAGCGCCCGTCATCACTGTTTGCATGTAACATAATGAGGGCAGCAGGTCATCCTGTCACAGCTGTCATAAAGCAGATTCCTCAGTCCTCACTGCTTTATCATCTGCAGCGCTTCCTGTCTGGTAGTGCAGGAGAATAGACTGGGCTGTGACTCAGGAGGACACACATACCTCATGTGTACAGGAGTGCTGAGAAACCTTTGTTACATGTCATCTTTTAGGTTTCTTCATTGTCGGACTCTCAGAGCTATAAGATACGAATCAAACACATTTTATTCCATGCAGCATCTCGTCTGTGATAAAACCTACAGGTCTGATAAACTTTATGTCCTTAGATTAAGTCCTCAGCCCAACCACCTCAAGGACATTACTTGTGGCAATTTATCAAAATTTGCATGACTCTCTCTGAAACCACAGAAGGATTTTGCACAACCTCTTCATGCAATTGATCGTCTCGTGATCTTTAAGCGGAATTACAAAAAGTTCTGTTTGCTATCAGTCTTTTATTCTTTTTTCAGTTCTCTTCTGTTGTCACAACTCAAATGTAGTTTAATTTGTTCAAATAAAGTCAACAAATAGGTTGTAACTGCAGCAACAACAGAGCCAGAAGCAGCTGAAGAAACCGTTAACTGGACTAAAAACTAAAACTGACTAAACTAAAATTACTTAAATGAAGTATTTTATTATATGAAAAATATAAAGAATTAGGGTTACAGTTAGGAGAGGGCAGTAATTCATCATTGCAGCATCTACTCTGCTACCACAGTGGTTCCTTAGGGTAATATTTCCCTGTAAATAGTACACACTTCACATACTCTTGGTTTGTACTCTCACATACGTACCAGGTAGCATTTTGGTAAGGAATTTCTGACAGTCAGTGGGTGCGCATTGGCTAACGCCAGTAAAAGTGCTCCGCTAACGTCATCCAATAGTGGAAAAAGCCCAGCTATCTCTAACAACTTATCCAACTTGCTAATTAATTACCTGATCAGGTCAATGAGGATGTCGATGCCTCACTTAAAGTTCTGTCGTTCATGAAGCGTTCAGGTACACCTTTCTCTTTCTCTAAAATACTCTTATCCAGATGTGCTCTCAGGTACCTACAATTGGCACTGATTGAATGAACGTGAATCGTTCCTCTGTGGTGCCGAGATCATTCATCAGTACCCTTAAAAGTACAGAGTTTGGTACCTAACCCTAGAAACTATACAAGAATACTCACCCAATTCAGAAGCTCGTTTAACATTTTCAGTCTTGCATAGCTAAATGAAAAGAATCAAAATTGACACAGCAGAACCAGAACCAATATTATTCCATGCAATATTCATCCTTGATAAAAACCTGCCGCGGTCACTACCCACAATGCCACACCAGCCTCATGCAGCCTGGTACCTCAGACCTCAAAATGAGATGAGAAGCCAGCTAAAGAAGTCTGGTAAGCACATGTCGAAACTGTGCGTTTGCCACTTTCACTTTCAATCTTCATTCGACTGCCTCACGTGACATCACTTGAGGAAATGTTGCGAGATTTGGAGGCACAAAATAATTTGCACAACCTTCTCATATATACATACAAGCCATGATGTGTGAAAGTAGAAAAGTAAGAAAGAACGTTTGCCCTTCTCAGCTGACACTGAACGCTCATCTTAACATAAAGCTTATGATGCCATTTGTACAACAGAAAGGCAAAAATGTTCATATCTGTTCCAAATGTTCAGACTGAAAGGTGGAGCCAGAAGCTTGTTGTCGTAGCCTCTTCCTGTCTGCACCCACTGATCTTCCACATTTCTCCCCAAGTATGAGTTCTTGGTCCTTATAGTCCTCCTCTATTCAAAAGCTGTGGCAAACACTGGTGGTAGGACAAAACTCCAGGCTAATGTGAGTGAAATTTATATGCATTACCCAGGTTTGCAGTGTGAGAACATAAATAATCTTTGCATATGCTACATCAGCACATTTAGGATTTAAAAGTAGTACCCTTCCAGCTGTGGTCTCCCTGCCTTTAACAAGCCGAGCGTTCAAGAGAGATGAACATGGCGTATCTGAGCCGTCGTCTGGAACACAATAAGAAGAGCGTCTTGTGGGATGACAGTAGAATGTGGATTTTTAGACAGCATTTCTGTGCCGTTTGCTCCATATTGTGGAGTCGGCATTGTCTGCACGAACCCACAAGCCAGTAAAGCCAGCCACCGTGCCAGCATGTTTGACCGGGTAATTAGCAGCCGAAATCCAGCCTTCCGTTCCCAGAACCTCAACGACAACGCAACGGATGGGAAAAACAGATCCCCCGCTCATTCCACAACCCATATTTATGCTTTTTGGGAAGCAGTCGGGGGGCAAATTGCTGCACTGAAAAGTTGAAATATGACCAAGGTTTTTGTGTGGCAGAGCTGTGGCCTGCACCGCCCCTGTACACAAACAGATGTGGTCCCACTCACCAGGCAATCAGCCTGTTCAAGGCCTGCAGCCCCACAGCATGGAATGTGTTGATTAAATACAGTTTACAGATCAGCCGTTTGGACTCATGTTGGGTTTTTTCCCTTCATTGTTTTGGTTTGGTTAACAGAGAAAGGGGAAGGGCGGGAGGTGAGCGGGGACATTTTGACTGTACAGTCTGACGATTTGTTGTCACTGGGTTTGACAGGCATGTTGTTGTTGTTCATTGGCTCCAGCTAATCTTTGAATTTGGATGCTCTCCTGAGGTTCAGCCAGGAATGTGCTGCTGAAAAGACAAAGCAACCATCAATCAAAATCCTGCAACGTTGCAAATCAATAGACTGAAATTTTCACGGTTTATCACACGGGCTTCACGTTATTTTCTTGCACTCAAAAAAGATTAAATGGTATGTGACAGCAGCGGAGCCGGATCATGGATAATTACCCTCTGTATAATCCCGTCTTATTTAAGTATATTCCCATCGTCTGACATATTTCTACTGGGCCCCTCCTTTGTACACAGTCCTTGCTTCTCAGGGAGTACAGTATCAAGTTGTGTCCAAATCCGCAGCATCCTGATCAGGACCCCAAAAACAACTAAGGCAGGATCTTAGCATGTCCCCTGTGGTGCAGCATGGTGATTTATCTTGATCGCTTTGGCTGCCCAGAAGTACAGAAGGGAGTGTGTCACATCATAATTCATCCCACCTCGAGCCAGTAGGGAAAATGCCAGAGAGGCAAATTCTAACTTGTTGTTCAGCCAGGAGGGCAGAGAGGCAGACAGAAAGGGAACTTGAAGGGAACCTTGAAAACGGGTTACATGGGCCGCATCTCGCCAGTGAAGTCATCACTCGCAGAAGATGACAAACTTTGTGAAATCACACTTTTGTGAAACTGCATCAGTTGAATTTATCTATACCAAAATATCTTTTCTCTTCCCATCAAGATAAGTGTCACTAAAGGTTTTTAAATGGCCACACTAAAACACTGGGTGAAAACCGATGGGGATGTGATATATCCATGGACAGTCTCCACAAAGGCCTTCATGCTGTTGCACATATGATTACAGAAATACTTGTGGGAACAAAGACTTGATGTGGGAAAGACGTGAGAAAATGTTTCCTGATCCAACAGACAGTTTGAAGCATCATGATCCCATCGTTTAAGGCCCATTCATGCTCCCTCTAAACAGATACGTCCGTCCATAAACGGTCTATCCGTTGACCCGTACATCCTACCGTATGTCCTCTAACGTCGACATCGATGCAACCACAGGAGGGCAGTGAAGTGTCAGAACGGTAACGTTTCACAGGGGTCCTTCAAAACCATTGAGACGCTGAGGGTGCATTGACTCGTGTTCAAATAACATGCAGTTCTGTCCCTCCAGGTTCCTCTTGTGCTGGGAGAGGGCCTACTTTGAGGTAAAAGCTCAAATGAAGTTGAATCGTTTGTATTTCTTGCGATGCAGATAAAAAGAGGTTTACTCTAAGAGCTATGAAAAGTGTCCTCAGCTTCAAAAACACCCATAATCTCTTGGCATTTGGTGACAATAAGAGACACACAGAACATCACCAGTCTCATCCTTTAGGGAAAATTTTAAAAAATGGCTTCCAAATCAGTGTCAGGATGTTTATATATTAGCTACTGTACATATCAGTATAGCCCATCTCCATGCTCCAACTACCAAAACCCATCTTGCAATACTTTAGACGTCTATCCATCGACAAAACCAGCGTGTTGACACACATCACTCTGGCTGCAGTAAATCACTCAAATGACCAAGAGTGTATACGGGGCCCTGATAATAAGGTGAAATTTACTGCTGTTGCCTGTCATGAGGCTGCAAATAATCATCCCGGTTGGCAGGTACCATCATTGAAGCCTTGTCAGCCCACCCTTTTTCTGACAAGATGTTACTTGAAGTCTGTATGTTTTTCAGAGGCCTCAGTCAAAGAGGTTGAACGGGACGTTCTCGGAGGGCCTCGCTGCCTCATCTCTTAACCAGGCGGCTGCCATTTAAAGAAACTTCCATCATACCTAAACACCTTCGGTTGAAAGAAATGTTAACTTGCAGATGAGGATTTTTCTGCCAAATGAAAGTAGCAGGAGTTTTTCCTTGCAGGGATGATGCTTGAGGAGGGTTGGGGATGGAGAGAGGGAGTCAGTAGATGACATGTTTTCAAAGAGGTAATTGCTATTTTTCTGTGTGTTCTCTACTGTGTGATTACACGCTCTCTGTTGTTCCATTGTTAAAACTATGCTGTGAGAAAAAGTGAGCTGGACAAGGTACAGCTTGTTCTGCATAAGAGTAACCCTCTAAGTGCATACCACTGTGCACCTACAGTAGATTGCAGGCGGGGGCAGATTGCAGCATTATTAGTAGTGAGCTCAAGAAAAATGTAATATCTGATTGTCAATCTTTCCAAGTTTCTTTTCACTTTAACCAAATGGTAAAAGCAAAGTTTTAGTATTAGTTTATAGAGAATGAGAATGGCCTGCTCGGTTAAACTAGATAAAGATCAGGTCCATTTACCATTTCAGTGCAACAGATGCAGATTATGATCTGGATCTGCACCACACCATATGCACACAACAGTATGTCACAATTTATGGATTATTACTTTCACCACTGAGGCCGTATTCAAACGTGTTGCTTGCTTCCTTAAAGACAGAGACGGACAGAGCCTTCCGTACGTCTTTTGTGTTCATTCCATACATAATCAGACACATTTTCGGAGACCTTATGAAACAGACAAGAGAGACGAAACGTGGCAACACCACCGGAAATGGTGGACTGTCACCATATTTGTTGTCAAAACTTTTGAAACCTCACTGCCCTACTGCATTTGTATCGCTGTTGATGTAGAGGACGTACAGAAGTATGTATGGGTCTAATTATACAGGTGTAATTTTTAGTTTTGTACAAACATTATCTCAAACTTTAACAATAATATTGGAACCCAAACTGTTTAAACTCGTCGCCCGTTACTATAACGTTCTACGGTGAGGAAGGACATCGATGGAGGCGAAACGTAACATGAATAATCTTTAAAACAGCGATTGTGGCTGTTTCTCAATCAAGACAACTCCCATGATCCCACGCTGCTGATTTCTTTGCTTTGTTTTTGTTTATGGACCCCTACAGTAGTGACAGAAAATACATACTGTGCATTTATTTACACAAAAACGGCTGAACCAAGTTCCACTAAACTTTGTGGGGAGGGTGGGCCATGGTACAGCCAAGCTAAACAGATGTGTAGGATTGCACAGCCTCAATGAAGGTATGTTACCGAGAGACATTTTAGTTAAAAATGTTGTTGTTTAAGAATTACATCGACAGTGCAGAGAAACCAGAAAGTATTGAGAGATGTCTGCATCATTTATTGACTATAATATTAAACTAAAATTACAATATCCTTTAAAATCTCAGCGTATGATTCATAAAAACTTAGATGAACTCTGGCATCTATTGTGATCCGCTGTCAAATCAGCATCAGTCGAGGACGGAGATAAAACATGCTAAACAAGCTCCATTACAGTAGGCAGGTGTTTCTAATATCATACCAGACTATTTATATCTTTAGGCTTTAACTAAACACTGGAAATCCTAGTTTGTGATCACTTTGAGGAGCTCTGAGTGTGATAAGACAGAGATCCAGCACCAGTGCCAGCTTACCCAGGTATCCCTCAGTGAAACACTAATCTGAGGAGGCACTGCCAAGCTGGAGGACGGAGGAAAGCGTGTTTTTGTGTATGGAGCGTCTGTTTCTTCTCATTTCTCCCCTCCCGCCCAGAACAGAGGGCTCTTTATGGTTGTTTGTAGGGGAAGACTGGGCCTGACGGCAGAAAGTTGGCCCTCAGACAAGGCCGGCAGTCTGCAGGCGCTGACTGGAAAAGGAGCGAGGGCCGAGGCTCTGGGTTGGTTGGCAGGTTTGAGCTGTGAGCAGGTTGGCGTCCGAACATATACATAATGAATGAGAGCTTGAGGAGGGAAGCTCTGGAGGGAGAATTGGGGGGGGGGGGGGGGGGGGGGTGTCTGCTAAGCAGTTTTTGCTAGATCTCAGGCAAACCTTTCATTGCCACAACCGGCAACTACTGCAGCAGCCTGGGCCAGTCATTTCATTAGTCTGATGATTATTTTCAGATGTAAGCTTTGCCTTTAGTATTCACACACCTGGAAGAAACATACTGTATATTTCAAATATTATGACAAGATTTGCACTCAAATTTAATGCATTCTTTCCTGACCCCTTCCAACTCTCCACCAAGTTTTTTGGAAATCCGTCCAGTAGTTTATGTTTTTGCCTGGTGAAAACATTACAAATTTTCTACTTTTTTATACATTTTATGACTAACAAAGTGCAAATGTAACGCTAAGATGCAAATACGTAGAGAAGGATCTTCTTTTGCAGCGCTATTGCAGGATCTCTTTGTGAAAAATCAAACATGTTACTCGAGTGGGAACCTCCTGAATATTTATATTAAAATGAACCAAACTTTAATGGGTTCTTTCCTGGTCCATGCTCCTTTCTTCCACCAACTTTCATCCAGTAGTTTTTGCGCAAATCTGCTCATAAACCAACCAACCAACAAACGTTTACAGCTGAAAACATAACGTCGCTGGCGGAGGTAATCCTGGCATCCTTATAGATGAACCATTCCTTACACTCTTGTCTAACACACACATGCTGTGTACCCAACATGCAGTGGACGCTGCCAAGAGTCAAAACCGCACATATAAACACTCGTGTGTGTTCACAACAGTCATGGAGCTGTTTAAGTTTCAGCCTTTAAACATTATTCTGCTATTTTTATTGCATTGTTGTGGTGTTTGCGAGTGTTACTGTGGTCATATTTCGTTCACCAGAGTCGCTCCAGTTTATGAGACAGACTTAAGAGGATAAAGTAGTTTTTAATCTTTCACAGAGTCTTCATGGAGTCCCTAATTTTTAGAAACACTAAATATGGGAACAAACTAACCAAAGAATCAAACATTTAATAAAAATGATACTTGCATTTTTCTCCTGTTAGTCATCGAACCTCCACTGACAGCATGACAGTGAGTCAGTGGTCTGGTCATTTCTGCTCAAGGAGGACACATTTTACTTTGACCCTCTCCACTCCTTTCTTAAGAGACTCATGACTCATGATCACTATATTTCCATGAGAATTAAACACTTATTTTATGTGTCGTTGCCACATATTATCCAGTTTCATAAAGATAATGGCTTTTAAAGTCCTAGATCCTCATGTGCGTTCAATGGAAACTAGCCTGTTACTGTAGCTCGATAAGTCTGTGGCCAATGGTAGAAGGCGATGACTAGTACAGCTCTCTTTGTATGCATGTGCAGGTCAACTCTTTAAGTGATCATGTAGAAAGTCTGAAGTTATTAACTTTTGTGGTATTTCTGTTTTGGCGCTGTCTGAGAAAACGCACGATATCGGCCTTCACACCGTCATCCAGTACTTCTGGTTTCAAACCAAAGGAGGTCCATGAGGACATAGTGTCGACTATGTGATGGTGGCATCCTCTCAACTCTTTCCCGAAGAGGTCACTAGCTTATTTTAGCAATACCACCGGAAATAGTTGAGGGCAATCTAGCTATAATTCAAGCAATGCATGACAAATATGTACGGAAACAACGAAGAAGAGTACATGTTGAAACTTTTGAAACTTCACTGCCCTCCTGCGGTTGTATCGATGTCGAAGTAGACGACGTACGGAAGTACGTGCGAGTCGACAGATAGACCGTTTATGGACGGACGTATCCATGTACGTACAAAGAGAGAGCATAAATGGGCCTCAAGATGCTGACCTCTACAAAGACAGGATCAGGCTCCACAACTGCTGGACTAGGCTCATAAATGTAGGAGGGGACTATACTGAAACATAAATGTGTTAGTTTTTCTAAAATTGCCCCTTCTACCTTAGACTATGAACTTTTCAATCACAGCTGCATCAGTTATTTCCACCAATATCAAACACTTCCTGCCCGTCTCTCAAAGACGTTTCAGAGCTTGTAAAAGTGTCATGTTGTACTTTCTTTCACTTGGATCAATTTGCCTTGTACGCCTCAACTAAAAGTGCTCTTAAATTTCCCTGCACACTTTTTATTGGTTACTCTTAAAGCAGAAATACGACTTCACTCTGTCATCCAGACTTTTCTCTATTAGTCATCGTTCCTCCTGCTTAAATGGCTGGATTTCTCCCAGGTGTGCCTACCACACACTGAGGGACCGACAGACTGCTTATCAAAGCTGAAGCTCATTGGTCCATCTAAGGACTGGAGCCCCTTCAGAAGCTCGTGCCACTGCCAGCGGCCAGCAGACGTTTTTTATCTCAAGTTTGGCCCCTTTGGGGCTATTGAGATTTGCAACACCCACTTGTCTGCGTTTCTGCAAGAAGAGCTGCCAGTTATATGCCAGAGTTGACAAGTTTACTGTATAGGCTGATAGACTGTTGGACCTCAGACAAGACTTCTTTTTTCTTGCCAACGATGGCTGTAAAGGAGGATACTTAAGATTTTGAGCATCCGTTTGCGCTCTTCTGTAATACCCGATGGGAGAGAACTTTTAGTTCTGCCCACCCAAACAGACGCCTCCTGGTCGAACGCTCTTGGTCTCGACTTGTCTGTAGCTCTAGGGCTTAATAGAAGAAGACGAACAAAAGGGGATTATTATGAATTAGCTGTGGGACCCGGGGGGGGGAGAGGGTGTCAGTGGGCTGAGACTGCAGACAGTTTAGTGGAAGTTAAGGCTTGTCTATGAACATACCAGTGAAGATCACTCACGATGATAAGTGAACACAATCCCAGTCATTTAATTAACACAGGTTATCTCTACTCCCTCCATCCTCCATCTGTTCCATCACCTCTTTTGCCTCCTTCTCTTTCATTTAAATGTGTTTCTATTCCCTCTTCACAGACCTACAGGATTGACAGGCAGTCCAGTCATCTCAGATATTTCCCTGATCCGGCTGTCACCACATGCGGCGCCCGGGACTGGTGAATCACCGTTCAGCCCTCCTCATCCATACGTCAGCCCCCACATGGAGCACTACCTACGCTCGGTACACGGCAGCCCCACCCTCTCTATGATCTCAGCGGCCCGAGGACTGAGCCCTGCTGATGGTAAGATTTACAGTACCACTTATACCACCATAATATCAAAATGTAATGTCAATGTACTAGAAAAATAAACAATACCACAATAACCATTTTTTTTTAAAACAGCCTGAACAGCTGCAGAATCCTAAATATCTTCAGAACTAGAAAAGATGAGTAGAGGATCTTATTCCATGGTGGTGATTGGAACCTATCCAGAAATAGAAACAGATCCTGCTGTTGTGCACCAAAACACTTGAAATACTCAGGATCCCCTTCGACGGATGCATTTGATTGAAGGATGGAGTTATTTAAATTGTGTGTGTGTGTGTGTGTGTATATATATATACTGTATATATATATTCAAATATCTGATTCATCTGATTAAAAGAGGGTACATTTTAATCACCTCAACACATTCGTCCTGCAAACACATTTTGGCTGCAGATTGCACACATACAAGTATTTTCACACACGTACACCCATAACTTCAAATGCCCAGGCACACGTGTTCATCCATAAACACTGTCATGCCTGTAAGGTTACAGTCACCATCAAGATGGAAACACTCAGCCTTCGTCCTCTATGATTTATGCTACGTACACAACATGACAAATAAACTGCAAGTGATGTGGAAAGTCTTTCCAGCGGTGGCCGTTCTGCAGCTGCTCTGCCCAGTTAGCATTAAGAGGTGAGATTAGAGGTGAGCAGGTTTAGAATTTATGTATCCTGTTCACTATAAACCAACTCTGTCTGCTTGGCTGCAGCTCACCGCGTACACCGTTTACACAGTTGGTCATTTAACCAGCGGTGATAATTAGTCTTGCACCTTAAACGTTCAGCTACAGAAGGCATTGAAGCACAGCTTTCATCAGGCATGTTAGGGGATTTTGGCTGTGTGCGCATTCTGGTGATTTGTGTGTCAGCCGTATGTTCTGTGGTACGTGCAGCTTCCTGAATTTGTGTATATGTTTGGGCTGGAGAAACCATGGAAATTAGCGCAGACACAAACACACTGTGCCCCTGAGCTATTGAGTTCACACGATGACAGACCTGTCCTCGCTTCACATGTTCAAACAACAGGTTGGAGAAGTATGGAGCCACAAACCAGCACCAATAAATCACCAAGCATGCGCTGCTGGCAAGTTATGCCCCCGTCCACGTTTCAAGAGAAGCAATGCGGAAGAGATACTGTCACTGATAAAGTGGCAGGGAAGTATGGCACCAAACGGAGGGCAGCTCTACAGCTCTGCAGCACATAAATACAGTCTGGAACATGTGTAAACCTCTGATAGGGACACCAGGAAGGTGGAGATTACCATGATCCCTTGATTAACGCCATACTTATTTAATTCAGTCAGTGGTAGCCACTCTTTAACCATGCAAGCTAAACTTTCAACTTTTACACACATTTATGCTCCAGGAGGAACGACTTCATCGTGTTCCACCAATAGGGTGACATCTGTAGTTCCAAGTAAAACTTCTCAATAAATATTGTCTGGATTACTTTGAAATTTGGTACAGATATAAATTTTCCCCTTTGCATTGATTTTAGTCTCTTGGGTCACCATTAACTTTAGATCTTACACCATCATTAGTGTTGGTGGTACCTTTAATCTGTACTTTAATCCCTCTGTAATAAGAAAATATCATGTCAGTTGCAACATTAAGGGGGAAAAAAAGGGAATTAGCCTTAAAAGTACAGAGTTTTGTACCAAACCTCAAACACCATCAGGTACATAATTATAATTTGGACGAATTAGTTCATGATCCAATATCTGCAAAACTAATCAGATGCCCATTGTGTACTTTGTGTTTAGTGCTAAGTAGCAAATGTAAGCATCTTAGCATCAACTTAGATGGTTAAAATGTTAAAGATTCTACGAGCTAATATTAGCATATAAAAAGCATCTCTGTGCCTGTGTACAGCCCCACAGAGCCATTAGCATGGCTACAGACCCTAAACTGTGTCTGACATCATCTCTGTTTACTTTATAATGCATGACACCTTCCTTCTGCTAGTCTAATTGAGTTGGAAATTCATACACTATGTAGCAGCCTCAAAAACGTGTAGAAATAGTGTAAATAGCACAGACTGCTTCACTGCAGGCTATAAAAAAAAGGTGTTGTGTTTGAAAACGTTGCCGCTTTTCATTTTTTAATATAAATTTTACTAGTTGTCGTCTCTCATCCGTCTGTGTTCGCATGTGAGGTCACATACGTACAAACTCTGCAGAGGTAGTGACGTGATTTGGCAACCATGGAGAAACCGAAGGGATCTGTCCGGTCGGCTGCTGCTGGAGCACAAACACACTGTGGCCTGGTACTAAAACCGTGGCCTGGTAGATCCTGATGGATCCAGACTTTTGGTCTTGTGTGAGCTTAGAGTGGAGCAGGCCGTGATTTTGCTCCTCCCAATATCTTGGCCCTCGTCCCATCATCCCAACCCCCATTCCCCCCCGCTTCCACTAGCATGCATATTAATCAACCATCGGCCCACACCCCTTACCTCTCTGCTCACCCCTACCCACTGGGTGAGGGAGGGGGAGAGAGCAGGAAATGGAGAAAAGGGGGACACAGGAAAACCAATGCATCTGTCACTCTTGGAGCTCCTGACACTTTTAAATGTGGCTTTAACACATTTAACGTCATTATGAGTGCATGTCTGTGAGTGTACCTGAGCTCTATGTAAGACTAGAGCCTGTCAAACTGAATGCATACAACACCACCAGAGAGCAGGAATGTTGAATCCCCCCCGCCCCTGTCCTGCTCTCCCTCTGCTTCCTTTACTCCCTGGAGATATTTTCCCATAACCCAGCAAGCCTCAAAGACATCAGACATCTTTTATCAAACGCCTCAGGCCTTGGGGCACGCAAGCACAAATCTTCAAATCTGTAAAGCAGGGCGCTCGTCTCCTCTGCTGAGTGCTTCCTGTAACCTCTCTGTGCTCGTCTTTGTCATTCTGTCAGGAGGTTTGGTAAATATTGTAACCGAATCCGTCTCTTCACTGCAGGAAAATTAAATCAAACTGTATTCTGCTCAGCCGCTCTGGCTTGTCAGACTCGTTTAGCATCACCTCACGGGTTATAACCTTTGGGCTGAAGCAGGATCTTGACAGAACCGTGCCTCCTCATTGGTTAACTCTGCAACAGAAGAAATATAATGTGTTTTCCATCTGCAATTTGTTCCTCCCCTTTCTGCTGTAGTGACCCACGAACACCTGAAGGACCGCGCCCTGTTCAGCCTGCCCCCTCCTCCTCCAGGGGCCAACCCCACAGAGTACTACCACCTGATGGCCAGCCAGCGAAGCCCCTACGGCGACCTGCTGATGCAGAGCGGTGCAGCGGCAGCGGCGGCGGCAGCGGCAGCGGCGGCTGCAGCTCATCTACCGGAGTACATCAGCCCCGTGGATGGTGAGGATAAGACGCCTTCCTATGCCGTCACATATTTACAACTTCGGTCTGGAGTAACAGCCCATGTGTAGTTTTAACATTCTGTTCATAACATGAGAGTTACGTATGTACTACATACATGAATTATTAACATCAGATTATAAAGAGGATATGTCTGAATGTGAGGAAATTTATCGCTGGCTACCAGAGAGCTTTGGCTCAACTTCACTCCAGCAGAGTTTTATTTTGGGCTCCTTGCAACCTGCTGATGGCATTAAGGTGGACTTTTTACACCTAATATGATCTTATCTGGCTCAAAGCCTGTTAGACCTGAGTGATTCCAGTCTTTGCTACTAAACAGACATGAGAAGCAAATGTATTTTGTAATCCTAAAGCCAGATCCAAGAGACAAACTGGAATAGAAAACTTGCATTGTATTAATATTTTCTTGTCAAATATTATCCAACTCCCACAGCAGCAGTGCTAAAGCCTGTTTTTCATCCCTGGTAGAAGAGCAGCAGACTTTACAGCCACGTCGCCCTTTGTTCTCAGCACCAGGCACGTCTCTACCAACGTCTTATTCTTCCTCTCGAGGATTTTTCATGGAAGAGTTCCCCACATCAAAGCTAGCGGAGCTCTTATACGTAGCATGGGGGCCACGGTTAGCAGAGGGTGCATTAACACTAAAAGCCCCAAAGGCCTGGAGCTCATAAAAACACGTGTTACCTCAGAGTCTCTCATTCTGCTGGTGCTTCAGGTGTGTTTGTACTGTTATTATGGGAAACATGCTCCAAAACGTATCCTGGGTTACCGTAAAAGGCCAGCATGGAGCGAATCCATGTGAGGTAGAGGAACGTTACCCTCTCTGTGTCAGGCAGTTAAAGGAAAAGTTCACCCAAGAATCAATATCCACTCATTAAATGATGATAAAACTGTTCTAAAAAATTATGGGTGGATTTAGTGACTTGTTGAAATAGATATTTGTTAAACAGAGTGTAAATATTTGTGTTTTTTTTAGCCTGATCTGCTCCTTTCGGTCTCCATGTCAGATACGGACGGTGATTAATGTGTGAAAAACACACCATAGACAGCAAAGACTTAGAGAAGCAGCGGAGCGTTTCAGCCAGGCCTTTACTGCCTGTTCATCCAGAGGTCCTGTCCATCATACTGTCATGTGGCAATGCAACAAGCAGCTAGTCAAACAAGCATTTCACTGGTTAGGTTTGTGTTTTCACTGGTCACATGTCTCCCAAAGGCAAGTAACATCACGGCATTGTTTTTATTTCCTCGCAAACGTAGCCACAGATCCTGGGGGAGAGAGGGGACATCGTAGGTATCTGTAGGTTCACTAAGGTCTGTCAGGTTCATCCACTTCCACTGAGGCAGACTGAAAGGACTCTCTTATTCCGTTAAGGGCTCCTTTCCCCCCAACTCTGTCCCTCCTTAAGCTGTAATAAGATTTGTGCCCAGGTGATAAATTCCTGCGTGCAAGTGTACGACATGAGGTGTGCCCAACAGTAAATCCTTAAATTAATACATGCAATGGTACAACAAAGCTTTTACTGATAAATGTGTCCACAGCTTTTCCACCAGCACACATCTACAACCATAAGTCTTGCAGTCACTTATCTAGAGGGAGAAGGCGGGTGAGAAGCCGTACTATGAGTTCACTGAGGGCTCCCAGTATTTGCGGTGGGTCTGCTGAATATTAGTGCATAAATTGATTTTTAATATGGATTTTATCTGCACTGCCTTCCAAAACCAACGGCAAGGGATGAAGCGCATATTTACCACCTCTGCCACCAGTCCTCCTCCCACACTCTGGCAGTAAATGAGGCTTTTGATTCAGACCTGAGGCTGCCCGCGATGACCATTAGCCGGCCGCCTCGGTCAATATGGTCTCTGTGTCTGGAGGCCGCAGTGGAAGAGCCTCCAGACTGGCAGAGTGGCCTGAACGCCACCACATCACTCCCAGCATTGGTAGAACACTAAATAAAAGCTTGCTGGGGACGGTGGGGAGTGTGGATGCTGTGTTGAAGCAGGCGGCGAGGGTGAGGGAGGTGGGGGGGTTGCGGCTATTTGAGCAAACAGCCTCGCCAAACAAGTGTGGGCAAGGCAGCACAGCGGCCGTCACTGAGGTGGTTGGAGGTAGAGGAGAAGGAGGAGGAGGGAGGTGGTGTACAGTTTCTGTAGGACCCCTACCATCCGTCAGCCGTCCCTTTCAGCGCTGCTGTGTTTGGCTAAGTGATTGAGGCAATTTAACAGATTAAACGCCAAGCGATCGTGTATCAGATGTTTCTCTCTGTTGTCTTTTCCTACCTGCGTGTGAGGATGCCTGCATTAGTATCAGGCAGCGACGTCGGAGAGCTGAGGCGGTGAAAGCAGGGTTTTTTTCTCCTGGGTGGGTGGTTGGACGGGATGAAAGAACGAGCGAGGGTTCCTGCAGGGCCGGCCAAGAGGAGTGTTTGATTATCAGGCTGACTTTCACGGACGGTTTTCCACTCAGTGCTCGTTCTGTTCCCCATTCATAAGGACTGAAGGGTTCTTGGATGCGTTTCGTCGCTGAAATCAAATGTCTGCTCCGGTGCCTGACCGTCATCTTGATGGAGGGTCGAGGTTCTAACTGGCATGAAAGAACAGACTGGCCTCTTAGTGTGTGGATGAGTTTGTGACCATTTGCCTGGCTGTATGTGTCCTGCCATTAAGTGGGCGGTGCATGCAGCCCACGAGGTTCATTTTCACCTTAAAAGTTTTTGCAGCGTTCATTCATGTAGAAGTTATCATTGGTCTCCAACATAAAGAAATCTCAACATCATTGAAAAAACATTGATGCATGATTAGCATTAGCTTTGCTACGCCACCAAGTATAACTTGGTCCACATTATGGTATCTGACATTGGGAGGCATTCAGTGGGCTGTTTGTCTATGAGTGAGCAGGTATGTAAGGGCTGGGTGGGCAGAGAAATATCACAGGGCCTTGTGGGAAAACGAGGCTCCCAGGACAAAAGCAGCGGCCAAAGTAAACGTCGGTCACGGTGAAGAAAAAGATGTTAGTGTTGATGCGGCGAAGGGGGATCGATGGGACTGATGCGGTGGTGGGGAGTTGGGGGGTTCCCCTCAGACTGCATACACAAACACTTAACTATATGTTGGTTCATGAGCACATGGCTGGAAGTGTGTGCATAAACACACACAGGCAAACACAACGGCGGCTTTAGGCTGGACACTGGGGGCTCGTAGAGGATCCAGCCTGAGCCCCCCTCGCTAATAAAATTCACAGTGTTGGTATTAGTGAGACTTAGGAGGGAAAATAAACATCTTCCTCCCCAGCTAAGCTTGCAGGGGGGCTAGGCTGGGTGAAGATGTGGGGGCCTGGGGCCCAAACTGGCACAAGCTCAAGGGGGGGGGCTGACCAGCGGAGAGCAGCTCCCGTTCATCATTGAGGGGGACATTGTGGAGGCCTACTTCACCCCAGACAAGGTCAAGGTTGACAAGCCAAAAGATCATCCCCTGAGGCCGACTGCTCAGGTTTTTGCTGACCGAGTTTGTCCCTTCAGTACACATTCATTTTAAATTTCTTGGAAGCTATTTTTCAGAAGTAATTTTTAAATGATTCACAACAAAGTGAGTAATTGTTTTATAATTTTGTGGAAGGAAGATGATGGATTACCTGCAAAACTACCTGTTAGGTTAGGTTTTGGCATGACGAGTGAGATTGGTCAGGATAACAAGCCAATCAGAGGCAGAACAGGGTGGCTCATACTTTTGCCATCCTCAAGTGGAAAAGTATTCAAAAAACATCCATCCGTCCATTTTCTTCCACTTATCTGGAGTCTGGAGTAGAGCTCCGCTGTGGCAGCAGAGCCCTACGTTAAAGAAGGATACGGACGGAGCCTTCCTACGTCTTCTGTGTTCATTCCGTAGGTAATCAGATACGTTTTCGGACAGCTTACGGATACAGACAAGATGGACGAAACGGAGCCATAACACCAGAAATGGTAGAGGGCAGCGTCGCTACAATTCAAGCAAGGCACGACAAATGTGTACAGACACAACAAAGATAAAGTGTAAAAACTCTCCGTCCTCAAGTCTCGATGTATTTAATGACCTCATAGACCACCAGAGTACATCGTTACTTTGTATTTACTAGGTACATTATCACAGCCTCCTACAGCCGTCGCCATAGCTGTTGTTGTTGAAACTTTTGAAACTTTACGGCCCCAGTTCGGTTGTATCGATGTCGACGTAGAGGACCTACGGAAGTATGTATGTACGTGTCCACGGATAGACTGTTTGGGACAGACGTATCCATTTATGAACGTAAAGGGAGCATAAATGAGCCTTAACAAGCATATTCCAGAGAGTCCCAGGCATTCCCAGGTCAGATGGTTCATGTATTCCCTCCAGCAAGTTTGGTGTCTAGCCTAGGGTTTCTTTGCTGTAGCTCTGAAACCTCCAAAAGGGACGTGTCCAGGAGGCATCCTAACCAGATGACACAACCACCTCAACTGGCCCTTTCGATGTGAAGGAGTAGCTCTACTCTGAGCTCCTCACCCCGTCTCTAAGGCCGAGTCCAGCCACCCTACGGAGGAAGACCATTTCAGCCACTTGTATCCACAGTCTCATTCTTTCAGTCTCTACCCAGAGCTCATGACCACAGGTGAGGTTTGGAACGTAGCTCGAAGTCTACGCATTCCGACTCAGCTCCCTCTTTACCACGACAGTCTGATACAACACTCCATTACTGCTCATGCCACACCAAACCACCTATCTAACTCTCCATTTTCAAGACCCCTAAATACTTAGGCTCAATCATTTAGGGCAGCAACTCACCCACAACCCAGAGGCACTAATCCACCGCTTTCCAGCAGAGAACCATGACCTCAGACTTTGAGGTCCTTGACTCTCATTCTGGCTGCAAACCACTCGAGTGTATGCTAGTCCATCCCCCCGGGCCAAAGCATACATGGCATACTTTAATGCATGCAAATGCAAACTATTCAAACAAGATGGTCAAATGAGAAACTGACAGCACAGTAAACCTCTCCAACCTTTCAAATTAAATACCATAAAGCCATAAAGTACAGCAAGATGTTCCTCATCCTCCGGTTTTATTGTCAGTAAGTTTTCTGCTAAACTCAGTCTGAATGTGAATCCAACTTAGACTGCTCACCAGTCAGCTTCTGTATAATTCTACTGACTGTGCCCGATCCATGAACTCAAGAGGAGGCCACTGGGGTCTGCAAGTGCTTTCATGAATCAGTGAAAAAGTTTCAGATTTTATTTTCTCTAAATATATAAAGATGATGGACTACATCTTAATTCTTGTCTTACAGTCAGAGCTAGCTGCTTCTGGAGATTAGCACAACCCTCCAATTAAAGTGTTTTCATTTTCCACAAAGTTAAAACAGCTCAGGCAAAATGCTTAAAATAATCACACACACTCTTCACTCCCTTCCTTTTTAATATATTTTCTTTCTTCTATGGTATCGATGTGCACTGGAGCGCCTGTAATTATGACCTTCTATATAAATCCAGATCCCACAATTACAACCAGCCCGTGATGCATTCCCACACACACACATGCACACATGCCATATTACCACATGCTGCAATAGCCTGTGCAACATCTGTTTTCTCACTCCCTGCCGGAACCTGCTCACCCCTTCCAATTATAACCGCCACCTATAAAAGACTCCTCCACCAAGTGGTGAGAGTTGTGTGAATTTTGTTCCAGGTAAAACTTAGGTTGGACCAATGACATCCCAGTGTTGTGGATGTTTAAGCTTTGTTGCTGGAGGCGTTAGAATTCTTCTGAGCTGAGGTTGTGGTTTGACGGAGGAGCTACAGGGGCAGCATTTTGGGCACGGTGCCCAGAGAAGGGTGAGGCAGGCGCCACGCCACCAGGTTTGTGAGGAGGCCTGTTTCCTGTTTTATGAAGGGGAGTATTAATACACTTATCTCCCATTAAATCTGCTGGCAAGACAGCAAGAGCGCCTGACTGCAAAAGTAAATCATAGCAGCGGTGTGGAGCGAAGCGTTGCTCATCAGAAGACCTCTTCAGACGTCCGTCCTCAGTGATCTGAACACAAGCAGAGAGCTGGTGTGAACGCAGCAAAGAGGCACTGACTGATCTGATCACTGGGTCATCACTTCAATGACATCTCCTGAACCAAGACGCTACAACAGACGTAATGAATTAAACGCTGTTTGATTTCCATTTAGTTCACTGCAATATACATGTCTGAGGTCTCTTACCTGCGGAGGTAACAAGCAGATGTTTTTGTGAACACACTAGCCCCCTTAGCACTTTCATTGGGCCTCATCATTTGTTAGGTAAGGTGTAATGAGCGGTCATAGCTGTCAATCAACATGGTATAAAAGGATTAAACAGGTGAGGTGTTAGGACAGGAGGTGGGTGTGGCATTATGATGATGTTTTTTTTTTTTTTGTGCAACCCACAACTGGGAGATTTGAGTTAGCAGTTAGCAGCTAACTCGGAAAAGAAGAAAATCAACACACGGGCCGGTAGAATGTGTGTAATAGAGATGGGAAATGATTGTTGTTGTCATGTTATTTCATTGTTTATAAAGCTGTTTGATGCAGATGTAAAACGTCGCGCCTCCTGCCTACACAACACCAACATGCTACCACTTAGTTCAGGGTAAATAAAAAGGGCTAATGTCACACCGTTTCCCCAATGAGAAGACATTTTTGGATGATTTTCTTCTTCGTTAGTGTTAGCTGCAAACAGCTACTAGATGCTTTTTGAATCTCCTGATTGAGTGTCACACACACATATAAGGTGTCGTCACAACGTCGCACCCCTCTCCATACATCCTCCCCCCGACACCTCCCCCCTTAACTCCATCCTCAATACAGCTAAACAAAGATGGAGATTTTTTTTTATTTTTAGCTCATTCCTGAAAACATTTGTTGTTTCAGAAACATCTATCATCTCCACCATTCTTTGGGGTTTCCAGACCTTCAACTGTCATCTAAAGTTCCGGGGCCTTTTAACCAAGCGCACATGCCTCTGCTTTATGACTCGCCACCTCCAAACATAACAGTTTGCAAAGCAGGATCCTAGTTTATGGTTGTAGGTCTGGCGCAGTACCTGGAGTCATGTGGCTTCAGGCGTTGTGACTTCTACCAGCAGAGTCTGGGATTGGTTTCACATTGACAGCGGTGCAGCTGACAGGCAGCAAACGTGTGCTGAGGTGAGCTGTGATGGGCCTATTATGAGTTTCCTGCCTCTCGCGCCTCTGGTAATATCTGCTTTAAGACCTAATTACACGACTGCATAAAGACTCAGATGGCAGCGCTGCTCTCTGTCCCCTCACACCTGAGCTCAGCACCTGTTGGTCCCGAGCAAGTGATTGGCTCCTTCCTCCGGAGCGTTGTTACATTAAAGGAAATAAATACACATGAATGATGAATATCAGCACGCATGGAAAAGTAAACAGCCTTCCCTCCAAGTCCGTGGGAAACTCGCCTCGCCTCGCCTCTATGAGAATAAGAAACAACAACCACATCTACCAGGAGGCCGTGAACCCTACCTTTGTGAGGGAGCCTTGTTGTTTTGTTTTTAATGGTATTCTGAGATCAATTTGTTTAAATTGCCTCCATTTAACTTGTACAGCGGTCTGAAAGAGATCGCTATCGTGGTAATTACCGAGAATGATTGGGCCACATTCATTATGCATAAGAGGATGCGAATGTTAAATAGGGGAGTGTGTGTGAGAGAGATGGAGCAGATAGAGCGTAGCTTAGCATGGCTGTGACCTCCACCAGAATGCTGAGTGTTTGTTCTAACGGGGTCCTGGGTAAGTTCTGGGTTCTTAGTACATTAAGAGATCATACCTACGTTTGTTAGCAGACGGTTGACGTCGTCTCCGTTGCGTCTCTGTCCAGTGTCACGATTCTCCAGCCCGCGGCTGACGCCCCGGCTGAGCAGGAAGAGGGCGCTGTCCATCTCCCCGCTGTCAGACGCCAGCATCGACCTGCAGACGATGATCCGCACCTCACCCAACTCCCTGGTGGCCTACATCAACAACTCCCGGTCCAGCTCTGCCGCCAGCAGCTCCTACGGGCACCTGTCAGTGGGAGGGATCAGGTAGTTACACAGAACACATGTATGTACAGTATGTCTTGCATGTAAAGGAACCGTTCACACAAGAATGAAAACTCAGTCATCATCTCCTCACCCCCATGCTGACGGAAAGTCGGGTGAGGTTAGTCCACCAAACGTGTTGAACAGAAAATGACTCTGTTTATCGTGTACGGTGTAAATCCATGTCCTCAGAAGCCCCGAGGTTACAAATTAATTTGAAAACTTTATTCAGCCTCAGATTGTTAGTCCTCACTGATCTCTTCAGAGCTGGTGCACCGTCCTCAGAGATGATGCACTCAAAACGCTTTTAACATAGAGGCTACAGTAAAAAGTTAAGCTTAGAAAAGGTTGTAAATAATGTATTTTCTAATCAATATGGTAACTAATGGTTTCTGGAGACGTGGATTACGTCATGAAAGCTGTATGGAGTGTTTTGTGTTTGTTGTCGGTTGTGTGTTTTTTTTTAAAGAAAAACAGTTCCTTTTTTGTGTCAGTTGTTCAGGAGAATCCTGCAAAGCGTGGATTAAAAAAACCTCACCTGACTTTCAGGTGAAGGAATAATGGCTGAGCTGTTCATTTAAAGTGGGCGTGTCCTTATATTATTATAAGACGGCCGCAATTTTGAATTTAATTCAAAACTGAGCTGAAACTTATGAGGCAGTGCTAATTTTATCCAATATTTTGTTACTACATCACATAAAGCTACAGTACTCAGGTACATCCTGCTAGCATCCTATTAGCATAGCATCCTACACCCATGTGACAAAAAAGGGCAGTTTTGATGAGTTGCTTTTCATTCAAATGTGATTCCAGGGTTTGAATATTGGCTAAAATATCCACACATTTTCGATGATGTAACTTCTCCCTCCTGTTCAGCCCCTCGTTCAGCTTCCCTCCTCACATCAACCCGGTGGCGTACCAGCAGCTGCTGTCCCAGCAGAGAGGCCTCAACGCCTTCGGCCACACGCCGCCTCTCATTCAACCACCGCCGTCCTCTTTCTCCGCCCGCCAACACACCCTCAGTGCTTCAGCCATGTCCGCCTCCCACAACAGCTCCAACGCTGAGGCGAACCAGGTAGGAACGAGCGTTTATACACATTCTAAATGCACCTTTAATTTATTTATAGGTGATGCTATTAGCATCCTACCAGCCTAGCACACTATTACCTACATCATCATTTTAATGAATTTAAATTCATTAAAATGTGATTCAACAATGGATTCAGTCTTTGAATAAAAGCCACAAGAGAAAAACTGTTGAAAATGTTTTTAAAAAACCGCCTCTTGCAATGTTTTGGAATGGAAAAACAAATTCCTGGATCTGCCCCGCTATCCGGAATCACAACTAAATTTTATGGCTTCTTTTCTGACCCTTGTCCCGTCCCTCCACCAGCTTTTGTGGAAATCCATCCAGTTTTTTGTGTGATCCTGCTGACAAGCAAAACAACCACCAAACAGAACATCCCCAAACTATCGTTTAACTATTAGCATAAAAACTACTGCTGCTACGTTAGTCTTCATGTCACTAGCATCCTAATAGCCTAGCACACTACTAGCTTAGCCATCATCACTTTGGCAAAAACAGGACATTTTGTGGTTTGAATTAATTAAAATCATTGAAATGTGATTCTACTCTGGGTTCTGTTTTTGATATTAGCCACGAGAGAAATATTTTTGAAATTGTAAAAAAAATAATAATAATTTGAAAACAGACATTTGTTACAGAAAGGAGAAAAATAAAATCCTGGATCCACCCCTCTATCTGGATCCAAGTCAAAATGTAATGTTTTTTTCACCTGTATCCTGCCAACCAGGATACAGGTGAAAAAAACAAGGAGCTCATCGAACCAAAAGGTCACGTCTTTGCATTTCTCCTCAAGTCTAACAAAAATATAATCTATCAAATTAATACGATGCTTCATACTCGACTTTAATATCAAAACCTATCAAAAATCTCCATCGAGTCATCGAGCGATTGTTTGGACACTTCTTCAGGATGGAGGATGACGTACTGCTCTGCAGCCCAAATTTACAAGTTATCACAAACAAAGTGTATTTTGTAAATTGTCTCAGGTTGGAAATATGCAGGAGGCTCTCTGCAGCTCCATCTGTCCTGCTTCCTACTGACTCCTCTGTCTCTCTTTATCAGCCCACTGTATACACCACTGACACTCGTAATGTAAACTTCCCACTCAGTGAATCACTCCTCCTTTCTGCAGGCCGTCTCCTCTCACACCAACAGGATCCAGCAGCATGTATCTGCATCTTTCTGCACACTCCCATTCACACAGTCAGTGATCACAACCATATTTCCCCATTTGGTTTCCAGCCAACGGAGTGAATCATGGAGGCCTCCAGAAACTGTAGCGTCTGGGTGGGATTAGGAGACCCCCCCCCCCCCCCCCACACACACACACACACACACACACACACACACTATTAGACCCCTTCATTGAAGCTCAATACACACATGCACAATAATTCATCACATCCTTTCTTTTCGTCTCCATTAGTGCTCTACCAGGCCTGTGTCTCTCTCCAGAATCAGTCGGCTGATCAAAGTGCCCCCTGCCGACACTCCCCACCCCCACCCCCCCGACCCTGCCGCCTCCCCCCCTCTGTACTGAGGGTAATAACTCCTCTTCTTTCATATTTCTGTGCGGCTTTGGCGATCACAAAGCAGTCTAAACTGTTTAGTCTCTGCGGCAGGTCCCGGTCTGACTTATGGGCCGCGGTGCCTGGCGCAACCAGGACTCCACACAACTCTTAGCATCGAGCCAAGAACACATTTGCGTGCTTATCTCTGTGACTCCCCATCCGCCGCTCACTGCGGTGGAATTTGGTGGTTTAACAAACTGGATCCATGAGTGGATGGATGAGTGGGAAGGTTGTGATGAGTGGGATCAGTGGATGACAAACCTCTGCCTCAAAAAGAAAAATACAGACTACTGTATCCGCTAAAGTACCCTCTTCTTCTCTCTCCTTTAGAACGCCAGTGGAGACCCAGCAGTGAGCAGCACGGTCAACCAGCTGACCACCAAGAGGTCAAAGGTTAAGACGGAAGCAGAGGCTCTGCTTCCCATCTCACCGTCCTCTCAGGTAAAAGTTTCTTGAAGGATTTACTTCAGTATCTGCTATAAATCCTAATCAGCTGCATAGATTTATTAGAGCTTCAGCTGCTTAGGTTGGTACAATCGGCCGCGCTTCACCTGCAGCAGCTAATTTGGCTCTTATTGATTAATAAATAGCACCTTTAATCAATGACACGAGGTGTTGTCACGCATTGAGATCAAGCACCAACTCATTAGGATTAAACACAAGATAAGACAGGTGTAAAACAGTACTTAACTAGGACTTTTTTTCTTTTTGCACTTTTAATGACATGCTGTCCCCTTTCTCCAGGACCACGGTGGAGGGATTCTGGACCTGAGCGAGGATCTGGATAAAGACGAGTGCAAACAGGAGCCTGAGGCCATATATGAGACTAATTGCCACTGGGAGGGCTGTACCAAGGAGTATGACACCCAGGACCAACTTGTTCATGTGAGTGATTGGTGTCTTTACAGCCCAGGCTTTGACATCATCCATAGGTTTCTGAGGAACTGTTGGAAGCTCATTGTTGTGGATCTGGTTTTCACCAACTTGACTGGCTGATCCAACAATAGGCAAAGACATGGGGGCACAGATATTTTAGATGAAGAATAGGCAAAGACATGGGGGCACAGATATTTTAGATGAAGGCTGTGATGGCCGATGACAGACAACCATCCATTTGTTCACCTCATATTGTCCTTCAGTGGAGGTGGCATGAGAGTCGTTGCTATGCATGCTAGGTTAAAACTCATCGGACGATCTGTTTGTGCAATTAAACCTTATTATATGTCTGATATTTGCATGAAAAGGTCTCCAAAAAGGCACCAATGGATTGATGTTGCATCAGCAGTAATACAAAACATTTTACTAGACTATCTTGGTGAAGATGAAGCCAGAAGGCAGAGGTCTCGATTAACCAGTCGATCTTTGATCCAGCCCTCACCTATGGTGATGAGCTCCGAGAAGAGACCAAAAGAATAAGATTACTGATTGAAGCAGCCAAAATAATCTTCGTCTGTACCGTGGCTGAGCTCAGCCAAAGAGATTGGGTGACAAGCCCGGACACCCAGAGCGAGATCAGAGTAGAGTTGTTAAGGTATCTGGTTAGGATGCCTCCCTTTGGAGGTTTTACAGGCACATCCAACTGGGAGGAGACCCAGGGGTAGACCCAGAACTTGCTAGAGGGATTACATATATCCTCCTCTAGCCTAGGAAAAACCCGGGATGCCCCGGGAGGAGGTGGGGAATGTTGCTGGGGAATGAGGAGTACTTCTGGAATACCCTTCATATTCTTCTTTCACCCTAACCCTGGATAAGAAAATGGACTGATTGATGCAAAAACACCATAAACACAGCTGAGAAGTTCAGGGACTCCAATAAGCTGATGTGACGCCTTGTAGAGATCTAGTGAGCAGACGCCTCAGTGACTTATCAATATTCAGCCCTGCACATTCGTCATGAGTGGAGAAATTGTCTAAAGAGACCAAAAACATTTTTTGTCCTGTAAACATGTTTATTATCTCCTCCGAGGGGGTTGTGTTTCTATCCTTGTCTGTTTTTAGCGGGAAGGATGGGACATGAACCAGGAAAAAAACATTATTTTGTTGCAGCTTTGGATAGAAAGGGCGAATCCAGGAATTTTTATAACCTACTGTACAGACCTCCTACAGCTCGTCTCTCCTTCAGGAGACAGAAGCCCTGAAAAAGGGTCTGCTGGAAAAGGAGGAGTGGAAGGAGAAGGAGAGCACCATGACGTCCCTGATGGAGAAGATTGGTGGATATGAGGCTCAGCTTGAGGTGCAGAAGAAGGAGATGGACACCATTAAGGCTTCCCTGCAGCAGGCTGAGTGTCAGTCGGACACCGATCGGATCCGATGGCAGGAGGAGAAATCGTCCCTCCTTCAGGAGACAGAGGCTCTAAAGAAGACTCTGCTGAAGAAGGAGCAGGAGTGGGAGGAGAAGGAGACCGCCTTGACAACCCAGCTTGACGAGGAGAAATCCAGATCTGTGGCTCAGCTCGAGGAGCAGAAAAAGGAGTTCAACACCCTTACAGCTGCTCTGAAGGAGGCTGAACAACAGGTGGAGACCAACCGGGTCCACTGGCAGGAGGACAGGGCGTCACACCTTCAGGAGACAGAGGCCCTTAAAGAGGATCTGCTGAAAAATCAGCAGGAGTGGGAGGAGAAGGAGAGGGTCATGACGTCCCAGCTGGTAGAGCTCGAGGCCCAGATCCAGAAGAAGAAGTGGTACAGGAGATTTTTCTAGAGCCCAGACCTGCAGTCAGGAACAGAGAGTCATTGGTTTTTGTATCTTTAACTGGATGGACAGCCTAAACCGGGGAAAAAAAACGGTTTGAGCGTCAAGATTTGGAGACACCAGAAAAGTCAGGCCAAACAAAGTGGTCTCACTTTTCAGGTGTAAACCCGAATCTGGTCTTCGTGAAGATACGAGAGCAAATACTAACCTGGTCCTGATCTGGGTCTGTAGGACTGAACTAACCTCCAGCCACACAAATGTTCTTTTTTTAACTTCTGGACTTAAAATTTTTTTTTTTAATTTTAAAAGTCCTGTTTGTTGTTGGGTTGTTGTTTAGTATCTAAAGTTACATTACAGTCATGTGTTTTATTGAATATGTTTGATGGAGACATCAGGGGATCAGGACTGATCAGTTCTCTGAACACATGTGACAACTTTCTGTTTCATGGCCAAACATCAAAATTTGATGAAAGTTGACGCATAGCCACGCCCACACCATTCAACGAAAACTCAGGATTTTAACAACTTTTCATCCTCATGCAGTTAAGATAGTACTGACCAAATTTAAAGTTGATCGGGTAAAATCTCTAGGAGTTCGTTTGTGTGATTTTCAAAAAATGGTCAGAAAAATCAAAATGGCCAACGTCCTGTTTGTTTGAAGGCATTGCTCCAAGAGACTTTTCTGCCAGCCTCGGTTAGTTACATAAGTCTACCAAGTTTCATACAAATACATTAAACTGGAGGCAGGGGCTGAACGTTAGGGGGCGCTAGCGAGCCATTTTACCACGCCCATTTTCAATCATCATATCACACGTAAATGTCACACCTGACTAATTTTTCAGCCAACTTTCATGAGTTTTTGAGCATGGGAAAGTCCCCAAAAAGGCGATTCATTTGGGAAAAAAATAATAATAATTCCTGGCAGAACAATAGGGTCCTTAGTGCTCGGGCCCTAACCATGCCATCAGAGCCATTGCATGTTGTGGTGTAAAAAGAGGAAAAGTTCAAACAGGTCTTCTTCTGGTCTTTAAATCCAGACTGATTAACTCTGCTCAGAAAGCTGTCCAGTAACGGATCCTTTCCTGTTGGGTTGACACGCGCTACGATAATGAGCCTGCCAGCTCTCGCCAAATTCAAGCCCAAGGCCTGCAGCTGTGCCCCCTCCAGCCCCTCAGCACCATGACTGCTAACCCTTAACCTCTCACTCCCAGTAACACCCCCAACCCCCGAAGCCTAGAGGGGCCAACCATAAATCCATCGCCATGCAAGAAGCTCTGGGCTTATGGAGCCTCGTGCTCCCCCCCTTTCCCAGGTCAACTTCTCCTCTAGCTATCTGCTTTCTGATTAGCATCTCAGAGCGGTGGTATGAGGGGTACCGGGTCAGGTCCACAGACCCAGGACCAGAGTTACCTTTGAGAACTTTGCCCCAAACTTCAGCCCCCAAACCCCCATCTCTGTGAGAGCTTGCCAGGATTAGCGAGTGGGCTAATAAAGGTTCAATCTGTAGTTTTTAAAAGGTCTCTACGTTCTATCAACTTTGTCAGAAACAGCCAGAAATGCAGAGGTGGGGTTTTTTTCCTGCAAAAACTCCTGCCATCTTCTGGAGTTCACACCTGTGGGTTTTTTCTGGGTTAAACTAAGTCATCCCGTTTCAAGAGCCCCAAAATTATGGATGTACAGTGGCGTGTAAGCTGGAAATAGAGGCCTCGCTTGTTTCCATTCCTCCTCCTCCTCCCAGAATAGATCCCAGCAGAATCATCCACCACTGAGCTTTTTTCTGGCGGAGGAATGACCACAGAAGTGGAGCATTGTGGGCCTGGATGTCCTCAGGAAATTAAGTGGTTCCTCTGGGTGTGTGGATATTTGCATGTGGTGCACGGGATGGGAGTTTTTAAGTGTTTGTGTAGAGAAACGAGTCTGTGGGTCCACAGAAAGGTGTGTGATTAAACCTGTTGTGTCCGTCTCCAGAAGTAGGGGATGACGAAAATATTGAAACACTTGCATGTCACGATATTATGTGTTGTGATGCTGTATGAATTTTTAATTGTTGCTTACATGGGTGATATTTTTTCACGTCTTTTGGTTTGTAGGTTTGTTTTGTTTGTCAGCAGGATTATGCAAAAATTACTGGATGGATTTCCACAAAATTCTTGGTGCAGATTCGGATTAAGGGGCAGATTCAGGGATTTTTTTTCCTAAAGACTCCTGGATCGGCCACTTTTCCACATTTTTTAAATTGCATAAAAACGACAAAACTGATCTCCACAAAACCTGGTGGAGGGGTGGGGCATGGGTCAGACAAGCTGAACAAACATTGGTAGGATTGTGTGGCCTTGGCGGAGGCATGCCCTCCACTGAGTTTCATTCTATTTTCTCAATTCTTCTACCTAAAGAATCCTGCAAACACATTTATTTCAGGATTTTACAGATACAGGTTAATCCCTTTGTTGAGCACAAAAAGTAGGACCATGATGAGCTTTCCAGGATTGAGTGGACTATGAACGGACAAAAAGCAGCGCTGTGATGCTGGATATTACAGGGACTGAGATAAAACACAGATCCAACTGTTCTGAAAGTAAACTTTTTTTAAACTCATGGATATAGCCTGATGTGTGCCCCGTCCAGCACTGCAAGTTGTTCGTTTTAACCAGACGAAAACAATCTTTAATTATGGTAATGCCTTGATTACACTGAGATGCATAATGTTGCAGACAAGCCGGATCATTACAAAGAGAAATCTAGATCTGAGATAAAACTACAAGCCAAGACATTTATGTTCAAGCGTCACACAGGAAAACATGGTGTCCACTGACTTCCTGTTCCATCAGAAGAAGAATGGAAGATAAACTTTCTTCCTGCTCACTTTTACTGGGATCTGAGGAAGTCCGTCTTCCTTGGGAAACAGACACCCTGAAAAAACAGGCAGTGCTTTTATAGTTGTCGTCTCCTGTTGACAGATGCATCGTAACTGTCAGTCACAACATGTGAGCACTGGTCACTATTTTAACGTTTACGTCTAGTTCTGTGTCACATGCTGTGAAACATCGTGATGATTGACCTGCGGTGGTTTGTCTCTGCAGCATATCAACAACGACCACATCCACGGCGAGAAGAAGGAGTTCGTGTGTCGCTGGGAGGAATGTTCACGGGAGCAGAAGCCCTTCAAGGCCCAGTACATGCTGGTGGTCCACATGAGGCGTCACACCGGGGAGAAGCCGCATAAATGCACAGTAAGAACCTCGTGTCCCCGCAGAGGGTCGGGAACCAGCTGTTTGACCCCGGTCCGTAGTTTTCATGGCTTCCTATTGGATGTCCATGTTACCAACTTAGCACTGCACACTGTCATTGGCCGGGGGGTTAAATGTCTCTATAAATATTTGAATTCAACAGCGCCATACAGCTTTAAACAACTGAAAAGAACTACAACAGCCATAATTCATGTAGAGTATAGATGTAATGGTAACACGACTATCAGTTGATTTATGATTTGTCAGGCTATAATTAATCAATACTCAGGTTCAGCCTAATGTTTAAGACCAATGAGACAAGATTCAGGACAACTGCATGTAAAAAAGTTTTCAGGACATCTGGTCTGAACTGGTCTGAACCTGCTCAAGACTGTTGTATAAACTGTAATAGACATCTGTTTGAAAGTATTTTATGTATTACATATGAAGTAAAATGTGTCATGTTTTCTTTGCACCCCAGTTTAAAATTCGATAAATATGAAAATTAATTAATTTCCTAATCTTTTTGACATACGCAGTGTGCTTGAGGACTGCACAATTTGCTAAATATATTTAAATATGTCTTTGCTCACACTGTACATCTTAATGAATAAGGAAATATGCATAGATGTTGGACATATACTTGGCCCCTCTGTAAAATGTGGCCCCTTACGGCCCCCTGGTTTAGGAAAATTCTAGATCCGCCACTGTGTGAAATACAGAGATATTTAGGTTAAATCAGCATTGTGTGAACTTTTGTTTGGCAAGGACTGAAATGTACGTCTCACAGGAGCAGGAAGAGTTCCTACATTTCCCATAATGCCAATAGATTTTATTAGAACCTCCCTACCTGTTTGTCTCTAAAACATCACACCAACAGTTTGTGATGCAGAAAACTGATATATTACTATAATCTATGATAAAGATTTTCTGGTCTTTGTAAAAGAAATATAAACTTATTTTTGTTTAGTACAGTTAACATGTTCCAAAAAGTCTCCAAACATGATTTTAATATGTGTATATGAATAGAACCTGAGGAATGTAGGACTGTGTGTAAAAACATCCGTATATTAAAGCAGCTGAATCTAGAACTTTGATGTCCCTCAGCTTTAGGAGCAGCCATACAGTCTGTTACCGACAACAGCTGATTAAAAATGTGATTTAATGTGATGAGCAGCAGTGATGTTTTTCATTTTGATAAATCATGGCGGTTTTATTGAAGATCAAATCGAGGGCCTGTTTGCTGGGCTTCAAAGCTTCCTCACAGGCTCTTGTGCATGCATTAAAACAGACGACTGGTTGAGGAGAGTTAAGAGAGCTGATTGACAGCGTGGGCGTGTAATTAAAATCTGCAGACAAGCGAGGGGCCATGGGTCCTTATTAAGACCACGTTGTATATTCTCTGCACAAATCCCACATGCATCTCCTCATAACGCTCCCCTTTAGTCTCCTCTCTTAGCCGAGAACCTTCTGACTTCTGATTTCTTCTTCTAATTTGATTCAGTTTCAGTTTCAAAGGCGGTTACATTCACAATGATTGTTCAGAAGGAATACCAAATTATAGCTTGTAAAGTACAAGTGCACACAAAGGCTAAACAGACTTCTCATTGTCTCAAAGCACAGCAGAAGAAAGAGCTCAACCACACCTCACACTTAGTTTAGATATTTCACATAATAGCCTTTTTTACCAGAGTATAGCACAACTTGCTTTTGTGTGGCATGCCACGGTAGGTGGGAACGAGTCCAAGAGTAGATTACATCTGAAACAGAAACAGGAAGAGCTCTTTTCTCTGTCCCTGCCGACAAAACAGCGGCTCACCGTCTGTCTCCGTCTGTCTGCAGTTTGAGGGCTGCTCCAAAGCTTACTCTCGCCTGGAGAACCTCAAGACTCACCTCAGGTCCCACACCGGGGAGAAGCCGTACGTGTGCGAGCATGAAGGCTGCAACAAGGCCTTCTCCAACGCCTCAGACCGGGCCAAGCACCAGAACCGCACGCACTCTAACGAGGTATGTTCGTCCATCAGCTGACTCCTGTTTCATTCAGGTAACGGCAAGGGATTCTTTCACGTTCATAAGCTACTCTAAAAACAGAGCTTTGTAAGATACCTACTAGAAAACACTCAGCAAGCTCAGACCTCCGCCGTCGTCATTAAAAGTCGAGTAATCAGGAAATAGTTTTTACTCATGTAAAATATTCTGACAGTTTTTAGTTATTAATACCTTCCAGAATCTCATGTTGTATGATGCATTCAGGTTCTGGTACTCAGACCAGCACGTTTCACACTGTTGGTAAGGTATTGCTTATGTGTTTATAAATCTGGGCTGTATGAAGCCAAATGAAATGTGACGTCTGCTGTAGAATAGAACCATGATGCGTCTAACATGTGATGAACGTCACCAGGCACTAGGCGTGATAGAGGGAACATCGTCCCAGAGAGCTGTAGCACCGGTTCGGTTGTCATGAGTCGACAATAGAGACGTCAGTCCAGTGCTAACGGGACAGAGCCTCTGTGGAGGACAGGCAGCATCCAGGACGGGACCATGTGACCCCTCTGCATCAGGATAGGATAGAACCGGATGGTGCAATGTTAAATTGCATCAGTTACATTCAGTTCTTTTCATCATGAAACCCAACAATAGAAAATAATCAGACTTTTGGATTCAGATTTTTCTCGGTGTTTTACGGAGCAGATCTGTGAGCTGTAGCTGAACCTTAAATTGTTCCTCTTGGCAGAAACCATATGTGTGTAAGATCCCAGGCTGCACCAAGCGCTACACGGACCCGAGCTCTCTCAGGAAGCACGTTAAGACGGTCCACGGACCCGAAGCCCACGTTACCAAGAAACAACGAGGCGACGCACCACCGAGACCGCAGCCACCCAAAGGCAACGGGGAGAATGAGGCCAATTCCAAACTCGGCGCCAGAGGCGTGGACGGAAAGACTGAGTCCAACAGCACCTCTAGAGGAGTGGAGGACTGTCTGCAAGTCAAATCTATCAAGACGGAGAACTCTATGGTGGGTCCTGATCATATACATTTAAAACATTTCCCCCATTTAACTGAACAGGCAGTTTTATGCATATCCGACTCTTCACTAGTCATTCATACTGTCTGCTAGAAACTCCATTCAAAGTTAAAACATTAACAAAACATCAGTCTTTCTTATGTTAAATAAACTTTTTCCAAATCATTAACAGTTTTTTCACAATCAGAGTCTAAGTTTCATGAAATCCTGAGGTGCTGGAAAAATCTGAAATTGTGCTCAATCTCTATTCATACCAGTAAGGAAGCACACTTCTGGTTATGTCTTACGAACACCAGGAATACCGACTGTCTGCCGCATTAAGTTCCATTTTAAATGATAATACTTTTTTTTTAAAAAGGAGACAGACTTTTATAAATAGTTTTTGGGACGTTTTAGGACCCTCACAGTGAGGTCACTTCACAGACATGACTGACAGTTGTTTCTTGTTCACAGGTTAGACTTAACAGCTGATTAGACCCCATACAAACAGTCTCCGACATATTCGACTGTTTTAAGCTTTCTCAAGTCTGATTATTCATATTTTCTGACAGAAGCTAAACCCAACTGCTGGTGATCAGCTGATTAAACTATCAGTTAATAATAAATGTTCTGATTGCCCCATAGATTTTCAGATATTTTAACCCCTTCCCACTATTTTAATGTTAGCTATTTAGCTGCAATTACATCAGAATGACCTGATCAGTATTATTCGAGCTAACCGCAATTATTCTCATGATTGTGAGAATCGCCTCCATTCATCTTCATCAAAACAGCTGGAACAGAAATCATATATCAAATATCAATCATCATATTTAATCACTATTTCCATGTTGTTTTCCACCATTTGACTAAGTTATTTTTAATGACATCATCTGGTTGCTTTTATTCTGCTTTGAGTGGAGGAGTAAATTAGCTTTTAGCTCCACCGACTGTTCGTCTCTCGAAGCGTTTAACTTTTCGATCAGCATCTATTGATGTGAGCATCATGGATCATTTAGATGTTCCCGCTGTGGGAACATTTTGGTTTTAAACCAAATGAAAAAGGAGAACCCGATAACTTGGAGGAGGTGATTTGTTGAATTTGCGACAAAAAGTTTAGAACTACTAATACTACAAATCTAAAAAAAAAGCATCTCCAGATCCATGACCACACCCAGTTCAAACCTAAAAACAGTCTACATCTTCCATTGATACCATTGATACAACATTGATACTATTGATACTAGTTCAGGCTCTGCTCTCATGCAGCATTCACCTTTCTTACTGTTTTCCACTTTACTAACATTGCTCTGAGGTTTAACGTTTATTGCCTGCATCCTTCCTAACTCACCTCTCTGCCTGTTGCTTGAACCTGCTTCTCTCAAGTTAACCTACCTAATGGACAGACTTCACTGAGGTGAGAACCTAAACGGTCTCTGTGTCTTGAAATGTGCCCTCATGTTTCAGCCACATTCCTGCATGATGTAAAATCTGCTTTCTGCATGATTATCCATCTGCACACCAACATTTATCTGGCGATCGCCTCTGCTACCGGCCGATGATAAAAGCCGCATTAATAATCAAATGCTCGTGCTGTTTTAGCATGTATGCTGAACAAATAGTGCCAACATGAAGCCGTGATCAAGACTTTAGTTCATTTTCGAGCAGTTTAAATTACCACCGCCGCTGTGCTGATTGTTGCTCACAGGACTCATCTATTATCAATTGTTTTCTTGTTGTAAATAAATCAAACTCATCTATAATTGATTAGATTATGGAACTATAGGCCTACATTAGTTATTACAACACCAGTACAATCAGAATTTGTTTTTAGCGGTGGTAATTATTTAATATTAAAGCATACATAATGGAGCCCTCTTAAGTTTGCATGAGACTTGAGCTTTTATTATTTTATTCATCAGTTATTCTTCCCTCATTTTTGTAAGTTTGGTAGGATATTAATAGAAAACTAAATGTATACTAAAGCTTTCATAGTTTACAGACTCCTGACACATCTCCCTGCTGTCCTCCTCCAGACATATCAGTCCAGTCCTGGTGGCCACTCATCATGCAGCAGTGAGCCGTCACCTCTCAGCAGCGCCAACAACAATGACAGCGGGGTAGAGATGGCCATGCACAGCGGGGGCAGCTTCGGGGACCTCAGTGTACAGGATGAGTGCCCCATGGTTGACTCCACTGTTCCCGCTGGGGGACAGCAGGCTGGGATGGGACTTCAGTTGAGGAAAGCGGTGGGTCATGGTTGTGCGGTCACCATCAAGCTTGAGAACATCAAAAAGGAAAGGCTGAAGACAGTGAGGGACCCCTGCCCCTGGGTCAACTCTGCACCGCAGCCACTGCAGGGCCAATGCAACAGCATGAAGCTGCCTCCCATACCTGCAGTCGGTAAGTGTGGGGTGTTGAGCAAATATATAATGTTCTGAATGTCATTGGGTCCAGGTCATTGCCAGTAGAACCAGATACTGGGCAGTCATGCTACAACCCTTTTTATACAGAGATCTTTGGTTTTTTACACTGAAAAAAAACGGCGATGTAAAACCATCCCAGCGACTTTAGATAGTATGCTAGCATTGCACAGGCAAAAGTTATGCGACGTAACATAGCAGTATCTGCCTCTAATCTAATCATTTACTGTTCCTGTTTCAAGGTGGTTGATCTTGTCCTCTGCTTATAGGGTTAGTAACTTCCAGACCTCGTGCGCTCTCCCCAATTTTCGGTTTATTGTCTCCTTCTTTGAGTTTGCTAACTGCTACTAGCTGCTTTTTGAATTTCCCAGTTGTGGGTTGTTCACATAATACATCGTCAAATCATCACACCACTGCCCTGTCCTACCATTTCGCTGGTTCGCTCTTTTTACACAGATGCATATACAGAACAGAGATGTGCAACAGTCCCGACTTGAACAGGCTGTGTAAAAGGGGTTTAAGTATCTCATGTACTGAAATTTGGCACTGCTTGATTTAATATGAGTCACTACTCAGAAGTACATGCATAATTCAGTTGGTACCCTAAAAAGTTAGTTATCCAACCCTTTTCAAGTTTCATGCACTCAGAAAACAGCCCTCCTTTCAACTTCATCACAATGAATTTTCCAGAAAATCCAACAGGGTTTCAAAATACGACCCACCCGAAAATCCTTTGTAAGGTTTGTACACACCGGCAAGATACAATGTAAGTGCAACAGTCCTGCCTTGGACAGGTTCTGTAACTTAGAATTTATTTTTGTCATGATGTAATAATGTTCATTTTGTCTCCCAGGTTCCCTGCTGGATAGCTCCAACATCATGAATAACTCAAGTTTGTATCCTGGCCAACGGATGGGTGACCCGTCTTCATGTGAAGTAACTCTGCTGAACCAGCTTAATGAGCGCCGTGACAGCACCACCAGCACCATCAGCTCAGCTTACACCATGAGTCGGCGCTCCTCTGGCATTTCACCCTGCTATTCAAGCCGCCGCTCCAGTGAAACATCCCAGTTTGGTGCCAACCGGCACAACAATATCAGTTCTGCTGACTCCTATGACCCAATCTCCACCGATCTATCTCGCCGCTCCAGCGAGGCCAGCCAGTGTGGAGGTGGTGGCATCAGCGGAGGAGGTCTCCCAAGCCTCCTTAGTCTGACTCCAGCTCAGCATTATCGCCTCAAAGCAAAGTACGCTGCTGCCACTGGCGGAGCTCCACCTACTCCTCTTCCCAATATGGATCGAATGAGCTTGAGGACCCGCATGGCACTCTACAGTGACTCATCACGCCCATTCCATCAGCCACCTTCTGGAACTGTACCTCGGCGATGCAGTGATACTGGATATGGCACACGGAGCATGATGCCCCATGAGGTACCCGCCAACCTTCCACGCCGTGCCAGTGACCCAGTGCGCCGTCCTTCACTGGACCCTCTCTCCTTTCCAAGGGTTCAGCGCTATAACAGCATGAACAACATGAACCCTATGAATGGTCACTCAGCTGAACGCCACCAAACGTTGGGCATGTCGGGATACACTCGCTCTGATGGCAGCCTGCAACGATACCCATTCGCCCCCAGACCACCAAGCATTTCTGAGAATGTAGCCATGGAGAACATGGCGGTAGACGGGATGATGACTGGGGGGGAGCAGCATGGGGAGGATGATATGATGCTTCCAGATGATGTGGTGCAATACCTCAGATCCCAAAATTCTGGCCCCTCAGGTCACAACTCGGGGCAAGTGGACTACCATTCCAACAATCTGACTCAGGGCTACCAGTCAGGCATGGCTCCACCAGCATCATTTTATACACAGAGGAGGATGGCCCTGGTGGATGCCGCAATGACTCAGTCTGGTCAGGACATGCAATCCTGCCACATGGGTGCCAGTGGCTCCCAGCAGCCCTTCACAGCACCATCGGAAAACAAAAACAACATGCCTGTGCAGTGGAACGAGGTGAGCTCAGGGACTGTGGACACCACAACCAAGCTCTCCAAACAACAGCATCAACCTCTCAGGGGGAACCTAGCTGTTGTTCAGCAGAGGCACAATTTTGGTTCCTTCCAGGGACAAGGTCAGGGCCTGGGCAGCAACCAGCAGGTAGTGCCTATGAGTCAAAATATGTCTATGCAGGGGTATGTGAACCACAACAGCCAGAGGCTGATGAGCCTGCCCCACCAGCAGCATCAGAGGCAAGGCAACAATGTGAACTATAGTGATCAAATGAGTCCTCAGCAAGGGTTTGGCCAAGAGGCAATCCCAAAATCTATGTCTGGGAGCACTAGTGTGAGACCGACCCAGAATGGTATGGCAAATCTAGACAGTCACAGAGCAAGGACACAGAATAATGGGTATTCTCATGGAAACCAGGTGGATCCACAGCAAAATTACAGCGTTCTCTCCCAGCAGCACCAGTACAATATCCATAATGGAAGCAGGGGAATGTTACAACCCAGGCCTCCTACAGAACCCAAGCCCAATTCCAGACAACACGCAGGGTTGAACATGACGCAACCAAACCGAATACTCAAGTCATTTGATCTGAGTCCCAGTCATGTTACCGGCACCTCAGAGGCGAGCCCAAAGAGGCCCAATGGGTCCGCAACCCACAACTCTGAAAATCCAAACTCTGCTGTGTTCTACACAGGTCAGATTCATATGTTTGAGCCACCGTCTATCACCGTTGATGCCCCCATGTCCCCCTGCGCCAGCCAGGCTCCTGCTAGTACTACAACTGCTGCCGCCAACATGGCCTCACCAGGGGTCAACCAGGTCTCCAGCAGCACGGTAGATTCTTCAACCAGTGGATCTGGTGGCACAGAGCATGCCCAGATCGACTTTGACACCATGCTAGATGATGGGGACCACTCCAGCCTAATGTCGGGAACCTTGAGTCCCGGCCTTATGCAGAACCTCTCCCAGAATTCCTCACGTCTCACCACCCCCCGCAACTCTGTCACACTCGCATCTGTACCGGCAGGGATCGGCAACATGGCCATCGGAGACATGAACTCTATGCTCACAGCTTTAGCTGAGGAAAGCAAGTTCCTCAACATGATAAGCTGAGAGCGACCAGACACCTTATCATCCATCCAGTCTTAACCGTTCTACATCAGGAATATACGGACTACACGAGAAGGCACTGATTCAACAATGCAAAACTGGCTATTTCATACATTTTCTTCATTGTCCATAGGAATATGCTTATCTTGTAATATTTGCTTCAGATTATATTAAGTTACATAAAAGATTTAAGTATAAGTAGAGTTAAGGACAATTTTCTATCATTGTTAAAAAGCCATACATTTTACCTACAAATATGATGGCCTAGGGTATTGCCGTTCAGTATTTGCTGGTGTAATAGCCCTTTACAAAATGGTGCACTGAATGCAGTTCACATAGTTCCTAAATGAGGACATCAAGGTTGAGCATCAGAGTACGAGAGCTTCCAGAAAATGGAAGAGGTATGTAGATAACAGAAGATATTTTCTCATGAAGACCTTTATGTGTTTAGATTATACTGTATGGTACTTTCTTTAAGCTATGCTATAGGAGTTTGATGTTTAAACTAAGGCTGTCAAAGGTACAGTAACATAGGAGCACTCCATCAATTCAAAAAGATCTACTTTAATGACATTTGTTTCATCACATGGCTCGGATGAACAGAAACAGAGATGTATGTATATCTGCAATGTCGTCGTCTTATCACTTCACCACCAAACATGCAGGTGGTTAAAAGAACACTTCACCCAAAAATGAAAATTCAGTCATTATAGCCACATTTCCACTGCATAGTTCCGGCTCTACTGGACTCGACTTGCCTTGGTATTGCGTACTTTTCTGCCGGATGTTTTCCATTAGGGGATAGTACCTCCTCAGGGAGGCCGTGGCGTAGTCTTCAATGTGACACACACCTCTGGTGATCCTCTAATCAGCTGATTAAGACAGGAACATCTGCACCTCCTCAATACAGCGGCTGCAATAAAAAAAAGTTGCGGTCGCTGCCGTGGCTGTTTTGAGTGCGGCGGCCATTGATTTGTGCTGTGCAGGATACTCCGCGTGTGGCGGGCATTGACCAATCAGTGGTCTGTAATGTTTCACCTGACCTTTTAGTACCTGCTCGGCTCGCTTGGAACCGCGACAGAGGAGGTACTAAAAAATTACTACCAGATATCAGGAACTTTTTACTAAATGGAAACACAAAAAAGGTGAGTCGAGTCAAGCTGGTACTACGCTGGTGGAAAGCCTGTTTCTTAGTCCACAAGACACTTGGAGATTTTTGGTATCTCGGGGGTTCTGGAGGCTTGGATTGTGCTTGACAAGTTGTAGGGAATCACTTTTTTTTTTAAATTAGTCTCCATCTGCTTCAGTTGTTTGGGAGTTTGTTGCAACGCTGTTTTGCCATGAAGCTTCAAAAATGTTTTTCGGACTAAGAGACTTCACCCGACTTTACATTTGCATGAAGCTGATTTCTCATTTTTCTGTTGATTTAAAGCACTGATTTTAATTATCTTATTCCGACCCAACAAAGCACATGTTTACAAATGGATGCATGTCTATTATGATAAAAACATTTATTGTTAACAAGCCCCTTCTGGTCAACAACCACCATGAGACCCTATTTCGAGAAAAATATGCATGGTCAAGAGTTTTTACAAATGAAGAAAGTCTCAGTTTGGCACGGAAAACATTAAAAGGGGTGAAAAACCTCCACAAACTAAGAATTTGACAGCCCTAGCTTAAACATGTGGTTGTACACCATTATGATCCACAGATATTAAGATCTTTTTGATCAAGGTCTGAGCTCTTGGGGATGGCGCTGTGAAATCAGACGTCCTTCTTTACCCTCTGGATCAGAAGCATTAACTCTCCACGGTCTCGTCTCACAAGGGTGAATGATTGAAAAGGACAAGGATATTCCTCTGTGTTCGCTGATCAGGGCACATGAACCCCTGTGTCTGATGAGGAGCGTTCTCTAAAAGAATATACAAGTACCTCTGTGTTCTCAGTAGAGATCCAATCCTAATTAACACATTCATACCACCTCCCCTTCGCCTCCACCCCCCGTACTTCCCCCGGGCTCTGGATGAACTGTGGAGTCCAGGAGGGGACTTTGATAATGAAATCCGCAAATTCCTCAGTTTTATTATGTTTGCAGAATTTCTAAGTAGCCTTTAAAATGTTTGTGTGTATGCTACCTTTTGCTTTTACTATGCTCAGTGTGTGTGGGTTTGTGTGAGAGTGTGTGTATATAGCTTTTGTACATTTCAAATAAACTATCTCCTTTTTTTCTGTTTAAATCCCTGCGTTGTGTCTTCTTTGTGGGGTCACATGAACTGCTGTCAAGTACAGTTCCAACGGAAACACCAGTATATTGTGGCAAATATAACATGCTAAAAAACAGAATGCCACTCTGCAGAGCACATACCTTAAGGCTGAACAATCCTAACACCAAGTTTCAGGCAAATCGGTTCGGTGGGTTTTGTGTGGTTACCAAGAATTTTCAAAGAAATCTCTCAGTTTTAAAGAAAGGAAAAGAATTCTTGGATCAGCACCAAAATTCAACGTTTCTTTCATGGACCATGTCACTTCCTTCCACCAAGTTTCATGGAAATCCATACAGTAGGTTTTGCACAATCCTCCTAACAAACAAACCAGAATGGCACATGGGGGTGGTAGAGAGGGGCAAACCATCAGGAGAGGAAAACCAGGGAAATGTTTGGGGTTCCCCAAAATTAATTGGGATAGGGGCCCCAAATATCCACTCATATTGACACATTTTGTAACGATGAGTAGATACACCCTTAAATCTCTCATGAAAGCTCTACACAGTGCACCGCCATCACCCCAAACCCCCCTAAGTTGGCCCCTTCTAGCTACCATATGAGAAAAGAATATAATTAGTTTGGTCATCTTTGCCCCGGGCCTCCAAGAGTCCAAGATCCCAGTGGTGGTAGTTGTGTGTCTCTAGCCCTGTTTGTTATAATATATCGGCTAAATAAAGATCAACCCTATAAATACATAATTTATCCAGTAGATCTGGATTACTATCTGGATCTGCACAACAATAAAATCTTAAAACGCTAAGGAAAGTTAAGAAAAAAACCTTAATCCATCCCTCCATCTGGATCCACACCAACATTTAATGGGTTCTCGTCTGATTCGCGCCTCATCCATCCTCCGAATTTACTGGAAATTGGTTCTGTGGTTTTTGTATAATCAAGGAAAATTTTAATGTTGAAGAAAATTAAAAGAAAATTCCAGGATCCGGATATACACCAAAATGTAATGATTTGCTCCAGGCCAACCTCCACAATTTGGTTAACAAACAAACAAACAAACAACAGACACTGGTGCTTTAACCTGGATATAACAGCATAATTAAAGTGCTTAAACTACTTTATTGTGTACTTCTCTTGTTTTAGATGACAACAATGCATCTACTTCAATTCAGTTCTTTAAAGCAGTGACTTCTTTCCCCTGCATACCTTTGCTTTCTTGACGCTTTTCTAATGAAAAGTTAAAATTACTTTTTCCACTAGAGCAAAAAGAAGAAGAAACAAACTCCAGTCTGAAAACCCAGATGAAAAAGGATTCTGCATTCACACAAAATGCATATCGAGCAGTTCCTAGTTGGACGGCATGTTTTCCAAAATTAACAGTGGCGGATCGACCCTGAAGAAATGGGTTTCTAAAATAGGAAAGGGAGGAGAAAAGAAGAAATAGTCCTTAGGAGTGAAGGAAAGTAAAGCTTGTAAGATGGAGGCGGTCTAAAGAAAAGACATGTGGCTATGAGAAAAGATGCAGACTGCTAAGACAGAACAATTCATGTTTCATTTGACAGCACATTCAGCTGGGGACTGGCTGGAAGGGGAGGCCACTGATTGGTTTTGCCACAGGAATTCTTTATTCTCTTAGAGAGAGGATGGGAGGAAAACAGCCCCGGGGTAAGGAGTCTCACCAGAGAGGAGAACAAGAGGTTAGTGAGGCAGAAATGGATGATTAGACAAAGCGCATTGATGAGGAGAGAGAGGGTGTGACCTGAAGTACAACATGGCAGACATGCAGGAGAGTAACATGAACAAGTCTTAGCCAAAAATTAAGAACTTTGCCACTGAAAATTTGTGCATTATTTAACGTTCTTAAAAAGTTGATATGGCTAACATGTTAGCAAAGATGGAAATCAATGATTGGGGATGAGTTACTGCCTCAAGTGAAGGGGTTTTAAGTATCTTGGGGTCTTTTTCAAGAGTGAAGGGAATGTGGAGCGTGAGATGGACAGACGTTTTGGTCATGAGCTCTGGATCTACCGGTGGGTCTGTGTTCCAACCCTCACCTCTGGTCATGAACGCTGGGTAGCGACCGAAAGAATAAGATCGCAAATACAAGTGTCTGAAATGAGTTTCCTTCGTGGGCTTGCTGGGCTCAGCTTTAGAGAGGGTGAGGAGCTCAGAGTAGACCTGCTGCTCCTTCACGTCGAAAGACGCCAGTTGAGGTGGTTCGGGTCTCTGGTTAGGACCCTCCTGGGCACCTCCCTTTGGAGGTTTTCCAGGAAGGAGAGGGAGGAGACCCCGGAGCAGACCCAGCACTCGTTGGAGGGATAACATATCTCATCTTACTTGGGAACAACTCGGGATCCCCCAGGAGGAAGTGGAAAATGTTGCTGAGGAGAGGGACGTTTGGAATACCCTTCTCGACCTGGTGCCACTGTGACCCAACCCCAGATAACTGGAAGAAACTCCTTTTACAGTAGCTCCGTTCCTGGTCTCCACCACCTCCTTACACTGATGAATGTGCCCCCATGGTGGAGTTCACATTGCAAGCCTTAGTGCTATATTCAGATTTATTGATCAGATCTGAATTTGTCTAATTGTTCACACGATTACCTCCACCAAGGATGTTATGTTTTCACCCTCATGGGTTTGTCTGTCTGTTAACAGGACCACACAAAAAACACCTGACAGATTTTCATGAAACTACGTTTGGTCGGAGGTTTGGGCATATGAAAGAGAACCCGTTAAATTTTAGAATTCCACTGGATGAAGGGGTGGAGGGTTTTTTTCTTAATCTTGAGCTTTTAAAAAGATGCAGTCAGATCTCATTGCGATCCAAGATGTGAGTGAAGAAGGGGACACGGCTACATCCGACCTCTATCGGTGGACTGCCTTCAGTTCAGCTGTCCTTCTGTTGGCAAACATCTCACTGTTAAGTGCTGCTGCCCCTGAAGACGAAGGCCTGGAGGAAGTCAGCTGTTGGTTGGTGACATTCACACTATGGCTGCTAGCAGACAAAACAACACCCATCCAGAGGAGAAGAGGGTCAAATGGATGAAAGACTGCTATCCTCAGCTGACCCACAATGGAACAAATTGATTCTAGTGAAGTGCTCAAAGAGATTGATGATGAACTTTATATTTTATTATAGTATCATGAAATATTTATTTATTTACCTTTATTTTACCAGGAAAATCAATTGAGAACAGCTTCTCATTTACAATGATGACCTGGCAAGAGGCCCCAGCAGAAATAAAAACAAAACAAAAGACAAAACAAAAAACAAAAAAAATAGTACGCATGAATCCAAGACACACATCCAATGAGGTAGAGACAATGAAGTTAAAAACAGCCTAAATAACTACTAGCAATATATAGAGAGAGGAGAAGGGGAATTAACATGTACGACAGTCAACTAGGGACTGTTGCAGTTTCCGCTTAAAGATATGGAAATATCAGCTCATCACTGGAGTCATGATGGATCCCTGTTAGGGTTGGATACCAAACTCTGTACCCACCAAATAATGTCGGCCCTACAGGGTAATAATTCATGTTAAATCAATCACTGCCCATTTATAGTACCTGTGACTTCATCTGGATGAGACAGTGACTTAAAATAATACTTGAGTAAAAGGTTTCTCCAGCTGCTCTTCCTCATGTTGTGACCAAATTTTTACAAGCAAAATTACATTTCTGTTACTACACAGAGAATAAAGTACCGGAAAAAAGGCACTGTTGAGTATCAAATTCCAGCTAATGGTTCTGATATGAGTTCAAAAGAGGAAGAAGAAGAAGATGCTAATTTAGCATGCTAGCGCTAGCTAATTATCTTCACAACGGTCAAAGACGGTGATCCGGATCAGCAAATGGATTCTTCTTTTTGCCACCCTTGGCAGAGGTAATTATAAACCTTTCTTGCTTCATACAGTTTTAATTGTGTTACTGGGAGACGACAGAGGCAGGGCTTGAGGCAGTTCAGTCATTTCATAACAGTAAAAATGGAGGACCAAAGGCTTACTGAATGGTGAAGCAGGCAGGAGAGCAGTCCAAACAGGCTAACCAATCCAACCAGGAGCAGGCAAGAATCCAAAATCAGGCAAACAGAAGAAACTACAGAGGCTACAGAGCAAAGACATGAAGCACACCAGCAGGAAATGGAAGGAATGACTGGGATTTGTCCAGTTAAGTCTCTGCAGGGTTGATGAGGGGAGACTGGAAACAGTTCAGAGTAGACCAGGTGACTGCAGAGCAGATGAGGACGTGAGAACAGGTGTGTCATTGAGTGTGGCAGTCATGTGACAGGGAAGGGCGGGAACTCTGGGGTCATCTGGGTGATGATTGGAGAAATGCAGTGAATGTAGTGACAGCAGAGTCATTTAATCAAAGAGATATAGAAAACACTAGAGCGGACATGCTAGTGGTTTTCATGGCAAATTCGGCGGCCATCTTACGACAGTACAGAGAAGGTCTTTCAGTTCCACACTACAGAGTGTGATCATGCAACCTGTAGAAACGTTGTCGCACGTCGGGAAGGAAAATCTATTCATAGGTCATTTAGAGAAATAACTGTCTACTTCATAAATGTATTCCAATGTGCATCAAGACAGCAATTTACCAGATAAGATGCACAGTTAGCCCTAGTATGACTGTGTCTCATATCCTCCCCACTGATAACTGTACCTCAACGTTTCAGATTTTATTGTAGATGATCAGAGGTCCCACAGTTTACCAGTTTCATCCTGACACCACAGACCTCTTCCTTTACTCTTTGGGGAATTTTAAAAAATCTGTTTTTGATTATTGGATGTGCAAAAAGCAGCAAAGATTTAAGACATGGTGCTGCTGGTTTTTCCATTTCAAAAGTGGAGTCAACTTCTATCAAATACACATTTTAAGAGACATGATTTATTTTGAAATGATTAATTTAAGGGACATCTTCATATTTTTCAGCTGTAGGAGGGACAGGGATCTATGATGATGCACCTTTGACACAACCTTTTTACTTTACTCACATTAACTTCACAGTTTTGTATAGAGAAAGTCTTTATTACTCTTTTTTTTTTTACATCTACACTTGTTCATCCATTTTTTTTTCGTTTTGTTTTTTGTACATATATTTGTTTTTGTTTTATATTCAAAACAAACAAACAGAAAACAGCAACAACAAACTAAACAAAAAGGGCTGCCACATATATAAGTATATAATATAGTAGAGAAGTTACAGTCAGGCATTACATGAGTACAGCGTTTACAAAGGTAAACAGATGCATCAATACAAAATATAGTTATTATTTTTCTTTAAGAGCGTCAATAAATTGACCCCATATGTTTAAAGATCTAGATTTGTTTAGCGTGAAAGTTCTAAATGTATCCTGAATGTCGGAGTGTGTCACATGTTGCTCTTTGCCCTCTGAGGTCAGGTCATCATAATAAAGCGATTCACTGGCCGCTGGGCTTTTCTCCCCAGGCTTAGCTTAGTCCCTCATCAAAGACTTCCTGTGTTGAGCGGTGACATCAGAGGGACGTGACCCGCGTCCGAGTCAGGGTTACCTACCTCTCCAGCAGAGCTTAGGCCTGTCCTGCCTCTGCCGTCCCGAGGGCAGAACGTGCCCCGCTAAACTCTGGAAGTGCAAGAATTATGATGGACTCTCAAAGAGCTTGGAGGATGACTGCGATGAAGGCCGCCATTGTGGCCTGGCTCGAGGGTGTGAGAGTCCAGGGTCAGTCTCTGGCTCAGATCGTGACCTTTCATAGGTTCTCCTCTATAGCTGGGCAGACTGGAGGTCAGATGCTCTTCGTCATGAGTAGGCTGATGAGAAATGAGATTTTTAGTGAGTGTAGGGAGAGGATGACCTCATCTTAGCTCCTTCAACGTTTCACAGTCTCTTTTATGCTTCTTCAACTTTTTCCACCCACTCATCTCCCTCAATCACGGCACATTCTCACTGCCATGAACGCTCAGTAACTCCAGCATGTTGTGCATTCAGTTTACTCTTTCATATACAAATGGGGATTGGAATAAACATTAGACTTCCTTTAAAGGAACAGTTCTTCCAAAAATGACATGAGGATGGAGAGTCTGGTGTTTCTTAATCACAGCAAAACAGTCTATTAAACAGCTGATAGAAGACGGGGACCTGTGTGAAGCATGAGGCATCAGGAGAAGGTGTATCCTCCCTGCAAAATCAACCTGCATTTGCATGAATACGAGCTTTTAGTTTAGCAGTCAGTCAGAAATAAATATTGAAATCTTTAACACTGCTTTCCTGAGCTGATAGTATCTCAGCTCCACCCAGGCTGGTGGTCTGACCAGCAACAAACATCTTCTGTGATGAGCAAATCATCCATCGGGCATCAATCCTGGCAAACATGTTCAGTTTGTCAAAGAAAGAACATTCAGTCATCGGCGACACCTGGCGTCCCTTCACTCCTTTCTTCTTCTTCCTGGTCTTCCTGGTTTTTCTCAGGATTTCAGACACTATCTCTGCTGGACCTCAGTCAGCTGCAGGGTGTGGTCGGCCAGGCTCGTGGTGCTGTGCTGTACCTGCCTCCTCCTCCTCCTCCTCCTCCTCTTCCTCAGGGAAAGCTGGGGTTCAACATCCTGCAGGTTCTGGTTCTCAACCTGATGCTGGACCGTCGTCTCATCATCGTCTCGTCTTTGTGGTGGAAAAAAGTCGTCAACAAACATTTTTTGTTGTAGTTTTCTTCAACAAAACGAATACAACTGCAGTTTGTGTGTGAATGTGTGTGAATATGTATGAATGTGTGTGAATATGTATGAATGTGTGTGAATGTGTGTGAATGTGTGAATGCTGGCTTGTGTTGTAAAGCACTTATACATACATGTACACTTATACACATTTACCATTTATTATTTTATATACTATGTATGCTCTTCTTAATTTTAATTATTATTCATTTTATTCCTATTACTAATGCTTTTATGCATCTCTCCTTTAATGTCATTTCTTTGTTGTAAAACATTCGGAGCTCCATTTCTTGTATGAAAGGTGCAATAAAAATAAAGTTTCTTTTTTTTAAAATAAGTCCATATCTTCATGCTGATGCTGCAACGCTGCTTCACTGTGAAGCTCCAAAAATATTTTATGGACTAAAAAACTTCACCAGCTTTCCATCAGAATGAGTCAATAATGTTTTAATGTTTTTTTCTGTAATAAAAAACTTGGATACCTCTGTAATTGTGATTTTCTTGCTGGACAAAGACCACAGGGAGGAAGTTCTGTTTTCACTAATGTATCTGTGGTTTGGCTCACTCACATCGTCTTCAGGCCACATTGACCCAAGCGCCTCCCAACACTGTGAAACACCCTCTTATCTGAGCATTCCTGCTTCTTCTGGAGGAAAAACACAGTAATAAACCGAAGGAGGTTTCCCACCCTAAACCTGAACTCCTGACCTTGTTCTGGGGTTAGGAGACCTGGGCTGTCACTGATGTTGCTCCATAAAAGCTGTTGAGGAGGGACAACACTATAATTACAAAGTGGAAATGCCAACAAGAGCTACAGTTTGAGCGGAATGACTGAGCTTAAGAAAAGTCCTGTACGGTAGAATAAACCCTGCCAACAGACATGTTTTTAGCGTGTTTGTTGTCCTCGAAGCCTCAGCGCTGAGATAACATTCATACCATTGTAAATCAATGCAGGATTTCAGAGAAACCAACCACAGTAAGGATCTGGGGTCAGTTACCTTTAACTGCTCCAAGAGTCCCAGCTGGTGAGATTAACGCGAGTCCTGACCATCTCACAAGTATCATATATTCAGCCTTCTTTTCCCCGGGGCTGGAGGCAGGAAAGGGGGTCTGATGCAGCACAAAAAGTCAGCCCAGACAAAACACACATTGTTTCCTTCCATACAATGCACAAAGGTCCACTTGCCAAATAAAGTTCCTCTTTTTAGCACACACAGCAGGTCTGTGTCGAATGGTGAACCACTGTTAGAAGGAAGAACAAATGTTTCACATCATCCTGGACACAAAGCCAACACGTGTGAGGATGATGATGATGATGATGATGTCTATTTTTAAGGACATGCTTCCCTCATTCTCTGTCATCTTCTTCTGTTTTTAAACCACTGGAATTTGGCTAAAGTACATCTAAAGATATGCATAAAGTTGCTCAGCAGTGTTTACTCAAAGGGCTTCAGCTATTGGCTGACAGATAGAAAGGGTCTCATACACCAGGAAGTGTCAAAGGTGTTTTCACATCAAGTCTTTCTCAGTGTGCAGTGACACGCCTTCACAGGTGACGTACCTGTGGACCATTAAAGATGCAATAAGTCATTCTGGTTGATCCTTTAATCTCGTTCCCAAATGTTTCCGATAAATATTACCTCAAGGAAACAAAAATGTAACCTCAGCAAATATGAACACATACCTGATGGTCACCAGGATGGATTACATTCACCAAATCAGAACAGTGATTTTCATGCCTTACAGAAATGAAGAGCAGAACAAACTCATCTGAACATTTTAAACTGTACAGCATGCATTTGGAAAGTTTGTCAAAATAATAAAACCTGCAAGTAGCAGTGGTACCTTCAGTTTATTGTATATTTAAAATTATATTGATGGTTAAATATTATATGGAATCCAAATCATCCAGTTCTGGAATTAAGATAAGATAATTTAAACATACAGAAAGTAAAGTTGAAATGTAAACAAAAACACTGTTGAAACATAAGTTTAAATGTAAAGAATTGTAAGATTAAAACTTAAAGTTGAAACATAACTGAAACACAACGTTTAAACACAATCGTAAAATTAAAATGTAAAGTTGAAAAGTATAAAAAAAACAAAGTTGAAATAAAAAAAACATAAAGTTGAAACAAAGAAACAAAGTTTAAATATAAAAATAAAACACAAAGTTGAAACAGCGTATTCCTGATTTGCAGACATGTACAATGCTAACATTTATATTGGACATTAGGTTAGCAACGGTTGCTAATCCTGTGTGTACTGTTATACTACTAATGCAAACACCACTGATTTTCACCACATCTGATTGTCCTTTAGCCCCGCCCACTAAAAACCTAATGGAGGATCCAATCCTCCACAGATGAGGATCAGACATGTGTTTTGTCCTTCGCTGCATCTTCAGCCAGCGGATGAAGTAAAACCTCTCATCCTGGACCCTTCGTGTGACTCAGATCCTAAAGTCCTCACTGATATCCCCGCTTTTAGCACTTCGACGTGTCAAAATGTTCCATTTTAGGTGACAATGCATTATCACACATCCAATCTCAGGCTACATGGGTGGGGGTGACGAAGAGGATGGTCCGATCGTCGCCTTAGAAGTAGATCAGTGAACAGTGATCCAAGTATACATCACCATGCTGAAGCATGTAGTCTGGTCTGGTGATGGTAAATGCATCATTATCATATCCAGGAATTATACTGTCTGATTCAGGAGGCTGAACAAAGTCACAGAATGTGTTGTAACCATTGTCCCACCTTCTCCTCTGATCTACAGGCCTCCAAACAGAACATTATATCACTTATTGTACATGTTTAGGAGATCACTTACATTTATGTGACGTGGTTCATTTTAGTCCGAAAATAATAAAAGCCTTAGAACAGACCTTCTTTATATTTATGAGGTTAAACAGTCGAGTATGTATTATGTATTAGAACTATAAGAAAACATGAATACACTTCAGTATCACAGTATTCTATTTTCTTACTTTTAATCAATAGTTTGTTCACAAGGATTTGTGGCTATGGTTTGTCATTTAAATGGATTTCATGTATTTGTGAAAGGTAAAAAGTTAAAGATCCTCCATTATGGAAAATCCTATTTTAGATAAACTACTGATGATGATCACATGATTCCAGAGGCTAGGAGGAGGTTTACAGGGTCAAAGAATGAAGGCTGACCTGCCTGAAGTGACATCATCATGGTGACATCATGGTGGCATCATGGTGACATCATGGTGTGTCCTGTACCCTGCAGTTGATGATTTCCTCACAGTGATAAAATTCAGGATTTACATATTGTTCACACTGATGAACAAATGTTACAGGAAACTATTTTTAGATAGTTCAGTTTTCAGTGATGATGGTGTTAGCGGAAGAATGCTAACACCACTGGAATCTCTGAGCCCTATCTAATTTGTTTATTTGTTTATCCACAAGATAAACAAATAAATAAAAGTAAACATGTCAACAGATTTTATGAAATCTTCTGTAAAGGTGGATCACGGGCCAAGAAAGATTTAATTTTGAGGCGGATCCATGAACAGATTCAGATTCTGGTTCATTTTCTCACTGCAAGATAAAGCCTGTTTTGGACATTTTGCTAATATCATTTAAAAAAAATCTAAATCTATGTATATATATCTTCATCATTTTTCAATTGCACATTATTCAGTCCAATTTTATCTCAGTACCTCTAACATTTGGTGAAAGTCAAGTGACAGAAAAAAACAACATTACAAAATGTCATTTCAGGCATTTATTCTACATTTATCTTCTCGACGGCTTCTGTTAACCTAAAACTTCCATTCATGCATAAATTAATTTCAAGCACCAAAACAATTCGTCCACAGGAGTAAAAGTGTGTTTTCACTCCAGATTTTAAAAGTTTCACAAATCAGAATTCAACTTTTAAGGATTTAGGACCAATTATCTCTGTAGTCTTAGACAAAGACATGATTGTGCTGTAAACTGTCTGTGATATACCACAGTGTTATGTTCTATAGACATGTTAAACACTAAATGTGGCCTCATTTTTTCTCCAGCTGTAGAGAACTCATAGCTGTAGCCTATGAGTGTAGGACTGGAACATCTGACCACTGTTTGGACAAGGTCTCAAAGGAGGGAAGCCTTTTGGTCCTGAGCCAGTTATCCCAGTGAAAAATGGGGCTTAATGAGGACGATACTCACAACATCTTCGAAAGGATGATTTTGTGGAAAACATGTTTTAGTTTTACGAGCGGTTCAACTGATGTTCAGGGCATCCAGTAACAAACACTTGGAACTTGCATTCTTTATTTATTCTTTCCTAAAAAGTAACATCTAGCCAATGATCTTAATAATAGATGCACTTTCCTCTATCAGAGCCTTATTGATCATCCCTTCTGCTGCTGACTGACAGTCTTCCTGTGGGCTGGCAGCAGTTCAGGGCCTCTGATGGTAAAAGCTGGTCCCTGTATCCAGAGTGAAAAACCTGCTTTGTGCTAAATCAAAAAGGCCTCGCTGGTTTTCTTATTCTCCTCTGGCTGCATATCTCTTTGACAGCAGTTCCAAGAGCCAGAACCTCCCCACCAAACACCCCCCCCCCCCCCCCCCCACTCCCCCCTCTCACTTCTGTCCATTAGCAATCCAGAGGGGGAGGCTGGGCTGAAAACAAACAACAACAAACAAAAGACCAAAGTGGGGGCGAGGAGAGCAGACGGGGGTGCGGAGGGAGAACTTCAGCGTCAAATAATTGCAGGGAACAATTTCAAACAGATGTCTGTTTGGACTTGGCCCTCGACTCGTGTCCCCATTAAATATAGTGATTTGATTGGAAAACAAGCAGAGTGAGATGGGCTGGCAGCCAACCGGACCATTCAGGGGCTCTCTAATGACCCCCCAGGGTCGAGGGGTCGTCGGAGTAAAAGCAGATCAGAGAGGATGTGGGGCCAGCGGCCGGGACAGGGCCCATAAATCTCTCCCATTCTCAGAGGAAGCTATCTTTTTTCACTCGCCATCAGAATTAAAATACAATCACAATCGTCACATTGTGCTCCCACCAGTGTGCAAAGGTTATAATTCAAAGCTAGCAGACAGAGCAGGGAGGCTGGGCCGGGTGGTGGTGGACTTTTAGGAGGAAGGTCAACAAGGTTGTGTATTTTGAGCTCAATGAGAACCACGGCTCAGGGGGTTTGTGGGAAATCGTCTCACAGATTTGTGCATTAGAATCTTTGCAGAAAAAGCGTGAAGTTATTTAATAAGAGCAAGAGTGACAGTGAAATCTGCAGCACCAATGGTTCTCCTCTCAGACACCATGAATGGGACGCATTATCGCAGTGGGAGAAACATTTGTGAAGACGAGATCTCGTTGCTGCCCCGAGAGTTTTTCTTCCAATTTTCAGCCGGCTCAGCTTTTCACAGATGTGTTAATGTTGGGCGGACAGCTGCACTTTATGGTGCAAGATGATCAGGATCATTTTCATCCCTACTGACTGCTGAAGGAACACGAGTGCTCTCCAGTTCATCAAAAATAAAAAGGCTGCCAAAGAAAGAGAGAGTGAGAGAGAAGAAGAAGAAGAATTTTTATTTCTCTCCTGCAACAAAGGGCTTAGTCAGACTCAGCTGTTAGATCAGTGTTTGCAGCTCTGATCCGCCTCCTACAGGCAGGAAGACATGTAACAGTTCAGAACATGTCAAGTTTGAAGTATAAAATATATTTAAAGAAAAAAACAAATCACTAATAATTCTCTACACTCATCACATCCCTGTTTTCTCCTATGATGGAATCCACTAATCACCATGGTGACCTTTGACCCCATGAAGACGAATCCCTGAAGATTTCAGCAACACGTAATCTAACATCTGACTCGATGCATCTCCAGCGACACGGTGGGAAAACCGCTGGAAAGTAACTGATTACAGTTACAGTGCTGTACTTGAGGACAATTTTGAGGACTTTGCACTTGGAGTACTTCCATTTTATGCTACCTTATATTTATTTATTTAGTGTTATTCTATGCTTTTATTCGATAGGACAGCTGAAGACGTGACAGGAAATGTGGGGGGGGGGACATGTGACAGTTTGTACAGTTAACATGTTGCACTAAAGTTCCTGTTTTAATGCCTGGAGCATAAATAGATACACATACACATACATATACACATACATATACACATATATATATATATACATACATATATACATACATACATATACACATACATATACACATATATATATATATATACATACATATATACATACATACATATACACATATATATACACATACATATACACACATATATATACATACATATACACATACATATACACATATATATATACATATATACATACATACACATATATATATATACATACATATACACATATATACATACATACACACTTACATACGTATATATATACATATACACATATATATATACATATACACATATATATACATATACACATATATATACATACATATACACATACATATATACATACATATACACACATATATATACATATATACATACATATACACATACATATGTGCATATATACGTATATATACACATATATACATATATATGCATATTTATATACATATATATATGTAGTATATTAGTATAGTATATAGTAAGTATTGTCTCTGTTCATTTAAATGAATAAATCACTCCTGTGGAACACAGAGGTTTTAGCATTTCTGAGCTGGTGGCGCCCTCCAGTGTTTGATAGATGTAAAAACATCCTTAAATTCATGATGCAAATAATTTCCCTGTGTTTTATGAATGAGTCTTAAAGTTCTTCTCATAAGTAAATGAGTAACTATGACACTTTAAATTAAACAGCTTAATACAATCTACTTTGAATACTCAGTTTTAGGATAGTGATGTGCACATGGTGATAATTGTTTTTTAAATGAAATGTATTGCTGAAGTCATTGTTTGGTGTCGTTTTTGATGGAATGGGGGGAAAAAGGCTGGTTGAACAAAACCAATTGAGTTACTTTTGAATTTCAAACATTTACTATGTCCTGTGCTGTTTGATTCACACATTAATTAATTAAACTCTCGGTTGTTAGACAGACACAATGTACACAGTGGTGGTACGAAAACGTGCTTCATGTTCTAGTTCGTGCCACACATCCTTTATTTTGACCACACATGCGGACCTGTGCACCAGTTATGTGCACCCCTGCTGGGGTGATGGTGCAGCTCGAGTTATCAGCCTGAAATAAATCAGAGGCTTCATTTCATTCATGAAACAGTATTACATTTTTTTTCAGTTAATGCAGAACGTAACAAAATGTAATAGTTGAATTCCTTTTCAAAAGTCAGATAATTTCTTGATGAAAAAAAATAAATTTTCATTATTAAATAATGATTAAATGATTTGTGAGTACAGTACACCATTAAGACATTTAAAGAGGCTTATTGATTAATGTGATTTTAAGACTATACTTGATTAATTGTTACTTTTACAAAACAAAGATACAAAGATACAAGTGACACAATCCCTTTTAAAAATATACAAGGATGTATAAAAGACAGATGTGCAAGAGTGTTGGAACAGACCAGTGTTAAGGTTTAGTTAATGTCGAGTGCGAGGGGGCCTTTCATGGAGAAACCGAGAAAGAATGACACTTTGGACCCGTTGGTATGCCCGCTAAGCTGGCTTTGAAACACTGGAGTGACTTCGATCTTCAGATCTGGGAAACAAGTGTCGGCCTGTATGGATTTGTTCTTCACCTCGCCGGTGACCCTACTAAGGAGATCCTCCACCTTCCTCTCTTTCCATATTTTGCCGTTTTCCCACACAGAGGAAAATTCTTCCTTATTAGCACTGATGCACCTTTTGATAGCCCCAAGGTGTACCAGTCGTTCGTAGCCCTGCTGCTTCTTCCCCAGGAAGAAATGGATAATGGGCCTCTTGCCATTGCACACTTCCTTCATCACTGTGTGATAAGAGGTCTTCATCTGGGAGATGTACTGGCCAAGACTTCTGAAATCTGGATTGGACAGGTTCGGTTGTGGCCACAACAGCACAATTGCAATGAAGTGCAGAGGCAGATTATAATTTAGTGGGATTGGTGCATGCAGAATTTGGCAAAGGAGTTGAATCAGTTTCTGGAATGGCAGAATGAGTTGGGATTCCAGTTTTATGCAACTTAGCACAACATTGACATAGAGGAAGTTGATTCTGTCCTTCACAGTCAGGTTAGGATCACACTTAAGGAAATCATACTGTCTAGCAATCTTCTCCATTGTTTCAGGCGAGATGCCGTTTGAGAGACCATTCAGAATCCCACAATAGGTGTCAGCTTTTTGCATCTCCAGGTATTGTCTTGCTTGAAGTATTTTCATCATGGTTTTATTCTTCAAAAGAGATGAAGAATCTGTCTTGCAAAAAAGCTTTGCATACTTTTCAAAACATCTGAAAAGCTCGTTTTGGGCTACTTGCTCACGACTGTCATTCATTCCAAATCTGGAGCCCAAGTTCACAAAATAATTGTCAAGGAAGTCAAAGTTCACCTTCATCCTATATTTGAGGTTGTGGAATACATCCTCAAACTGTCTGAGATTGAAGTAGTAGGTTCTGTATTTGCTTTTCAAATTATCACAGCTCTCTATGGCCTCCATTTTGACCTCTCCAGAGAGAACCTGCCTCATTATGTCATGACGGACGTTGCCAGAGGAGAACACGGGAGTCTTTGCCAGCACTTCAGTAACAAGAATTCCAACCTGAATTTCTCCAAGGCACCCTGATGTGTTAAAAGAGGAGTTGTCCATCCTGGTTTGTAATCGCTGGAAGGATTCCTTCTTTGCAAGGTTCTGTGCTTCCTTAAATGCTCCTATTGCTGACTGAGCCATTTTGAGAAACAATTTCAATGTTTCAGGAGTAATAGGCTGTTCCTTGCAGGTTGCAATGGTATTCTTCAGCTCATGCTTGATAACTTGAGCTAATGTGTCTGCGATATATGAGTTGTCTTTCGAAAGTTCTCTTGCTCTCTTTGCCCAAAAGTTTGCCTCCAAGAAGTCCCTTTTTTTTAGGTAACAGTACCTGGCAAGTAACTGAGAGATGATGGCATCTTTCTCAAATCTTTTTGATGCATTTTTTAGCACCATCTCTTCCAGTCCAGGGGTTTCCTTTGCAATGTCTTGGATAAGTGGAGAAAACTGAGACTCCTCTTCCACTGAATGATATCTCTTGACCAAAATGTGGTGAACATCTTGCAGGAGTTTGTCTTTGCCTTGTATGCTCTCAAAAAACTTGTCTGTGGTCAGCAGAAGGTCGGCAATATCAGCTTTGCTCACATTGTGTGTTGTGTTAAGCTCTGTCAAACAGTGCCTTGCGATACTTGAATGGATCATCTTCACACCTTGGAATATTACCTTACCCTCAACTAAACAATTGGCAATTAAAGTTGAAAATTTTCCAAACATATCTTCAACTTTGATGGTTCCAAAAAGTGGTTTTGTATGAAGACCGAGAAATTCCTCGCACAGAGAGACTGAGAGTGAGGCACCCTTGCAGTATACATGCAACAGAACTAAAGCAGCCAGGAGTTGTGCTTCCTTCTGACTGATGTTGAAGCTCTTCAGGGTCTTGCAGGCCACACCCTGAGCATAAACTGAGCTGAAGTTCTTCTTCATGAACATGAATCCATAGAACGTTTCTTGTGCATTCTTGTAGGTCTTCTCTATTTCTACAAGTTTTTCCTCCAACAGTTTCTGCTCATTGTCGGAGAGATTATTTCCTATGAACACTGTGTCTTCGGTTTCAGTGTGTTCGGGGGACTCTGACATCATACAGTTAAGGAGGATTACCTGTGGAGACTTGGACTGAATGTCCTTCTTCACACATTCTTTCTCAATGAGCTGTTGCAGTTCAAACACTTTTTCCTTGTCATCAAATTCATCTACCATCAGCAAAACCGGGACCCGTGGTAACTGTTCCTCATTGTCATACATTAAAAGTTTGACCACTTGCTCAGCTACTTCAGTGAAGGCAGCATGTCTGTCTCTGAGGACAGCACAACGGAATCTGTGCCGGAGAGCCCATAAAGTATGCATGGCCAACGTCGTCCCACCACATCCAGCTACATGCATGAGGTTGAAGAGCACACAAGCTTTTCTCAGGGAGCAGATATCTGGAATGACAGTGTTCAAGATGAAGTCAAACTTGTCACGTTTGATAAATGGTGTGGATCCAGGCTGCTCTGAGAAATAGAAATTCCACCATAACACCTTTCCTCCTTTGTAGAAGTTCTCCTCTATGACAATTTTGTCCTCATTTCCTCCTTCACACTGGTTCATGCACAGGATGTCTAAGGTGTGCAAGCTACGCTCGACTTTCTTTTCAAGAAAGATTTTGCTTCCTCCACAACCAGGCAGGATACGTCTGGTTCTACGGTTTTTTGACAAAAGGCTAAGAACAGTGCCATTGACTTCAGCAAAACTGAGCTCATATATACACCTGGAAGAGATGTCAATTCCACATCTAGCCTCGATTAGGTCCCTCCAAGAGATAAATCCTTTTTTATCGTCTAATATACAAAGGATTTTGTCGGTGCCTTTGAGCTCCTGCCAGAATGTACTGAAAGTCTCAACAAGAGGGTCCATCTTCTCACTCACTGTTGACAAAAGCAGGAAAACGACAAGGAATCTCTTGTTTGGAAGCACGTCTTTCCGACACAAGAAAGAAATCACATTTCGAACGGAGGCTCCCTTGTCCATCAACCATTGGTCTATGTCTGAGGGTTCCTCACCCTCAATACCTCCATTGCAGAATACCCAGCTGGTGTGTCGAGTCAATTTCAACTTGTCTGCAATGTCCTCAACACCTTCTGTGATTTTATACTGCACTGGTAAATGGATGCCTACTGTACTCTGCTGTTCGAAGTGATGCTGTAACCCATGTTTGCCTGATTCTGGGTCAAAGTCCAGAACAGCTATTGGGTTGAGTTCCACAAGAAATTCTAGTGATTGAAACTGGACTGAATCTGATCTGTTAGTCACGATCACATACCGCTCAAAGTGCGACTTATCCAAAGAGAGCGAACCACCAGTTATCATCTGACTTAATCTAGAGCCTTGAGTGCTGCTTTTTATTACACTGAGGTGCTCCTCTTCCATGTGTTTTCGGCGTTGTGATAATTGTGCCACACTATCGACAAACTTGTTGAACTCCACCATAGGTTTAGCACACGTGGTTGGTAGGAGGAGGTCGCTGCTGCTGCCACCGTCCCGGACAAAGAATCGTGGGGTTGGTTTTGTTTCAGTATTGTCTGTTTCTTTACCTTTTGCTTTTTTCTTGGCTTTCTTTGTGTTGATGCTGAAAGTGTGGTAGATGTTTTCTTCACAGATTGTTGAGTCAGGAACTATATCCACTTCTATCACACATTTGTCAGATGATGTCATATTCTTGTTGAGAACCCCAACAAACCGAGGAGGTTTAATGCAAATCTGAGCAGTCTGTTTGTGTTTGTGCTCAAAATAACCATCAATGGCAGATTTGAGCTCATTTGCAAAAGACTCTCTGTCCTCGACAACCACTCCCAACACTTCCCCGTGGGTGAACTCTGGCTTGTCCCCTATTCCAAAATGTATGGTGCCATTGGTGCGGCTATTCATGCAGGCAGCTGCAAAGCGAACAACCTCAGAAGTGAACTTGTGCATTTTTGTTTCATCTGTCGTATGGATGAAACCTTTATACTCGTGGCAGGGTTCAATTAGGTCTAAAGCACCGGATTCTGTAACATCAAGAATGTTGCTCTCCATGTATCTATATGTATCATGGTACCTACAAAATGGGTACGGCTTGCATGGTCTTCCTGGCTGATTTATAGAACTTGTTGGTTCCTCTTTCTTTAGTTTCACTACCTCATCTCTGGCATGAATGATCAGTTTTGCTGGTCCAAAAGTCACATCCATAGTTTTTAAGTCTGTTGCATCTAAGAGCAAAAGACTAGACCCATTAATGTCCTGCTGAAACAGTTTTTCTGCTACGTTGTCATCCACATCAGCCAACTGGAGAAGCCACTGTCTCACTTGATGTTTACTCCAACTCTTGATGTCAGATGACAGATCCTCCTGCTGACTCTGAAATTTAAATAATCTGTTATTTTTCATCAGTTTTGACAAAAATTACTGCACATGTACTCAATTTAGTCTTTAAGAGTTAGATATGGTGATGCAAAACTTGAAAAAAATTCTTTTAGAAGTGAACAAATTTTACAAAAGGCACTTTTATTGTAAATGACAGATTATGCTGAAGGAGCATCTGATAAAATTTACCTTCATTTCACCTTGATCAGCCATAACAGCGTTGGTTCTTTCTTCAGAAACGTAGGAATCACTGATAATACAATTTATTTTAAAGGACAGGTTAACCATAGAGGACTAGACATTACACTGCAAACACAACATTTCAGATTTCAGCTTTACCTTCATTTTTCCCTGATCATCCATCCATCATAGCTGGCTCACTTCTCGCTTATCTGGCCTCTAACGCTGCAAGAGAAAGTTGGAAAAAAAGAACACATTTAACTGGAGGGGGACAAAATGAACCTAAACTAATAAAAGGAAGTGCAGAAATTTTGACATGGCTGTTGGCACAAAAGAGAACCAGAGCAGACGTGACTGAGCTGAGGGTGAGTCATGGCCGAGCGGAAGGGAATGCAACCTGCATTCCAGGTTGGGTTGATCCAGGACAGGGTTGGGCCCCGTTTATCTTAAGTTAACTTAAGTGAATCTGATGGAGTTTATTTTTCTGAGTATCTTTTTATTCTGGTATTTATTTCTGAAATTTCCCTGAGGACCACATTGTGATGGAAGCCTTTAGGGCTCATAGATCAGATAATGGCACACAGTTTAAAGGTGACAAAGAAATCTGACAGTGTGAAACCAGGCGACGTCTTGGTTTGGTGCCAGACTCATATTCAGTGAAACCCCAACCAGCATTTTAGGGCATAAAGGAAGCATAAAGGGGGCATAAAGGGGGCATTTCCTATACTGTTAATGGAACAACCAAAGTATCACCACAGCCCTTCTACATGCAGTCTGTTGATTCTCTATTTAGTCCAAATCAGCTGCAGTTCCTCTAGAAGGCGCTCTAGAAGGAGTCCTCAATGAAGGGAGTGAATGGAGCTAAACGGCTAAAATAATTATTTTCACCTACTTCTAGACATAAAAGCCCAAATTTTTTGTTAGCTTGTGTAAATATATTATTGATTATATATCAAAAGTGAAATGAAAACACATTGTCCTTTTGCTGCTAGCATTCTGCTAATGAATGCTGATTGGTCAGTTAAGGATTTACGACTGATTGTGACCCGACATCCTTCCTCAAAGTCTCCTGGAGTCTATAGATGTAGATCTGGTTCATGTAGATCTGGTTCATGTAGCACAGATAGCTTGTGGTGCTACAAGAGATGCTACCAATGCTGCTACTTAAATAATGATATTTCACAACAACTGAAGCAGCAAAAAACAAATATCTAATGGACTGATATTTATAAACAAAAAACATAATGAAAAACACATTTTTTCCCCATTAACATTTGATTTTGATGGAGCCTCATTCATTCTGGACGACCTCAGCAGAGCCCCTTACATACCAGGATAGTATCTCTATACTACTAGAATATCTCTGGTGTTACTACCAGGACCAGTTAAACTATTAAACACAGTTCATCGACTGATTTATATTTTACACAACGTATTTGGAGTCCAGGTTGTATCTTAATAACCTTCAGCACACAGTATCAGGACTCATCAGGTATAAAGCTGAATGTCATGCATATCAGCTGATACGTTGTTTTGGGCATCACAAAGGAAGACGGCTGTAAAATATTTAATCAGAAAAGAACGGTGGCAAAGAAACACATCAAATCATCGTCTGATGTTCAACATTCAAAAACACAGAAAAGTGATCAATTAGTGTCAATCCTGAACAAATAGCAGTTATTTGTCTTCATTGTCACAAAGCGGACTGTTGGAAAAGGGTTTTTACATTTTTCCATGATGCAAAAACAGGATTTTAGAGACTGGCGATACAGACGGAGACAAATCTGGATGGTCGTGTGGAATTTACTACATTGAATTTCTACTGAAGCATATGATGCTACAGTATAAAATAACTCAACGTTGACATAATAATACTGTAGTTTTTATTCCGTTTCATCTGTATTGTTGCTCTAATGGTGCAGTAATGTGCATTTCCTTCCTCCTGCCAACTGTGGCAAAACCAGGAAGAAGCTCTGATCTCACACAGTTTGCTCAACAGACAATTCAAACAATGAAAGCAAACAACTATCAGAAAATAAGTTTACAGCCATTTAAGGGCGTTTTTGTTTGCTTAAAGAATCAATGCAGTGGAAAATAAGATATAAAACCACACAAACCTTAAAAACGGCAGTCGAGTAGAAAACAGAGGAGAGGATATAAACCTGTGGACACAGCATTTTTTAATAATATATTATTTATATTATGTAAATGAAAACAGGGTTCATTCTAAAAAGAAAAGGAATAAAGACATACTCATTCTTCTGTTCCTCCACGTTCAGCGTCTTCAGACACGGAGGAGATTCTTCTAGAACCGGACCGAGAGACACTTCCGTCCGTCCTGGTGGGACTTCAGCGAAAACGAAACCTAACACGTTTAGTGTGTGTGTGTGTTGGGGGGGGGTATGTGTGTGTGTGGGGGGGGGGGGGTATGTGTGTGTGTGTGTGGGGGGGGGGGGGGGGGTATGTGTGTTTGTGGCTCAGAGAAACGGTGTCGTCAGATCTCGCGAGACAAACCAGGTCTATGGAAACAAGCCAAAAGGATACCAGAGATATCACGAGTTTAATCACTCATTTTACTGAATAATAGAATAATAATTAAACATTAATACTTTGAATTAATTATGATTATTATTATTATCTTTAACATTTAGATTTTGTGAACCTGTCAGTTAGAGACGAGACAATTAGAGGCTGAAGTGATTTCAGAAAATGATATTACAGAATATTAATTACTACTAGTATTTTTAGGGATGCTGAGATGAAACCTAGCTGTGCTTGAGTTCCCCTAAAAAGGGTCTAAAGTCACCATTGTGCACAATCAAAGTAAATCGGTACTTCCCTGAACGCACCACAGCGTTAACTGGATTCCTTCTTTCTTTTCTCGAACAGAAACGGGGCAATGAATTGTCAAATCACGCCGTTAAGAGTCTTTTCCAATCAAACATTTTTTAAATCAATCTAATATTTATTGTATATGTAAAAATCCCACAGAAAAAAACCGACTCCATCAATGCAGCAGGAGGCAGATGACAGGAGCCTGTCAGCTCTTTCTCTTCTGCAGGTCATAAGATCATCAGCAGAAAAGTCCACGGATTCCAGCATCATTCAAACTACATTTCTACACCATTATATAACAAGAATATGAATATAAATGTCACAAAAACGCACCAACGTCTTCATCGACCTCTGAGGGTTAAATGTGTTTGTGACTGCATTACAGATATTTATGTAAATACCTGAATAAAACCAGCAGACAGACAGGAAACAGTGCAAAATACTTTATTTTGAGTGAAACAGATCCACAGCAGACAAAATCATCCTCCAACCCGCAGCATAGAGTCTCTCTTTAAACATACAGTCAACATATTAAACCTCATTTTACTAAATTTAATGTTCCACCTCATCAATGCAACCGATCGTATAGTTATGTTATTAGACGACATCATCTGAGACGCGATTACATTAAAACAATATAATACTGTTTTGTTCATTTGATGATGCGACACATTTACTTTGCTTTATTGTCATGAAAGTCTGCAACATGAATTTTTAATGTTTAAGCCAAAAATGGATGCAGGTGTGAAGCAGTGATACAACATGAATTATGAATCAGTAACTTAACAAAAAAAAAAGTAAAGTAAGTAAACGTAAGGATGAACAGCGTTTTACTCTTGTCGTCCAGGATATATGTACAATATTTACACTGACGGCCATCCTGAGTGTCTGCAGGTCATTTCAACACGACGTGGTAGCAATCTCTGTTTTCATCTGGAAACAGGAAACAGTCCAGAGAAACGTGGCAGTGTGATGGAGGAACGTTTGAGATTAAGCTTAAAGATAATTACCTCTGATGGTGCTGAGCATGAAGCTGGTTTCCTCCCTGAAGTTCTGCACCATCTGAAAGGAGCACATTTAGCATGTAGCTTTAGCTCGTCTTCAAGTGACTGTGGGAAATGGTGTCTGTGTGTAGCTGGACAGCTGTGGCTGATAGTGGTAAAAGATTCATGCCAGTGATGGAAAGAATCTTCTTATTAATTCATGTATTGAATACTTTTGTGCGTACATGTAATTGTTAGCGTAGTTTTAGGTTGTGACCTATATTACAAAATGTTATCATTAGCATAGACCATAAAAACATCATGACATCACACTCTGAAAGTAAAAACCAAAATGTTGTTTCTTAACTTTGTTTTCATGTATATTTTGCTAAACTTATTAGCATTCATAGTACTTTTACCTCTAAACAGTACTCAGCTGAAGTACTTCAGCACATTTATATTTACTTTAGTTCACCTTTTGATGCAGAACCAGTCCTGTTAGCTCAATTAGCTCTGTTAGCTTCCCAAGCTAAACACACTGCAGGACTCTGCTGCACACAGGATGCTAACGGCTAGCTAGCTCTGCTGATTTCAGCGTGTTTGTTCTTCACAATATAGGATAATCAGAGAAAATATAGATTGAATCGTCAAGTTTACAAGGTCAGATTTTAACACTTAATTTTCTTAAGGTGTTGCGCTGAGAAGCTAACCAGCTAACTAGTAACAGCAGAAGAAGAAGCGCTCTGTGGTGGCTTCGTTCAGTTTAAGCTAAGCGATAATAAAAATACACACATAACTTTTACAGAAACAACCCGCTCTTGTTTTATTTGTTTTAATCATTTATTTGTTTATTAATTAAAAGTATTGATCTTGAAAGGGTGTATATTATCATTATATCATATCGTTAGCATAAAATGTCTTAAAAAGGACAGAATGTTGTTTATCATAATTGTTTCTATGAACCGATAAAAGAAGCTGATTTGTAAACAGGTTGATGGGGGAGATGTGAGGATACCTCGTCGGACACTAAGACGTGGATCCCGTTGGGTTTTTGCCTGTAGATGTGTGTAATTTGCTGCGGAGGGATGTTGTACAGCACAGCGATCTTCTCAGACAGGTCCAGCAGCGTCAGCTCCTCCAGGAACAGAGCCTGGTAGACTGTAGGAGAACAACGGACACAACCTAGTTTTAGTTTGTTCTTAAAGATGTTTTCTGGTAGAATATATTCTGAGAATGTCTTCAGTCTGGAAAACATTTATACTTAGTATTTCACGATAAGCCACACTTTCCAAAAACTAAATATGTGATAAAACCAATTAAATCATAAAAAAAATAAAGTGTACATGGGCATATAATAAGAATCTTATTATACAGTCTGTTCACTTACTATCTGCATCTGGTTTGATGGGAGGCTGAAGGCTGGCCTGCTGCTGACACACATAGATGGTAAGACGGGGCTGAATACACCTGGAAAATGTGAGCACAGACTGTAATACTTGTACTACTAGAACATGCAGTAATCCTACATAAACACCTTAAATGCAAGTATTGGAAGGTTTTGTTTTCATCTTTGTATTTGGGGGGTTTTTGGGATAATTTTACGTTTTTGGGCCTCAAAGAAAGTTTCATGAAGAAATGTCATTGAGTTTTATACTGGAAACAAAACATGACGGACGGACTTATGGACTCATGTTGAAAATAATAAATTGCAAACATGGCTGCTATGGGCTTCCATACAGAACAAATACCACCGTGTCCCACTCTCTGAGGTGTACTTAAATGTCTCACCTTCCTTTCATGGTGTTAAAGAGGCGGATGCCGTCTGCTGGGCCACAGATCTGGATCAGATCCTCTCTGCTCATCCTCAACAGATCAGCACCTGCAACAGCAGCAGCTAATCTACTCTGCTTCCTTCATCTCAGACACCATTCAGGGGTTCGTCTGACATGATGCCTGCTCTCTTCTGCTGTGTAATCGGGTCAAAATGTGCTGTGATTTTTATCGGCGTTACCTGAGAAGGTGGAGAAGAGCCTTGAGAAAGGTGAGAACCTGTGACGGTGCAGCCACTGCTGAGTGTCCTGCAGCGAGGACGATGGCAGAAGGTGCTACATGTCAAAAAGAAGAAGAGCCCTTGAAATGAGTATAGCAGCACAGCATCCACTGTCTCCAAATAATGGCCTAAAAGGAATAAGAGAGCAACATTAACACTTTCACTCTGCACTGTTCTCCTTACTTACATCAGAGCAGCCGGACATGAGCAGATCCCTCGGCTGGTTTGGAGAACAGTTGCTACAGAAACATGTACATGAGGAAGAGAGAACAGACGTGGGTGACTGGTCCTGCTCAGAAACACATTTTACTGTCCATTCACTCATTAAAAGTTGTCTGGTTTAACTTTATAGAGCACAAGTTGTGGAAGTTCATGTCATCCTGGTGAGCAGCCAGTAGAGGAAGCTATCAGCCCTGTTTGTGGACAGTATTACACCACATGCAGGGTCAGAAAAGGTCATTTCATGTAAACCAACTCCTTTTTTAAATAAATCATTCAAAGATAAACATCACTTTTTGTTCATGTCCCCTTATGGATTAAAGAAAGTGATGAAAAATAGAGAAAAATAGCAGCAACATGTCTAAAATATGCATAAAAACATCTTATGGTTTTCTTTACTTCATCTTTCTTTACTTCAAAGAGGACCAGCTACATGTCAGTTCTAAACTATGGTGGCTCTTTAGGGTCAAAGTCTCTTAAAGACGCTGTATTCTGTTCTTAAAATGTTTGCTTTTTTCTGAAGGGTTATTTCATTTCAAATTGTTTGATTTCTTGAAATATGTTTCATGTTTTTTCTGTATCTGAGATTAACGAGACTTTTCAAACTTGCTGGAAACACAAACTATCAAGTTGTTCTGTACGATTAAACCTAAACTAACGTTTGTTCTGATTTGTAGATCCATCATAAAACTCCGTCATGTGATCAAACCTCACAGACTTTCTGCTTCTGATTACTTCACAGTATTGAATCGATATCGTTTCAGTTTGAATGATTTTGGTAAAGAGTATCAAAGCTTTGTTACCGTGACAACACTAGCGTGGTGGACAGGAATGTGGTGATATTTTGTCTGAATGCTGACTCACCCCTCTGTGAAACTAGCAGAGGTTGGTGAGCTGTGGTAAACTGGTGAAGGAGTGCTGCTGCTGCTGCTGTGGATGGTCAGATTCAGGGCGTCCGGCCACGGAGAACACTGAAGAGAAAGAAGCAGGAATGTGATCTGATTATTCAGCCTGGAATAATAAATATATCACATAAGCTGCACTGATATGTATTTCATACAGACTATGGATGAAAATGCATTATATAATATTAATTTTTGGAACAAACCTTAAAAGAACTTTTAACCAACCCAGCTCCTGTTGAATCTACGCAGCCTTTTAGCATCTTTTAGCTCATTGTTTTGGTTTTTTCCAATTTGCAAACTCTTTTCTTCTGATTTATGTGTGAAAGTACAAAGTACATATGAACATATTCAAAAGCAGGAAACCACAATCAGAACTGAATGGAAAGATTGGTGCGACTCCTGCACCTTTAAATCTTTGCACAGGAGGAGCAGCGAGGATCACTGCACCTCTGGAGAACATTCAGTCTCATAAAATGTAAAAATCTAAAAACAAAAACATTTAAATGTATTAAATTTTTAATATTAATTTCTATTTAATTTTTTGGTTTTAGCCCGAGGGGCAAAAACTATCCAGCTTTTTTCAATTCATTTCAATATTTTCAGCAGTGAAAAAGGAAAGTAAGTACATTTCCAAGTATTGTGTAATTACTGACTATAAATGGAATTAATTATATTTCACAAGAAAACTGTATTACAATATTAACACTCCTTCTGTTTTAACCCATCTGTAATAATAATACAATCATATTTATGTCCGTAATAAAATAAAACTCTGAAAGTCTTATTTTGCTGTTAATAATTCTGTATTTTTATTGAAATCCAGATATTTCTACTCTTCCAGCTCTGGTGGTTTTTTATGTTTGCTTCTCATCCAGGTGAATAACAAACCAGATTAATGCTGAACAGAAAGAGTCTCTGGACATTCAGACACAATCATTGACAGAAATCAGCACCGAAGAAGGAAAACTTTAAAGAAGAATGACGCAAAACCAGTGAAGCAACATATTAACAGGGATTTACTGATGTACAGCACCGGTTTAAAATGTACTGTGAGCATGGAGGCAAAGCAAAACGGTAACTTTATGGCCTCACAGCCAGACAATCATTGTATGAGATGAAATCAATATGTGGGTGACACAGGAGGTTAACCCCCGAGGGATCAATAAACAGCAGTTCTGACAAACTGAAAGCAAACTGTCGGATCAGCTGTTATGTAACGGGAGCACAGAGGAGGTACGGTACGACTCACCTCCTTCAGCAGGGTCGTCTCATGGGACTGTTGGTACCGCTCTCTGTCCTGAAAGGCCTTTTTAGCGATCTTCTCTCTGTCCGTCTTCAGTTTGCGATCAGCTCCTTTTGGCTTCCCAGAGAAAACAGAAAAACTCACTCATTGGACTCCTGATAAAAAAAGAAACCATACATAGAATAAAGTTTCTTACCTTGAAGACTTTGACCTGGCAGCTGGACGAGTGGACGTGTTCCATGTATTCCCCGTGTTCATTGGTGGTGAAAGTGTCCACCTGGATTCGGAAAGGCGCTCCTTTCTCCCCACCGTGCTTCCTGGGGGTGAACTCGGTGCTGATGCAGTTGACCTGAGAGGATGCCACAAAACAGCATTTGGCGATATTAAATTTGCCTGAGAAACGAATCCCCCAGTGACTCTGAGTAGAATCTGCCGTACCTGGATGAAAACAGACGCGTTCCTCAGAGGATTCCAGAGGAACTCGATGGTGTTGAGGTGCAGAGGGTCTGAACGGGGCTCCAGGATCCCCACTGACAACGGGACATCTGCACATAGACCCTCATTTTACTGGAAATACACTGAGCAACAGTAGAAACGCAGATTTCTTTTTATTTCATGCCATCCTGTCAACATTTTTGGTAGTTTGGATCCAGGAATTTCTAGAAGTTTCGTTAACATTGCAAGAATCAAAAGATTACAACTTTGTGAAGGGATGAACGAGGTAATGAAAACAAACATGGAGGCTTGTTCAGCTGTAGAGAAGGTGTGTGCATAATAGTTTGAATCGTCACCCTTTGCATGAATTAAGATTCAATCTTTAACAAATGAGGCAGAAAAGACAAACGTTGCACCATAAAAAAGAGAACACATCTTATTTATCTATTTTATATATATATAAATCATCCAAACTAGTGACATCAGCGATCCTGTGGTCCTATCAGTGAGCTCAGGTCATGTCTTAGTGATCCGCTCACCTATATCCAGTATTCGGTCTCCAGGCCGGTTCCACCTCCACCCCTCCAGCTGCTGGTGCTCCATGTACTGCAGTCGGCGTTCATGAAACACCACACGCACAACGCTCTGCAAAGAGGCAGCATCAGGCGTTTAGCTGGGCAGCTCGCACAGAGCCAACCAGCCAACCAGCCAACCAGGGCACAGTGTGAACAGGCTCCTCGCATTCATTCACTCACACACACTTTCATGAGAAAAGGATAAGGAGGTGGAATTTCACTGAGAATTTCATCTCCAGTCCTGCCCCTCATACATTAGTCATACGTCATATGAGGAAAATGACCCACTGCCAGTGAGCTACATGTGACCTGTGAGATGAAGCTCTAAAAAAAATCCGGCTCCCACATTCACTCGGACCATGAATTTAAAGATCCCAGGAAAAAAAAGAAAACTGGTAGTTCCTGGGGAACAGCAGCAGTAGAACCGTTCTTCACACCACGCCGTTTTCTATCGACGTTACGAAGGTGTGATGGCGGTCATGGTTTTCACCTCTGAGCCGGCAGGTGAGGAGTAACAGAATCGACGTCTGTATAAAAGGAACGAGGCGGCAGGACAGAGCGGGGGGGGGGGGGTGACATCAAGACAGCTAACTCAAAGAAGAAGAAAATCAACTTATGTTTTTTAAAATTATGGATGTGAGGTCCAGGAGTTCCTTACCCTTCAAATAGAAGAGGACGAGATCAAGCGCTATCTAACAAGGATGCTAAATGATTGTTGTTAGCATGTTAGTTTGTTGTTTTGCTTGCCGCTCATGTAAACACTAGATTGCGACGATGCTGTGTTTTACATCCCGTCTCTTTGGCCAGCATGCTATCTGAAATGTAATAATGTGATACGGTGGGATAACGTCTGCGTAAAGAAACAAAGGCGGCGTAGCGAAGGGTCTGTTAGAGCTTCACCTGTCAAACCTCACTGGCTGAGGAGTTACAGCAGGAAATACAGCACATTAAAATAAAGTATTGTTCATTTTGTGGGATCTTCTTTAGTGATATTTAAGTATTAAAAAATTGTCATTTTGGGACCAGAGGAAACTTTCATGATTCCTCCTTTTTAATGTATCTGCACCACAAGAACTACAAACAATGGTAGTTCTGAGACATCCTTTTGAAGGCTCCTACAAGACGAACCTTGAACAACAATAATTTGGTTTCAGAGCCGATGAAGCTCCGTCAGCCTCCATCTTTAAAAACCTGTGTGAAACGTTAGCCGAGCAAACAGCAGCTTGTTGCCTTAAAAAACATCTCAAATCACGGACAAATTGTCGGAATGCTAAACACTGGACAGCTTAGGTTACTTCAGGATTCCTATCAGCTGTGTGAATGTGAGCAGGGAAAAACCCCTGAAGGTATTTAGTTCTCGGGGAAACCCTCCAGGAGGACGTTTGGTCCTGCAGAATCAGATACCACTGAGGATTTAGGATCATGTCTGGTTGAACGTAAAAGTTCAAATGACCAATTTATTTTGGTTCCTTCCATTCATTTTCCCAAGTTCAGAAGAATTATTTTGGTAACCAACCAGTCCACAAACATCAGGTAGTTTTGGGTCCATGTGAGAAGCCAGAAGGACACAGTGGGAGTCTGAACAGCAGGAGTAGCTACTGTTCCAAACTTATCCATAAAATAATCATCTCTGCCAATATTACCGTGTGATGTTTTCACACCTGTCTGTTGTTTAGTTTGTTTATTTGTTGGGAGGATTACTCCAAAAGTTGTAAACATAATTTTGGGGAGGGGTTGGGCTGAGGGACATATCTATCTATTAAATTTGACGAAGAGTTATTGCATCATTTTCCACATTTTCATAAACATCTTGAAAAGTACTATTTGAATCCTAATGAAAAGATCATGGCTATGAACCTCTTACGGACTATAACCGTGTGCAAATCCAGATCATAATGGGAACAACAACCACCACCATTGTGTAGCTGAGAATGAGTCAAAGAAATAGCGGCATAAAGTATCGTAATGTTACACAACTAGATCCAGAAGAACAAACAGAAAAAGGTTTGTCTCGCCTTGGCGTAACGTTTTGGTGTGAATCTGGATCAGGCTCTGGGAATTCTTTTTAACATTGCAAGATTTCTTTTTTGTTTGTTTGTCAGCAGGATTATGCAGAAACTGCTGACTGGATTTCTATGAACCTTGGTGGAAGGAAGGGTCACGAGTCAGGAAAGAACCCATTAAATTTTGGTGCGTATCTGGATAAAGAGACGGAGCCGAATTAATTTTTCTAATAACATTTTTGACATTTTCTCTAATTACGTAAACACTACTGAACTGATTTCCATGAGACGTTGTGGAGGGGTGGAGCATGGGTCAGGCATTGATGGCGGTATGAGCTCTACTGAGTGCCATGTTATCTTATGCTAGGCTGCAAGCCCTTGTTACCAACTGGGAAAAACATGCACCATTTGGAATATTTATGGACGGGGTCTCCTGCATGACTGAGCACCAGAACACAAAGATCTGTGGATGTCATGTCATGTGTTTGCATAGATGTCCCATTCTTGTGTTTCTAGGATGCTACCGCTAACATTAGCATCTCAGTCTGACGACAGAGACATGTTAAGTGGATGGAAGTGAAATAAAATGGCCTCCCCTTACTATTAAGTGAGTGTGTTGATTAACGTCTTTGCAATAAATGGAGCCACTTTGCTGAAAATGAAAGAAAATGTTTGGCTGCTAATAGCTTTTAATTAACGAGTCATGGCATCAGGAGCATATATACACATTTAAACTGAAGGAATAGGGTTGTAATAATGTAAAGATGCACAATAAATGTGTTTGTGTGTAAACATGTAAAGGTAAGATGAATTATTTAGAGGAAAGGTAAGTTTGGGTGATAGTACCAAGCTCTCCAAGGTCCACACCTCACCCCCGAAGTGGAAGGGAGGGTTGAGGGACCTGCGACAAACCGGAAATGCATACACAAAAGAACAGGAAGGAAGAGATCACATGAAAATCAAAAAACAGACAACAAACACAACAAAAAAACACAATACCTTACACCTACCTTCACATATTTGCTGCTTATATCTGTATACTCCACTAGCTTTCTGTTAAGCATACGGATTTCGTAGGACTGACCTACATTTTAAAAAAAAAACCCGATTAAAATTGAAAAATGGGAAATCAGTCAATCAGAAAAGATGGGCAGTGGAGATAGAAACTGAATTAAATTAGAAAACGAATCTCCAACCTGATCAGACATTAATATCACAAGAAAATAGAATTAAAATAGACACTAAGGGAAACTAAAACGCTTCTTTAAATCCCCTGGTGGCAACTTCTAATCAACACCTGCCATCTTTACATGGCGATGTCGCTGCCGCTCAAACGGTGCATGCTTACTTTCATTGTGTTGTTACTCCAACCAAATTACTGTAGAGCAGATGAGCAAGGCAGACGTCAGATAAATAAAACACAAATAAAAAAAACACACTGTTCAACGAGAGGCAGAAACGATCAGAAGGGTCCAGTGGAAGAGGGTGAGGAGGGTGAGGAAGAACGACCAAAGGCCAATTAGAGGAGAAGTCAGACAAAGTGACACTCATGTCGGAGCTCATGTTGCACAGATGAATCCACTCAGCTCAGTTTGTTACATCATCACAATGTTTGTCAAATGATCATTATGGTTTCAGGAAGTTAGGAGTTCAAAAGAACAAACAGTCTGTGTGAATATTAACAACTTTAACTAACGACGGGAAGTATGGAAGCAAAGAAAGGCCATAACTAAACATCCCTCAGCTCAGGTTAAAATCTGATCTCAGGTCAGTCTGTTTCATTATTATCTGTTATCTGAATTTTCTGTGATCCTATAAATACAAATATTCTGGATCACCTGATCCGCTACTTTTATGTTTACAGTTTTTATGTTACACATCGGACATTCACTGCCACAAGATGTCGCACTGCTGCACAAGGCCTGATCTGACAAAGCTGAAGAGATGAAAAAGTGATCAGAATCCAAAACCGTACCAGGATCCACCTCACAAAGATCCACCGCTCACTGAGTAATCCTGCTAATAAGCAAACTAATGGATGGATGGATGGATGGAATTCCCTATTTTGACATTTCTAGATTTCAAAAATTTGATTTTTCCAGGTTTAAGATCTTAAAATTTCAGGTAAAAATAAATCAGGCTGCTTTCATTTTAATTGGTTAAATGAGGATAATCAATCGACCTATCAGGTGAGACCATGTTGGTCACATGATCCAAGAACGATAAAATGTCAATGAGTGACCGGAAACCTCGCATAATGAAATTTTCCAAAATTGTGAACCTGGAAAAAAAGGTTTCTTTAATGCAAACCACTTTAATTTTGATAGATGCTTTTCAAAGTAAAATATTTAATTGCAGTCAATTCAAATTTTAATATTAAGTATTTTCCAAGTATATCTGCAAAAGTTGTCAATTATTGATCAATTAATTTTTAAGGAAAAATGTTAAACATCCTCTGGTTCAAGCAAACAAAATGTTCAGTTTTTCTTTGTCATATTTGATCGTTAACAGAATATCTTAAAGTTTAGTGCAACAAAACAAACAACTGACGATATTTGAACATCATTTTTACTTTAACGTTTCCATGATTATCTGAGAAAATAATAATATTTCACTTATAAATAATATAAAATAATTTTGGCATTTCTTTGCTTCCATAGAACCAATTAAAACTCATCAATAAAATACATTTCTGAGCATCATTCATTAAATTCATTGATTATCTGGTGTGTGGATTGTTTTCAGGGTGTAAATTGAAATGAATGAACCCTGAACAATGAGCATGTGACAAAATGAGCTCCAGTCTGTGGAGGTTGATCTGATCTATCAGGACCGATAACTACCTTGGTTGAGATAAGTGAGACTCTCCTCCTGCTGCTTCACAGCCGGCGACGTGGCGGCACACAGAACAAACTGGAACCAAGTCGTCCCGCCGCCGTTTTCGGCCATCAGCCTCGCTTCTTCGTTTTTCAAGAAAGGCGCCAAAGCCTCTCTGAAAGAGACGGAGAGAAGAGGAGCGATGAAGGTGACTGTCCTGTTTTCTCTGTTATCTAATCACAGGAGCAAAGGTGAAAGAGGCTGATGTTACAAAATACTTTACTCAGCAACATTCATTCATTGTTTTGGCTGGAAGAAATATGGAGTTTAAATGGAATTCTCCTTTAAAATGAACCTTTTTTAAATTTCACATTGTGAGTAAAAAAAAAAAAGATAACTTAAATGAGCACATTTACAGTCAGTCTACACCTCCGTATAAACATAGCTTTGCATTGACACACATTAAACAGACACAACTGATTTACCTGATGTAACCAGCTGACTGTTGATGGAAGGATTCAGGCTGCGAATGGCAGAACAGCATATTTTCCAGTGCGGCGTCTTCTTGAATTCCAGCTGGAGATAGTTTATCTGCTGCTTTCCTCAGAATTCAGCTCACAGAGAGGTTTGCCTCATTGCCTGCCACTTATATCATCCCGGTGATGTCATCACCACCTCAATTAGCATACCTCAGATAACCTTTGAGAGGTGGAGCCCCACCTGCTACCAATGACTGGCTGGGTTGATGCATTAATAAGCAGCTTCACTTGACCAGTTGTTGACACTGTGGACTTAAAACCCACAAACAGCCATCATGTTGGGGGGAAAACCGATAAAGAAATGAATGAATGGATGTAAAGATAATTACAGATGGAGGCAAAATGATTCAAGCCCCATCATACATCAGGCTTATTGCCCAAATCTACTGTTGATCAGCTGATGCTGAAAAGAACAGCCTACCTACAGTGAAGCATGGCGGTGGATCAGTGAGGCTCTGGGGCTGCTTTGCTTCCTGGACCACTGGAAACCTGCAGCCTGTAGAGGGTCAGATGGATTCCATCAAGGATCAGGAAATCCTAGAAGAAAACGTCTCCATCTGTGAGGAAGATGAAGCTCTTCCCTCATTGGACGTTCCAAAAGGACAACGATCCCAAGCAGACCTCAGAGTCCACCAAGGCCTGGTTTCAGAAGAAGTCCTGGATCATTCTAGAGGCCGTCACAGTCGCCTGACTGGAATCCATAGAAAACCTCTGGTGGGATCTGAAGAAGTTGAAGCAGGTAAACCAGGAATATTCCAGAACTGGAGGCCTTTGTCCAGGAGGAATGGGCTAAGATTCCTCAGGAATGATGCTAGAAGCTGGTGTCTGGATCTGCATCAGGTTTGCAGCAGGTCAGAGCAGCTAAAAGGTCTACAAAGAACTAGAGACGCTGGTCATTAAGGATCATTCAGAGACTGAGGAGTCAGGAAACACTTTAATATCTGATTATTGATCTGTTTAAATGGCTCTTCTTTGATTTGATAATTGCAAACAGCTGATAAATACATTTGACCATAAACACAGTGAGGGTTGCCATGGAGGAGCTCCTATCACACTACCAACAGTAACAACAGTGATAGACAGACTTCTGGGGACGCGAACTGAAAACCTGATAAATTGAGCCTCACACCAGATGTGGTTTTTCAACATGAACTCATAAACCAATCAAAGACAGCGAGATATTAGGAGCAGGTCACCTGACCGTCTGCTCAGGTTAATGTTTATACAGGGCAGCTAAGCACAGCTCAGCGCTCAAATGGATGAACAACTGGGCAACACAGCAGCCAGTCCCCCCCGAGGTTCCACCTGCAGGGGGAGAAAACGGGGGAGACCAAAGACCAAAAGCAGACAACCGGATGACTTCTTACCGTTTATTTCTAGAGCAAACAATTTCTTTACATTGCTGCAAATCTATCACATGTGGAAGTTTAACAAAAACCCTCCTGTACAGTTTATCATGAGAACAGAAAATAAAATATATAAATACAGGTATGAATATTACATGACCGACCGAGACAACAGGAACACATGCACTGTGAACAGTTTGACAGAATACCATCTTCTAGGGCCAGTGATGTCAGGACAGATGCTGCTATTTGATTGGTCACCCATACGCTGTGGGCAGACTTACTTTAACTGGTCCCAATAAACCCAAACAAGGCTGGTTAATGGAAGAAAAGGGTGACGTCATTCTCAGTACCAACACTCAACACGTGAGCTCTGTACATTCATTTATTAAATAACCACCACTAATCACAAGGAATATTGATCAGATCCTTACTTCCACCGAGGAGGTTATGTTTTCACTAACGAAAACTACGGGACGGATTTCCACAAACTAATACCAGGAAAGAATCCATTCAATTTTAGTGAGGAAGCAGGGATTAATATTATAAGATTTTTCCACATTTTCCCAAATTCAGCACAAAACTATTTGACAGATTTCCACAAATCTTTGTTTGGGGGAGGGGCTTGAACCGGACAGGCCTTGGAGGAGGGATCCGCTCTGTCGTTCTAGTAGTTTTGTTTTTTCTGCTTTCATCAAACTTGAAATATCCAGTGTACAGCAGACACATGGCATATAGCTGGTGACACAGTAGCATGTCGCTAGCACAACCAGTTGTTCTCCTAGCATGTGCTCCTCATTACGCCTCGTTTGTCTTGATGTTTTTAGTCCCAGATTAAACTTGTTTCAACTTTTCAGCACAAGGTTCGGCGAATTCCATATGATTATGTGGGGACCCCGGTTCCACAGGTGGACCACAGGTTCCACAGGTGGACCACAGGTTCCACAGGTGGACCACAGGTTCCACAGGTGGACCACAGGTTCCACAGGTGGACCACAGGTTCCACAGGTGGACCACAGGTTCCACAGGTGGACCACAGGTTCCACAGGTGGACCATGCAGTTTTGGTGCTATCCTACTTTTTCAAAGTCTTTCTGAAGCACCTGTCGATGGTGGAGACAAAAACATAGCTAAGAAAAACTACTTCCCGTATTCAGGTGCTCCAGGTGAAGTCGTTTGTCTGACTTCATTGTGTTGATGAGCTTTTAGGTCGTAATGTGGGAGAAACATAGACACTCTAAAGATGTGTTGTATTTTATTGCTCAGTTTAAACAGCATGCTGATGGATAAACTAAACTTTATATCATGAGATGGTGATCCTGCCCGTCTACATCACCATATTTAGACATTTTAATGTGTAAACGTTACATATTATATCTTTAGAATATCATTTAATTATCTTCTATAACTGGTTCCTTCCTGGCCCGTGTTCCTCCTTCCACCAAGTTTCATGGAAATCTGTCCAGTGTTTGTTTTTACACGGTAAATTTTATCTTCATGGGATCAACTTAAAGAGGAAGAAACACATTTTAAAGCTTCTTCATCACAAACTTAAAAATGAAGCAAAGAGGAATTATCTCTCAATACGTTTGTGGATTTTTCTACCATCTTAAACGCATGGTATCCGTCTCCATTGTGTACCTTTTCCGCCCATGTGAGCGTGTGATAACGTGACCTCCTCCTCTACTGGAGGAATCAGACATGATGCTATAGAAGTGCACTTTAACAGCCAAAAACCTGGAGCCTTCAGAACAGCACGGAGAGGACATGTGCTGCAGGTTACATGCAAGCTAACGTGCAAAAAGACAGTAAACCTGCTCACATTTTATTGTAAAACTTTGCAAAGCAGTGGTCAGAAAGTGTATGTACAAGTTACTTGTGTATTTAGGGTGTTGCAGAAGCCGAGGGGAAAGGGGTACAACTAATACTGTATTTGCATCATTGCAGGTTTTCCTGCAGATTCACATTTTTTGAGAGCCAGTGCTGTACGTCCCATTCACTCTCTGCAGTCAACAAATGTGTGTGTTTAAGTGAGGAAGGCCTGTCGTGTCTTTTAGCGTTGCTGGATCTCTCTCCGAACCCAGAGCAGAGAAGATGTGCACAGTATTTACAAAAGACTTTACTTTTCAAATGAGTCACATGACTCAAGATGTCACAAACAGGCAAAATCGCTTTTAGCAGACTCAGCTTTGAATCTTAAGACTACTTCAGTTGTGCAGGTTAACAGTGATTTCATCTTCTGTACCTCAGCGAATAGAGAGCTGCACAACATTTGAAGGATTGTCAATTATGGAGCTGAAAAGTTTTGGCAACTCGCGAGTGTTTTCATTAAAGGGGGACAATTAGGAATAAGCATAAAAAAAAGGGACTACAATCAATGCATAGGCTTCATGAGCCATCAATAAACTTAAAACATCAACTAAAAATGATTATACAGTACTTTCTTCTTCTCTGTCACTTTGTTCCCTTACACATTTCTTCTTTTCTTCTTAAAATATTTGGTTTTTCTGCCTCTGTTACCATCACTGGGCCAGCCAAATGACATCCCAAACCTGGAGTTGATTGGATTCACTCTGATGATGAACTTCAGATGTGAGGCTGAAGGAGAAACAGGCTTCTTTTGATGTGGAGCTGAACCGAGGAGGAAGAGAAAGTGCATTTCCTGTTCTAAAAAAAAAAAGAAGTGTTGATTCCCTCCCCGCCGGTCTAAAACCCCTCCGCTGTTACATTCAGAAGTTTCCAGGTGGGGGGGGCTAAAGCGCAATGGATTTGATGAGGGGGAGGAGGGGAGGCTAAGAGATGCTGTCCGTCCGTTGGGTTTCTAAATGAAGTTCGGACCAGTTCGTTAACTGTGAGACGAGACGTCAGAGGAACTGCTACTATTGCTGTTGGTGGTCTGGGCCCGCTTGATGTAAAGGTTCAGAAGCTTCATCTGCAGAGGAGAAAACAGATATCCTTCAGCACCATGTAAATACGGATGTTTAGTAGTATCACACCTGATGGGACGATGTGTTTGACCTTTTGTCCTGGTAAATTTCTGGCTAAATGTATTCAATGAAAAATATTCCAATAAATCAGGGGGGGGGGATCACTCTTGTATTTCATTGCTTCAAGTGTCACAAGACAAATCGGTGTAAACTGGTGCACAGCACAGCGAAAGAGTCGTTACTGATGTCCTACCAACGCAGGTTACATCTTCACAGCCACCGCCTGAGTCGCTTCAGTAGGACTAATGATCTGATCTGTGCAGCCAAAGAGGCTCCACCCTCAGGATTCATCAGTAGGAAGGTTTCACTGTGTGAACCTGGACTGTTTCACTGTGTGAACCTGGACTGTTTCACTGTGTGAACCTGGACTGTTTCACTGTGTGAACCTGGACTGTTTCACTGTGTGAACCTGGACTGTTTCACTGTGTGAACCTGGACTGTTTCATTGTATGAACCTGGACTAGCAGCATCAGAGATCTTAGTAACGAACCAACATGCTTTCTGTTGCACCTGTTCAGCAGAGGCTCATCATGGTTGAATTAAAGGAACAGGTAAACTGTACAAATGAAAATTCAGTCTTTATCTTCTCGCCCTCACTTAAGTGTCTTAGTCCACAGACATTTCTGGAGAAAATAGAGACTAGATTCAAGAAAATAATCAAAAATAATACAGCGTAATCCAAGTCTCCATAAGATCCCAAATGGATCTGAAAAGATGTGAAATACACGCCTTGTTCAGATTAAATCTTTACCATAGCCTCAAAGCTAAAAGCGTTAGCGTCACCATATCTGAGGAGGTGCATGCAACATTCAGGCAGCAGATAAACACTAAGGTGAACAGGGTACAACCTGATCTTGTCTCATGCATGAGCACACGTTCCATCTCTTGGACATCCTTCAGACGCGGAGATGCTAACATCAGCATGAAGGTGAGAAGATAACGACTGAATTTGTGTCATGTGTGGGTGAAATGCTCCTTTAAGTTGAATCCTCCAAATGTTGAGGAAATATGTTTCTTTTTATCAAGCGGACAGAAAACACTGGACCGTAAAAACCACCCGGTGATGGTTGGGCTGGTTGGGGAAGCAGCCCTCCAGTCATGTGACCTGTCAGCGCTTATATAACCCAAGGACACGTAGTGAAAATAGGGCCAATATGACCTTTTTAATTGAACAACCGGTTCAAACCTGCTCAGAAATAACAACATGGGAAGACGATAAGGGTCAGCATCTGCTGAAGGAGTGTGTGTGAATGTAGAGATTCAACCCAGTCGGTACCTTGCTGCCCGTCAGCTGTGCCAGGTGGGGTTTGAGATCATCGCCAATCACAGAGTAGATAGCCACCAGACAGAACACGCTGGCCTTGCGAACGCTGCTCTCTGTGTTATCATAGCCCTGCAGAAAGACGACATCAGGTCCCACGTGCACACGTACGTACGTACGTACATACACACACACACACACACACACACACGCACGCACACACACACGCACACACACACACACACACACACACACACACACACACACACACACACACACACACCCGGGGTCAGCAGGAACGTAGGAGGAGTCACAAAGAGTGCAGAGTACACGCAAACATTTCCAGGGACAAATAAGGCAAATATTTCCCAGTGTCCAAATATGAACATTGACTAAACGAGCCCGTCTGGAGCCGAAAGGTTATTTTGATCTTTGTGCCTTTAATCCATCAGAATCAAGACATTCAACCTGCTGTCTGGCAAATATCTCCACATTTTAAATGTTTAAATGTTTAACATGATCTATGTCTGTGAATACATTTCAGTTCACCATGTTCAAACCTGGTTATAGTCCAGAAGAGGTTCCCGGAGTAGTTTTTGGAATACGTTTTTCAAGATATTTATGAAAATCTAGAAAAATTTCTAGTAACCCTGCTGACAAACCGACCAACGGACAGGTGTGAAAACAGAAACTGGTGAAGGTTTAGCCTCATACCTGCAGGAGTCCGGGGATGATGTCGGGCAGCAGCTGCAGTAAGGACTCCTTGGCGATGCGTTCAATGACTTTGGTCTGCATCTTGATGGCGGCCAGGTTGATAGGATAGTCGGCCGTCTGAACGATAGGACACAGCACCTTGATGCACTGCTCGGAGTGGATGGAGCCGGCCAGGGTGGACGCCGCCTCCTCGGCTGCTCGCACGACCTGAGAGCACAAGAACACGAGAACAAGAGAACCCGAGAACATGAGAACCCGTCAGGATCAGCAACAATGAGGACAAAAGGAGGAAACGTTTCACTGCTGTCATTTGGAGGATCGATCGATCAGTGGGACAAAATATCATTCAGGAGAGCAAATACCTCCACCAAGGCTGAACAGTCACATCAAACATCCACCAGATCTGGACTGTCATCAAAATCATGAAATAAATCAACTGATCTGGATTCATTTCTAAAACTGTTAAGGCCCATTTATGCTCCCTCTACGTACGTAAACGGATCCGTACTTCTGTTCGCCTCTACATCAAACACAGGAGGGCAGTGAAGAGTGAAAAATATATGGTGACAGTCGGAGGTAACAATGTACTCTGGTGGTCTGTGAGGTCATTAAATACATCGAGACATGAGGACGGAGAGTTTTTACACTTGATCGCTTCTCTTTGTTCTTCTCCTTTGTTTCTCTACGTATTTGTCGTGCCTTGCTTGACCTGTAGCTACGCAGCTCCCAACCATTTCTGGTAGCATTGCTCCGTTTCTTCCTTCTCTGTATCCGTAAGCTCTCTGAAAATGTGCACAAATACGTACGAAATGAATTCAGAAGAGGTACGTAAAGCTCCGTCCGTATCCGTCTGTAACGTAGAGCATAAACGGGCCTTAAGAGACGACTCTAAAGCCTTTATCTCAGCTGGTAGCTGGTCTGTTTCTAGTCCTACTGTCTGGATTATTGTGTTACGGCTAAAGATCACTTCCTACGGATACATATTAGATCCACAGATCTGGATTACGTGGATATGCAGCACACTAAATACCCTCATAGATAAACACCGTATGTGTGGTTAAATGTGTAATATATGTGGTTTTTACATCAGGATTTGTTATATCCTGAGAAATTACAGAAAAATCTAAAATATTAAAATATCTTGCAAAGCTCCAGAACGTTTAAGTCCTGGATCCAAACAGTCAGTTCAGTAGTTTTTATGTTATTAGGGGAAAATAAATAAGATTCTGTTCTGCATTGATACCAAAATGGTATGGATTTTTGTTGTTTTTGGAAGTTTTGTAAACTTTAGTTTGTAACGTTTTTAATAATCCTCCTTACAAACAAACAAACAGACACAGGTGTACACATAAAGAAACACAGGGTACCGTACCTCCTTGTGAGAGTCTTTGTGGGCCTCCAGCGTCTTCATGATGGTTAACTCAGCATAGTTTTTGAAGCGGGCCGGCTGGTTCCTCAGGATTTCTTTCAGCACTCGCAGGGCCAGGGCTCGGATGGTGTGCTGGGGGACGCAGTGGCATCGGCAGTCAGGTCACACATTTTTACCATCCCATAATTATCTAACTCCTACAGAGACACACACACTCAGATAACGTACATCTTTATCGCCCAGCGTCTCCAGCAGGAGGAGGAGGATGGTTTTAAAGTGTTCGTCCCAAACGGCCAGGTTGTCTTCTCGTGTGATCTTCAGCAGCTCCACCAGGGCTCCCTTACGCTCCTCTGAACGCTCGTTGTGATTGGACAGTTCCTTCAGCAGGTCGGCCACCAGGTCCGAGTGGTCCTGACCGATTGCTTGCCAAAGAGAGGACGAGAGTTTAACATCACAAATACAGCTGGTGAGCCATCCAAAGTCATTTAATTTAGGATCAGCCTTCATTTTTTTTAAGACTAGGAGAAAAATGCTGTGGGCAGATTTCACCTATTTATAATAAAAAATAAGTGTCCTTCCAAATTACAATAATTATGTTATTGAAAACAACTCTGGTGGTCCAGTAGTTTTAGAATATGGTCAAATAAAATAAGCCTTTAATCCTTATCATGACTAATAAAGAGCCAATATGCTACTGGTGCTAAAAGCAACTGTACTAAACTATGTTACTGTTTGCATATACAGTACATGTTCACCTTAAAGGACCAGCTCATCCAGAAATTTAAATACAGTCATTATCTTATCACCGTTATGTCGATGGAAAGTCGGGTGAAGTCCACCAAACATTTCTGGAGCTTCAGAGCTCAATGTTCTGCTAAAGGACTGAAGAAGACAGGGACTGGTTTAAAAAGAAACCAACTCTGGGGGGACTGGTTTAAAAAGAAACCAACTCTGGGGGGACTGGTTTAAAAAGAAACCAACTCTGGGGGGACTGGTTTAAAAAGAAACCAACTCTGGGGGGACTGGTTTAAAAAGAAACCAACTCTGGGGGGACTGGTTTAAAAAGAAACCAACTCTGGGCTTCTGGAAGCCAACAACGAGATTAAGGAGTCATTTTATGTTGGTTTTCTGGTGCTGTTTTAAACGAGTCTCCGCCTCCTTCAGTTGCTTAGTAGAATGTTTTGCTGTGAAGCTCCAGAATGTTTTCTGGACTAATTTCACCCAACTTTTCATCTGAATCATCTGAACATTCATTCTGCATTAAAGATGTATCAGCAATCCTGACACCACCAGCCAACGTTCATTTCTAAAAGCATCACCACATCACCTCATTCAGCACTACAAGCAGGTTAGGTTGGAGTTAGTGAACACACAGACAGCAGAGGAACAAGTGTTGATGGGAGTAGAGACAGCTGAGTGAAGCAAACACACAAAGGGTGAGGGAGAAAAGGTGATGTCAGTAGATCAGTCCTGTCAGTCAGAGTCTCAGTCAGTCAGGCAAGGGAGGCGTCTTTACCAGGAGCAAACACCTTGGGGAGCGTCATCTTGTTTTCACCACTTTCCTGACGTCGGCCTGTAGAGAAGGGAGGTTAAGGAGGGATGGAGGCAGAGGTGAGGAACAGAGGGGGGGATGGGAGGGTGCAGAGCAGAGGATGTGATGACAACAACAGCTGAGGACACATTTGGGGTAAACACACTGCAGATATCCGGAGGCCCTGTTTACACGACAACACTAAAAACGGAAATGTTTTTCCTTTGTGTTTAAAAAAAAGTTCTGCATTCATACGACATTTTCCAATATTTTGGAAACAATCCTCGTGCAAAACACCGCAAAAATGCTGCAGTATGCATGTCAGAGCAGCAGGTGGCAGAGTAACGTTTCAAAATAACACCACAGAATCAGATTACAGGAGCGATGCAGCAAATCTACATTAGAGGAGCGTTAATAAAATAGCCTGGAACCGTAATAGTCATGCATGAAGCAGGGCTATGATGTCATCGTTTTCAGAGGAGTTGCATTTTGCCTGTTTACATGGCGACGGTAAAGGTGGAGTTTTCAAAAGAATGCGTTTTCATGCCCCCCTAAATGCTGCTGTCGGGTAAACGAACAATACAGCAAACAATGACAACAACCGTTTCACCCTGTTAGCCTTAGCATAATGGGGTAGGGTACTGAACTTGGTACTTTTAAGGGTACCAAACAACAACCAATCCTGTCCAGTTTTAAGTCTCTTTGAAATCTCCTTTTGCACATCAGAAAGTACGCAAGGAGGAACTTTATAAACAAGAACGCTTCTAAAACTCAAAATGTCTGTTGTTTTCTGTCTGCTGCAATAATCACAGAACCAGGTGTTAAAAAAATGAACTCACAGTCGCGGAACTGCTCCACGTCGTCGTCAAAGACGGCCTCCTTCAGGGCGCTCTTGTCATACGTGCAGATGGTTTCCCCGTAGCCGTAAGGAGCGAACTCGCGGCTCCGTGGCCCCAAGAACGAACGAGGCGACGGCGTGTTGAGGAGAGACGTCTTGTTGTCTAAGGCAGTGCGACCCCCTTCCACCACGTCTAAACCCAAGCGGGAGTCAGAGCCGGGAGAGGAGGTTATGCCTTCTCTTCCTGCCTGGAGAACAGAGGCAGGAAGGTTACAGACTTCTGAAAATTATTTTCCCCTGGAGCAGCTGAGACTGTCGCTGAGAAGCTCCACACAGAAACCCAGCTTATCCTTCGCTCTAGAGAGGATAAGAGTTAGTCTGTCTGGAAAATTTTATTTAATTCAAGCAAACTGCAATAGTTCAATTTCACTAGGATGAGTTTTTTTTAGCCTGGACAGAGCCATAAAACTCAAACAAGTATTATTTTCATGTAGGAGTATGATGACAGCGTTATGACTCACTGCATCGTCCCTCTTGCCCTCCTGTCTGATTGGCTCATTCAGGTCCTCCTGGCTCCGGTAGCTAAAGCTCTGGATGGCCTCGGTGACGCCGCGTAGCGAGCTGTAGATCTCTTCAGAGTTCATGTTCTCGGTGTCGTACTCCATCATGCTACACAAACGCACATAAAGAAGAACACACCAGATTTATATGAAATGCATTTTTTCATTGCATTTATTTCATAAATTAACCACATTTTCAAAGAAATGTATGCATGCAGTAAGTTTGGCTCGGGAGGGTTTAGAGAAAGGAAATGTGGTTAAGGAAAAGGATCAGGGTTTGTCTTCCTGGATGGAATAATGAGTCTCAGCCCGCCTCATTACCTGGGTGAATATGCTCTGCGCAGGACCCTTAGTGAGGGGGCGGCAGGGGTGGAGTGGGGCGGAGGAGGAGGAGGAGGGGCAGGGGGGTGCTTTGACAGTCCGTCGACACCCCAACCCCACAACCGACTGAGGCCACAGCGCAGCCGGGAGGGAAGGATGCACAGACAGGGGGTGAGAGAGAGAAGGGAGGAGGATGGAAAACCACAGGACGAGATGAGACGAGACGAGAGGGGAGGGGAAAAACGACAAATGTGCAGAAAGAGAAAAAGACAAAAAGAAAGCAGTCTGAGCTTTAAGGTTAAGGGTTAATTTAGAAGAGAGAACTGGAGAGCAGCAGAGCCCCACAAAGATCAGCTAAACGGGGGTTTCTGCTGGCAGAGAAAAGGACTGGAGGTGAAGGAGCTGCTCAGAATTAGCTTTCCACGTTTACCCGGTTGTAATGTTTACAGCACCAGCTGATTCGGCCTGGAGGTATTAAGAGCTGTTTAGACCCATAGAAAACAAAGATCTGGCTTCTTCATTTGTAGCCAAACATTAACCTCTCTGAGCAGCTCTCTCAGAATCCTGCTCCGACCAGCCGGCCTGTTAGCTCCACTGCTAATGAGCCGTCGTAACAGCAGCAGTTTAAATCTGTTAGAGCACAGCCAAGCATTCGGACAGGACAGGAAACGGATTATTGATTAGCTACCTTGGAGACAGTCCTCCGTGGGAACAGTTTGTTGGAGAGGTGAGGGGGCTGGTTCTGCTGGGGGTGTGGCGTTGCGGCGTCCGACCAATGGTGTTGCTTGGAGACCCCTGGAAGGTATGGAAACAAAGATAAACCCTGCTGTGTGATGGTTCTACTGATCTACAAACGTATCTGTCTTATAGAACTGTTTCCATTGAAGATTAAAGAAACCTTGGTGCTATCTGATGAACCAGCCCACGTTTCCACCAGTTTTAAGCACAACCCCTGATTGAATATGACAAGACCACTTCGGTTTGCACTTCGGGTCAAGGAAAACTTGTTCTCTTTGGGTTTGAATCAGTTTATGTTTGGTTGGAATGTTCCTAATGGGCTGTTTAAGGTATTTAGTTCTCAAAGGACAACAGTTTGATCTGAAAATGCATCGTGACATCAACCACTAGAGTTTCATGTGACTCACCACGCTGCTGCTGGTGTTGCTGGAGTTCTTCAGGTGGTTGTGAAGGAGTTTGGTGGCTCCGTCCTGGAAGGTTTTGGGCAGAGCTCCCAGCAGCATGGTGAACTCCGGTGTGTTGAGTTCAAACAAAGCGATCAGCACCACCTGGGCAGCCTGGAGGTACAAGTTGGGGGTTAGGATGGAGAGGACAGCAGCTTCAAACGAGCTGATGGTTGGTTGATGAAGTGAGTTAACCACGTGTCTATAACAGCTATTTCACCAGAGTGAGTCAGAGCAGCTGTACTGACAACTTTAAAACAAAAAAGCTCTGATAGGTTGTAATATTTGACAAATCTGGAAACCAGACAAGACCAATCCAAAGGTTAATAAAGGTCCAAACATTTCAGAAACCAACTTCTCAGCTCCACTTCTTGGTGGAATAGCATTCAGCCTGAAGAAAGAACCTGTGGACAGGCCAGTGTTCAAAGCTGCATTCCGTTAAAACCAAACACGTACAAAACTATTCATTTGTTGCTATTTAACATGCAAGTGCAGGAAGTACCTTTTGTACTCGGTATAGAAGCTGAGGTGATGGTTTGGTTCATCAGAAGACAGAAACTTCAAGGGAGAAATAGTCTCATTCCTGTGATATGATCCACAGTAGCTTTCTAACCCTTAGCTGTTGTATTTACCTCCACCAAGTGTCCGTTGGTTGGTTGGTTTGCCAGCAGGATTACACAAAAACAACTGAAACATGGTGGAAGGAGCACAGGTCAAGGAAGAACCTACTAAGTTCTGGATCAAGGGAAGATCCAGGAACGTCTTTCTTAATTACGGGCAAACTCCTAAATCTATTTCTATGAAATGTTGTGGACGGGTGGGACATGGGTCAGGCAAGCAAAACAGAAGTGCAGGGCTGTTCGGCCTTGGAGGAGGTATGCGCTCTACTGAGTGTAACTATAGTTATTATATATTTTCTTCCTCTGCCATCGGGACCAAGACTTCCTGACAGAGGACAAAAGTTGCGTCTCAATTCAGGGGCCACGTGATTTGAAACCTTGGTTTGAGGACTGACTGCATCACAGTGGCAAGACAAGGCCGGCCCATTTCGAAGGCTCCTTCAAATGTCGCCCAAAAATGGAGATGTGGATCCTTGGTGGCCCACCATATATACACAACAGATTTCACTACTACTACTACCACTGCAGCTTTTCCGACAATGACTTTGACTACAAATACTTAGCAACTAATCAACCCTAGTTCTTCACGTTGCTGTGCGTCAGGAAGAGATGGTAACATTAACAGGAAATTCTCTGTAGACCAGACCGTCTCATTTACTCACCGCACTGGAGCAGTGAAGTTTCAACAACAACAAATATGGCGACGGTGGGAGGAGGTTGTGATGACGTACCTAGTAAATACAAAGCGGGTAAAGCGGAGGAAACGATCTACTTGGCGGTGGTCACTTCACTTTTTTCTTCTTCGTTGTTTCTGTACATATTTGTCGTGCCTTGCTTGAATTATAGCTACACTGCCCTCAAACTATTTTCGGTAGTATTGCTCCGTTTCGTCCGTCTCAACCGTATCTGTAAGCTCTCTGAAAACATGTATGATTACGTACGGAATGAACGCAGAAGACGTTCGGAAGGCTCCGTCCGTGTCTGTCTTTAACATAGTCTACGTAGACCACGTCCTTTGAAGGATGCAGCATCGAAACTGAGACACAGCGAGAACGTATCTCAACGGCACCTTCCTGGTTAAGTAAAATAAAATGAATCTCTCTTCTTGTACAATAAAAAAATGTTAAAAGCATGCAGGAATGCAGATTGTTGAAGTGAGTCAGAGAAACAAAGTGTTAGGCAAACAGTTGTAAGAAAACAGCATTCTCATCAACGTTGAGCAACCAAACTACCTTTAAAGTCTATCAATACAGAGCAGCAAGCATTTGCTATGATTTGTAAAACTACTGAAGTCTTCTCTGGTTGCACAACAAGCTTCATTTATCTGGTGAGTCAGGCACAGACTGGTTTTTGAGTGGTTACAGCAGCTAAAGCTTCAATGGTAGATGCGAGTGAGAGTTGTCACAGTCGAGGTTTCACTGTCGTGAGGGTTAGGCGCCGGGCAGTTGCGTGCTTATCGTGTTGTGATTGGCTGTCAGAGCGAGCTCTACCTGCTTACACCTTTCTTCCTGGTTGCCCTCAGCGGACAGTAAGGCTGCAGTGCTGGACCTGCCAGCTAGCTCCTCGCTCACCCAGCTATGAAGGGTCTGGGGCACAGTGGCAGGGCAGAATGGGCATTACATCATGACACAGGTCGTCCACCATCACATACGGATGACATAACAACAAGGCACAAAGCGTCCATTTCCCCAGATCATACTTGTGCTGAAACAAACTAAAGTGAGGATTTCTTATCAGCTCGCCTGGAGGTCAGGCCTTGATTTGACACTAAGTGAGGGTTTAATGTTGACCAGCAGTGGAAAAACAAACAGAGGGGGGGCACAGAGTGAGAACATATGACGCGCAACAGAGAAGGGGGAAGATAATGGGATGATGACCCAGGTGATCCATGTGGAGAGTGCCTGTTATCAAAGTTTACAACCGCTGCTAAACAAACACTAGAGCTAAAGAATTTCAAAGTGTGTGTGGAGGTTTAAAAAGACAGCTGTGGAGGGAACGGTGTCCTCTGATTGGACGGAAGATGGATCTGTACTTTATAAGTACTCTAACCTCATATTAAACAAGCCTCCAAGTTGTTAGCTTTGCAATAATAGTTCAGTATGTATATATCTATAGCTCATAGGATATATGAGCAGCTCTAAGTGATCTAATGTGTCCTCTTAAAGGAACAGTCATTTCTGGAGTGTCACAGCAAAAAAGGTTTGCAGCATTCTCCTATTAAACTGAAGGAGATGAAGACGTTTTTAAAAAATAAGCATTAAAATGACTCCATACAGCTCATAGAGAATAATCTAAGTCTCCAGAAGATCCAGGAATGTTAGTTACACCATTTTTAAGAGGTAATCTTCACTGTAGTCTCTAAGCTAAAAGCATTAGCAGTGAAGATTCAGACATGTGTGCCTCTCGTCAGATCTAACCCTCTAAAAAAGGTGTGAATAATCATTTTTTTAAATAATGCTGGGATCTCAGGGTTTACGGATTGGATTATTCCATACGAGCTGTATAAAGTCGTTTTATGTTGGTCCTCATCTTCTTCAGTTGTTTCGGAGAATGCTCCAATGTTGTTGACTAGATAAAAACTGGAAGCACAATAATTTATTTGTTGGCCTTAATTATCCCGGTTTAGAGACACTGAACATTACGAATCACTCGTTGGACGTAAAACTAAAACAATATATTAATAATCTTTAAACACTCCAAGGATAAAGATTTGAGGTAAAGATCAAACCCTCTACTAAATAAATTCATCCTTCTTAAAACAAGAGAAATAATGAAAGAATATCAAAATCGATAAAAGGGCATAAAGAAAGAATTTTGCCTTTACATTAACAGGACAAACAGGTTAACAGGAGAACCAATCAGGGCCTACCTTCCTGACATCAGAACTTTTGGGCTCAGTGGTCCAGGTGATGATGCGAGATACGGCCAGGCGCGTCTCGCTGGAATTCACAAAGTCCGTCGGGTCCATCTGCCGAGCCAGGGACTCGATGTACTTCAAAATGGCTACCTTAACCTGGAGAGACGACCGACGTTTAACCACGTCTTCTACACATCAAATCAAAATCAGCTTTCCTATGAATACAATCTGGTTTCACTTTACCTTCAGATTCGGAGTCTGAGTCTGATCGACGATGAACCTCATCAGAATGTTGAACTGTTGGTCAAACGGAAAAGACTCCCTGAGGAAAAGGAAAGAAATCTGAGTCGTTTCCTAATGTCAGACCGAACTCCAAAACATCATCTGATCATCATTCTCAGTGGTCGACTGGACATCGGCCACTAATCCTCGCCCTCCCCTCCCTGTGACCCGGCTTGTATTGGAGACCTTGTGATATCTAGAGCCTTCTGGACTTTGGCCTGGACCGAGCCCAGCAGATCTGCCCCCATCTTCTTCAGCAGCTGAGTGAGCAGGACAAAAAGCCAGTCCTGCAGGTCCTCCCTGTGCACCGTGATGAAGTCCACCAGAGTCTCCAGGAACATGCTGAACACCTGAGAGCGCAGGTCAAACATGTTTATTACACTGCTTCATCAGATCTATTCATGCCTTTAGTGATGGGGATTAAAAACACACACTTACTCTCTGTTGTTAAATCCACAGCAGGGCAGAGCATGCAACAAGAGACACTGGTTAGCTTCCAGTCATTTGTTTGGATGTGTTTACACCACAGTCACCAGTTAGTGCGTTTCATCATGTTTACCTTGCTGTGTGGGTCTGCAAACATCCTCGTGAAGATCTCGCAAAGTCTCTTCAGCTCCACACGGCTGCAGCGAGGGAAAGACGCAGAGGTGGTCAGAAAATACCTCACATGGTCTGTCTACTAAATCAAAACTGTCCCGGTGAATTTCTACTGAGGCCTTTTCAGCGAGGAGCAAATTATCTGAGGAACTTTTTCCAATACAGGAAGGAGGAAAGTGATGCTAGTAATGAGTGAGTAATGACATCATAGGTCAACATAGAGCCTGTTCATACCTGGTTTCTCACTTTCCTGCTCCATAAACAAATAACGAATCAAATTTGCTGCATGTAGCAAAATTTATTTAGTTTCTCTGACTCAACAACTCTCAAAATGGAGTATTTTTACGGTAGTCTGGGGATACTGAGAGTCCATCCACCAAAAATCCCACCTGAGTATTCTCTGGCTCTTGAGCAGGTTCTGCAGGCCCAGCAGACCCTCCTTCCTCTCGGACCAGTTGGAGCTGGCGCAGTGGTTCAGGATCTCCGCCACGTCCTCCGTCTGGCGCAGGTAGTGGGGGATGCCTCCGTTCCTGGAGCCGTACGAGCGTTCTGAGCAGGCGCTGGACGCGTCGCTGTTGGCGTCGTCATCAGAGTACATTCCCGGGGATTCGTACCGCCGCCTCAACGGCTTCCTCTGCGGGAGGAAGAGAAACGTGAGGATGATGCCTGGACGTTAGCAGGAAAAGTGCTTTGGCCGGTTGCATCAGTAGCCATGCAGTTTTCTGCACTGTTGTGTGTTTGTGTTTTGTTCTGTGGATGATAACTTTAAGGGTACATTTCACACATATGTATGCATTTACACATTAAACTATATTTCTATACAAACATCAAAAGCCAGTCGTGCAGTGCCACAAAGAAGCAATGCAGTGGGAACATTCTGAATGTCATGGATAAACAGAACAATGAGGAAAGAACTGCCAGGGAACCACAGATGCATTCAGCTGGGATGTGATGGACAGTCAAGATGAGGTTAAGAATAAATCAATCAAACCGGTTTGGTGTGGGGGGGTTATGAGCCAATGTGATGAGGCAAGCTGCTGTCTGATCATAATTAGTGTGTGAAGCTGTGGATATGAGAACATGACAAACTACCTTATTCCTGGAGTCTCCTAACAGCTGAACATACAACCAAGAGGGAAAGAGGAGAGAGGGAAGCTTTAAAGGGAGAACACCTTCATTTATTTACATTTATATATGATTTACACCTTCATTTATTTACATTTATATATGATTTACACCTTCATTTATTTACATTTATATATATGATTTATACCTTCATTTATTTACATTTATATATATGATTTACACCTTCATTTATTTACATTTATATATGATTTACACCTTCATTTATTTACATTTATATATGATTTACACCTTCATTTATTTACATTTATATATGATTTACACCTTCATTTATTTACATTTATATATGATTTACACCTTCATTTATTTACATTTATATATGATTTACACCTTTATTTATATACATTTATATGATTTATGCCTTCATTTATTTACATTTATATATATGATTTATACCTTCATTTATTTATTTATATATATGATTTATACCTTCATTTATTTACATTTATATATATGATTTATACCTTTATTTATTTACATTTATATATATGATTTATACCTTTATTTATATACATTTATATATGATTTACACCTTCATTTATTTATTTATATATATGATTTATACCTTCATTTATTTACATTTATATATATGATTTATACCTTTATTTATTTACATTTATATATGATTTACACCTTCATTTATTTATTTATATATATGATTTATACCTTCATTTATTTACATTTATATATATATGATTTATACCTTCATTTATTTACATTTATATATATGATTTACACCTTCATTTATTTATTTATTTATATATATGATTTATACCTTCATTTATTTACATTTATATATATATGATTTATACCTTCATTTATTTACATTTATATATATATGATTTACACCTTCATTTATTTACATTTATATAAATGATTTATACCTTTATTTATTTACATTTAAATATATGGTTCCTACCTTCAAACAGAGGGGCACGTAGTAGATCATGGACCACCAATAATAATAATAATGATAATGATGATTTCTTGCTTAAGTGACTGAACTAATTCTATACAAAAAATGTCCATGAAACTGTCCACTTTAACAACAATCATCTATTCACACAGGTTCCTCCTGTTCATTCTTACCAGAGCATCAGCGACTGCTGCCTCCACCTCTGTGCCGGTGTTTAGGACCCTCATGGCATTGACCGATGCAGAGATTCTTGCTTGGTGAATCAAACCGTATCGGTCTGTACAGGAAACGGGAGAAGAAGAAGAAGAAGAAAAAGGTAAAGGAAGACAGTGAGTGAAGTTTAGTGAAAAAGCAAAAAAAAATGGCAACAGTGACTCACCTGAAAGGACAAAAGCAAAAGGTGCTTTTTGTCACATATGAATATAAATCAATATACTGGACATGAATGAGCAGAAAAGATCACAAAGGAGGAATAATCTCAAGTCTCCAACCACCAAGAGACAAAGAAAACTCAAATAGAGGATGACCAAACCCTGAGGTAAAGGCATCAAATGAAGCCGTGAGGTTTTCCCTTGAAATGAAGCAACAGCGATGCACCAAAGGAAAAAACACAAATATGAGCTTAAAGGTCATAAATTAAAACAAAAGAGACACAATTCACAAAATTCGAAGGACGTCAAGCAGCAAATAAGAAGAAGAGGCTGAGGAAGCACTTAAAATGGTGTCGGACACAACTCCATGAAAATCACAGTAAAGATAAAAAATATGTGTAAGGCACTGAAAATCCAAAGTAATGACAAGCAAATGATGTCATGATTCCCTTTACATGCTAAACAAATGGATGAGTTGTTTCCATTCTTACATTAAATACTGAACTAAATGCTTAAAAATACTCTGAGTGAACATAAAGTGATGGAATGATGAATGCTCCCTGTAGCCACATCACAACCACTACTGCATGCTGGTTCATCAGCACTACGGCCTCTAAGGGAGGGAACGGGGGGGTGGGGGGCCTGGGAGGTCTGGGCATGCAGGTCACCTGACTGGCTGTGGGGGTCAGCTGTGGAGAGAGCGCTGGTAGAACGGGAGTGACGTCGGGAAGCTGCGGGGGACAGTGGGCAACATCCAGACCCGGGTTAGTGACAGACACCACAGGTTGAACACCACCAACCTCTGAGGTGAGACTCAAAAATCACTGGTTTTATCTGGTCATGTTTTCAGTGGTTTGACATTTATAATTCAGTTTGATTTGCAGGAATTATTGTTGGTTTCTTATGGAGCCAATTTCTTCCAAAAACTTCCCAAAAGCTTTACAAATTCACAACTATACAACATATTATTAACACATCATACTTCAGAAACAAACACAAAACATCTTAAAACAATATCCTACAGACAAAAGAAATATCACGCAAACTTTTGCAGCAATCTTTCTGTTGGTGTCCAGAAGCCCAGAGAACCCAGAGAGGTTTGAAAAGAGGCTAAATGAAAAGCAGAGATCACAGATTGTTGCTGTTCCCATCCAGCAGCGCCTGTCCTCTCAGACAGGGTGTAATGATTTTAGCTTAGAGGCTACAGTGAAGACTTCAGCTTAAAGCAGGCTGTAAAAAGGTAGGAAACACTCAGGACAGGAGCATTTCACTGAAGAACAACAGATTTATTTAAGTTGTCCCTGTTAAGTACAAAAAAAGGCACCTCTCCAGCACACATCAGAAACCACATAACCATGGAACCATGGAAACAAACAAAACACGAACGGTGAAACTTCCTGGATAGCAAAAAGCATCACTTCAGTACTTCGGAGCGTAGAAATATTTGTGAAAAAAAGCCAAAACGTGAGGGACAGATGGGACCCGATCCAATACGCCCTCCTCTCTTAAGTCATGATGGGGACAATAAGGTCTTTTCAAACCCCTCTGGGATCCCGGCCCTCTGAAACTCAGATTACGGCAGTCCACATGGTCTTTAGTTGTTTAGAAGAAGGCTGAAATGCTGTTCAGAAACACTCTGAGGAAAAGAAACTCCACCTGATTTTCCACCAGCACAGCTGGGAGAAGATAATGAGTGAATTTTCCTTTTTGGGGCAACTGTTAGGTTTTCTGAGGGAATTAGCTCTTAGTTTCTACTACACGGAATAATTTGAATAGAGATGAGTAATTCCCTGCTCATCTTCTGATCAGTTAAAAATGACCATGATGTGGCTTCATTTGGTCCTACAGACATTTTAGTGACGATGACATCGAAACTTCAAATCACATTTGTACACAGATTAATTCTGAAACAATTCAAACACATCGGTCCAGCTTAAACCAGGTCAAAAGAAATGAATTTGAAGAAGGTATTTTACCATTTACAACATCTGATAAAAACTTTTTCTTTCAAACAGCATCGAGACAAGAAATCGCAGACAGAGAGCACCCAGAGTTTATGCATGCAAAGAGGAACACAGGCAGAGGTAGGATGACCACAACACACTATAGAGATGAACAACAGGAGGGACGCTCCTGTTAGCATCTAGTCTGCTGGGAGAGCTAGTCCAGGCAGCTGTTAGCTCAGCGGTTACTCACCCAGAGGAGCGAAGCCCCGAGCGGGGCTGGTGTCGCGGCTGCTCTCGCGACTGGTGTCGCGACTGCAACCCTGACTCATGCTGGGACGGGGAATGCGGCTCCGGGCTAGCGTGCGGTAGGGGAGAGCAGCAGGAAGAAGAGCTTTACCACACAGGTTGGCTGTCAGGACAACAAGTTAGGTGGGAACGTCAGTGAGCATTCATGGGGGAGGTGGGTCAGAAACGAGGGAGAGACAAGAAGCCCTGCAGACTGAGGACGTTACAGTCGCTACACCCAACACAGAAGTCTGTCAGACATTCTGCCTGCAGGGACGATGGAAGAACGTGCTGATCATTTAAAACTGGGCTTTGAACATCCTGCTAGATGTAAATTCTGCAAGTAGTTGAGATCTAGATCTGGACCAAAAACAGCAACACTTTCTATGAAGACCACATCAATAGTGCTGTGTAATATAATGCAGACATAAAGCTTCAACGATCATAAAACTTTATCAATGTAACACAGAATGAATTATAAGTTCAAGAAAACAGAATCTTTAATGTTTCCTGACTGTTCATACAGTCCATTAGCAAGTGTGTTTATGACAGGTGTCATAAGGCATTATGAATGCTTTATAATCCACTATGAACGCCAACATAATGCACTATAGGTGTGGTCTTCATAGAGAGAGTTACCTCAACCAGGACTGCTGCTACTGGGCCAATATGAAGACGGACTGAAGTGATAAGAGAGGAGGAGGGAAAGCAGGAGCAGCAGCAGGAAGCTGAGTCAGTCTCACATCCTGTTAGTAAAGGTTAGACCAACAATAACACATTAAAACAGGATTATAGGGATATTTAGATCTAAATAAGATATTAAAAACAGGAGTCACTGACGAACAGTAGAAAACAAACATTCAACATTTCCTCTTGTTGAAACAAGTTTTCAGTATCACATATAAAAAAAAACAAAATCAGCCAATCAATAAACGAAAACCATCCAAGATGCACAAAGGAGGAAAAACATGTTGAATCAGAGGTTTGACTGTCTGTCCAGTGTTAGTCATCTAAACGGTGACACTGTACATTTAAACACACTTTAAGTCAGAGAAAAGACTTTTTTTACCGTCAGACTCAGATGTTTTCATGCCAACGACTACAAAACATAACCGCTGTTTGCTTCCAGCCAATCATACGTCAGACTCGAGGTCAGAGGACAAACCTACATGCAGTCGTCTCAGCTGGTTGTCACTGCTGCTACTATTTGTTTCAATTTCATATGTTTGTATCTGTTTGGTTGTAATTTTACTGTGTCGTGTCTCACAGTTTATGATTTAGTTATAATCTGAAAATAAAAACATAAAGATAACACACAAAAACCATCACGTGTGTCACGTTGCATCATGATGAAAAGACAAAACCCCCACAAATACAGATGATGTTGCTTCCTGCTCTGTTTTCTACAGAAGCTCCCAGAGAGACTAAAGATTCTGGTGATCAATTTTCTAAGAGTGACTGATTGAAAATGTGACGACCTTGTTGCACCGCTGTGACGCATTCAGTCTTCAAAATACAGCCTTAGAACGGAGACACAGTTACGTCACCACAGCCGTGCTTTTATTTTGGCGAGCACTGTATTTAAATTGGCGGGAGCTTATCTGAGAGTCTAGAATAAGTTGGTTGAAGCAAACTGCAGCCTCGTGTGGCTGGAATAAGTATTACAACAACAAACAGATAAAACAAATAAATAAATAAAAACAAGAATATCATCAGCAGAAATGTTTCCACCTGTTTTCATATATATAAAAAAAGATCCTTGATCAGACTCAGAATATGGATCATCAGAATATTTCCTCTCAGGCTTCCATAGTCCGCCATGTTTCAAAGGTCAAAACAGCAACTGGCAGTAATGAGTCCTGCAGATGCTACATTAGCTTCTTTACATTAGCTTCATACGAAACAAAGACACGGAGCCCTGGCCTTACCGAGGCCCAGCCGGCTGGGGCTGGTCTCGCGGCTGCAGCCCTGGCTGCGGGGAATCCTGCTGCGCTTGTCCGCCGGCGTGGTGGAGGCCGAGGCCGACGCCGTGGCTCGAGGGATCCGGCCGTAGCCGCTGTGACCGAGCAGCTTCCCCGGGGAGCTGGAGCGACTTCCGGCTGGGAAAGAGAGGAAAAAACACATGGTTAGAAAATATTCAGAGTGACTGGGACCCCGGCTGGGACCAGGGGGTTAGGGTCCAACCTTAGAACGCATGTTGGACAGACAAACTCACAGTGTCACAGAGCCAATGAAGTCAGGACAGACTGGAAACAGAGACTCTAACGTCTCTTTCATCTCAGCAAGAAAGAGTCAAATCAGAAAAAGTTCAGTCTAACCTACATTTTATTCTTGATTCTAACTTTTATTCTTGATTCTAAATTAGAATTTTAGAGCTGTTTTATCAACACTGACAGAAACAAAAGGACCTTGATGAAGTCAGAATTTCCTATTTTAAGCATTTTATCCTTTTCAAGTCTTCACATATTAATAACAGAACCGTGTTATCGTTTGATCCGAGCTCTCACATTAAAGGTGTTTTCTCTTTACATTTCGATATATGATTTACAACCAGAGCAGAAATAAACCTTTGAGTCCAGGTGGAGCAGATTTATTGATATTTGTTTAACAGGTTAATGTGAAGAAATAAACAAAGGACCAGCTGACAGACGTCTGTTTAGAGGGTTTTAGTTACTTATTTCTCACTTTTCTAAAGCTTTAATGATTTCATTATTTCAAACACATCTTACAAAGTGTTCTTATCTGACTGCTCTGGCTGATGGGTTCACTTGTTTTAGTCTGTATCTTCTCAAATGAAGTATTTATGACGTATATTTGGGTTTTTGCAGAGCAGGAAATTGAATGAAAGAATAAGAAACACACAAAGTGAGGAGGGTCAAACTGCGGCACCAGAGAACAATGTGAACATTCAACAGATAACAAAACGTCAGACGACAACATTTCTGACTGCAAACAGCTGTGGGGGGGGAGATGAAGACATGAAGGTTATGAATGCTGCTTTTCTACATGGTAAAAAAAAGGCTAAAAGGAAAGACGTGCAAAGCTCTGAGGGTTTACGGGGATGAGGCTCGTGATTGGATGAGGCTGAGGCCTTACCACTGATAGGATTGGCTGATCTGGATCCTGGGTGATGGAAGCAGAAGGCAGGACAGGATGGAGAACAGTCAGAGTGAGACAGGAGGGGTTATGTTCATTGGTTTTACCCATCATGCACTTTGGACAGCTGTGAACATGTCAGCAGTGTTATTTGAAGAATATAGAAACCAACACAAAAACACACAAACATGTAGTATGACCTGAAAACTGACGCAGACAAAAGATCATACTGACATATGAGGGACAGACTGGTAGCACACGCAAAGCTGTCATCATATGAGAGAGAGAGTGTGTGTGTGTGTGTGTGTGTGTACATACGCTGGGACTGGGACACTACTTTGGCACGGCTGCGCCCCCGACTGTCCACCACTGAGGGACTGGCCCCGCCCACGCTGCCTGAGCTTTGTCTCCTGGTACGAACACGACCTGGATGATGGAGGAAGGAGAGAGAGAGAGGAGTTAAATTCATGAGAATCACTGGACTGTGTTCCTCACAACCCTGACAGAGACGCTGGAGAAGAAGATGAAGACATGGAGGAGACCTGGATGAGGGAAACACACAAACCTGGGTCCACAAGTGGTTGCTAATAAATCTCAGTGTTTGTTTTTACCCGTGGCGGGGTTAGCCCTGAACGCACCAGCAAAGACACAGGAGAGCTGTAGTTAAAGGAACAGTTCTTATCTACTCCCCTCAGGAGACGTTTTTAAGTCTGCAAAACATTTCTGAAGCTTTGCAGAACATTCTCCTAACAACTGGAAAGGTTTTTTAAATGACTCCATACAGCTCATATGACATGATCCAAGTCTCAAGAAGATCCACAACTGATTTTAAAAGATGTTACACATTTTCTGAGATGTAGTTGCTAAGCTAAAAGCGTTAGCGTGTATCCTGTCTGGTTTGGGAACACAAGCTGGAACATGCAGCGCTGGAGGAGACCAAATTCAGAGTCGCAGGTCAACACTGAGGAATGTAGAGCTGGAGAGTTATCATTAGTCTGTTATGGTGGCACATGTTTGTAGATCTGAGACTGTGCATCCACCCCAGACGTGATGCACACTCGTACTGTCAGCCTAGAGGCTGCAGTAGTGTGTGATTTATATCACAGCAGTGTTGCAGTCAGTGTCGACCAGCACTTTGTAAACCATAAAATGGTCATAGTCATTAGATAAAGTGGTAACAGTCCCACCGAGAGGCCGTGTAAAAGAGGCTGGGGAAGATTTCAGCTTCAAAAAGGGTGGAAATGACATCTTTTCACATCAGTTTGGAATCTCCTGGTGTTCCAACTGGATGGAGTCATCCCTCCATCAACATGGGGGTGAGGAGATGACGTTAAAGTAACTGTGTCAGATCCCATTGGTCTGCCTTAACGTGCTAAAACAAACCATAAGACATATTAGCAGACATCTCGACCCAAGAAAAAAGAACCATAAACACACATTAAAATATCAGATTCCTTTTAAGCTCTGCTTAAAAAAAAGAAGCTGCAAACATCAAGATTACGCTGATTCACATCTGCATATAATTCACTACGGAAGCCCTGAGAGGCAAGTAAGGTAAAAACATTCTGGTGACCCATTTAAAAAATGTACAACTTTTGTTTTATCTGTGAAAACAGTTATAAAATATACACAACTCGACCTGAAAACACTCCCCTAAACACACCAGATAAAACATTTAAATTCTAGCTCCACAGCCCTGGTTACATAAATAACAGCTGGTTCATGCTGTCAGTAATAAAACACTCTCACTTCCCAAGCACCATAACGGACTGTGAGGTGTGATAAAAGTGTCACCAGGTCATGGCAGGATTTTCTGATAAGTTGGGGGCAAAAGCCATTTGACCTCAAACATACAGAGTAACCTGTTACACAACACGGCAAACAAACACCAGGAAAATGTGATAACAAGAATCATAAAGGAAGATAAAAACAAAAAGAGAGTAAATCTCTAGTTTATCTCCATTTACTCTGGTGCCAAAGTTCACCTGATCTTCTGAGTGGATCTGTGGTGACCTTTTCTCTGACGACCACGTCTACAACATGTTAGAGAGCCTGACATGAAAAACGTCAGTCTAAATTTTTTTGAAAAATAAAAACTTCGTCTTTATTTTCAACCACAAAGAAGAGGAGATGTTTGTTGTTTGTTTTTTTTCTAAATTACAATCCAAATATTCTGTTCAGTGGATGGCATGTGGAGAAGTTTGTTTTTTGGAGCAATACCGATGGGCCAGTGATCCTAAAGATGGTGAACTATGTCTGGGCAGGCATATCTGGTCTGACCTGGGTATAGGACCAAAGACTAATGGAACCATCTAGTATCTGGTCTGACCTGGGTACAGGGGCCAAAGACTAATGGAACCATCTAGTATCTGGTCTGACCTGGGTACAGGGGCCAAAGACTAATGGAACCATCTAGTATCTGGTTCCCTCTGAAGGTTCCTCAGGATATCTGGAGCTCAGAGTCTCACAGTTTTATCTGCTAAACCAATGATTAGAGGTTTTGGGACTGAAACCATCTCAACCTGTTCTCAAACTTTAAATGGGTAAGAAGCCCGGCTCGCTGGCTTGGAGCTGAGCGTGGTTCAAAATGAATCAGCCAATCAGAACATGTTCCATGTCTGGATGTGTTCCTTAAAGTGACATCATCAGACCAGACACTTTGTGCAAAGCTGCATTCTGAATCCTTCAACCTGTTTTTATCAGATACTGATCAGATAAATCTGATGAATCAGTGAAATTAGAGGAAAATGATAAAAATATTGGTTTGGTCTGAAATGTTAATAATAACCTGATGTCTTAGAAAAGACTCAAATGTCAACACTTTTATTAAACTGGACTAAAATACTGACGGTTTTCTTTGATACCATCAGACTAAAATGTTTTAAAACTGGACTAAAAACAGGATCATGTGACTAAATATGATAGAAACTAATGAATTAACACTAACATCCTATAGATGAGGTCTTCATAGAAACTGTTACCCCTTCTTTAGTTCAGATCATAAAAACTGACAGCGAGTCGATTGACAGAACAAAACGTAATAACAAAGAATAGATGGTGTGATTCTACTGTAAACAGTCTGTGACTTTGGGTCATCAGTATCTGTCAAACCAGAGAGAAGAAACCAGCAAACATGATCAGACAGTACGAGACAGTAACGTCGGACCTGATGGATACACTTTCAGGGTTACAGTCAGGAGGAGATCCATGCAGACAGTCCATGCAGAGGTTCACAGAAGTGACGACCACTTTTGGGGGGGGGATAAAGGGAGGAAAAGAGGGCCGAGATGATGAGAGGAAGGATGTAAACGTGTGGCCTGTGACAGCTGACAGAAAGACACACTCATACTCCGTCACTTCTTATTGTGTAACTAGCACAAAAACACACAGAGACAACAAGTCTTACCATCACTTTTACCAGCAGTGCCATCTTTTGGGCATTTAAGAAAGGCGGTGCAGCAGCGAATGGGAGGAGAGGTATAGAGGGAGACATTAGTAGCAATAGAAGCAGGAACAGGAGTGAGAGGATGAGTGAGAGGATGAGTGAGAGGATGAGTGAGAGGATGAGTGAGAGGATGAGTGAGAGGATGAGTGGATGAGTGAGTGGATGAGTGAGAGGATGAGTGAGTGGATGAGTGGATGAGTGAGTGGATGAGTGAGTGGATGAGTGAGTGGATGAGTGAGTGGATGAGTGGATGAGTGAGTGGATGAGTGAGAGGATGAGTGAGTGGATGAGTGGATGAGTGAGTGGATGAGTGAGAGGGTGAGTGAGTGGATGAGTGAGAGGGTGAGTGAGAGGGTGAGTGAGTGGATGAGTGAGAGGATGAGTGAGAGGATGAGTGAGAGGATGAGTGGATGAGTGAGAGGATGAGTGAGAGGATGAGTGGATGAGTGAGTGGATGAGTGAGTGGATGAGTGAGAGGATGAGTGAGAGGATGAGTGAGAGGATGAGTGAGAGGATGAGTGAGAGGATGAGAGGATGAGTGAGAGGATGAGTGAGAGGATGAGAGGATGAGTGAGAGGATGAGTGAGTGGATGAGTGAGAGGATGAGAGGATGAGTGAGAGGATGAGTGGATGAGTGAGAGGATGAGTGAGAGGATGAGTGAGAGGATGAGAGGATGAGTGAGAGGATGAGTGAGTGGATGAGTGAGAGGATGAGAGGATGAGTGAGAGGATGAGTGGATGAGTGAGAGGATGAGTGAGAGGATGAGTGAGAGGATGAGTGAGTGGATGAGTGAGTGGATGAGTGAGTGGATGAGTGAGAGGATGAGTGAGAGGATGAGTGAGAGGATGAGTGAGAGGATGAGTGAGTGGATGAGTGAGTGGATGAGTGAGTGGATGAGTGAGAGGATGAGTGAGAGGATGAGTGAGAGGATGAGTGAGAGGATGAGTGAGAGGGTGAGTGAGTGGATGAGTGAGTGGATGAGTGAGAGGATGAGTGAGAGGATGAGTGAGAGGATGAGTGAGTGGATGAGTGAGAGGATGAGTGAGTGGATGTGGGGCGTCATCATCATTAGTAACGACCATTACTGAGCTACAGGGACTCATTAGAGAAGAAGGAGGCAGGGGACGTCTTAAACAGTCCCCATTAGCTCAGGTTTCGGGGGCTTTCTCCACACTAGGGGCTCCTCAGGCGCATCGCATCCATTTGTCGACTGTCAGCGCAGGATTTAAACAGTTCCTGCTGGTAGAACAGTCTAATGACAGTCTCAGCAGTCATTAATTACCCCGTCAGGCCCATGAAAGCCAGTGACTGCAGGAGAAAATGTGTTAATACTTCATCTTCATCATCTGCTTGAGAAGGTCACAGAAAGTAAACTCAGTTTATAGAGTTAAATGTGACACTGCAGGGTTTGTTCATTCTTTAAAAGCCTCCTTAAAGGTTTTACTCCCACTCAGTGTTTTCCTTCTCAAGGCGTGTGAAGAGTTTTTAAAGTAACCACAATATTTTTATTCAGTAGGACGAATGTTATTCTACAGCCTGATATAAAAGGTCATATTTTTAGCACAGCGGAATACAGAGAACAATTCTGTCACGCGTCATGTCACGTCTTCCCCAAGGGCTTCCCCAGATTTCCAGGCCACACAAGGCCCCATGCACATGAGCTGACGTTTCAAATCTGCGAGAACATGGAGAAGAGAAAGTGTGGACGACCTAACATATGAATATGCGATGAAAAAGCGTATTTCCACAGCGTAGTACCAGCTCTGCTCCACTCGACTCGGTGCAGACGTTCCTGTCTTAAACAGCTGATGAGAGGATCACCAGAGGTGTGTCGCGTTGAAGACTAGGCTACGGCAGTTTTGTGCGGCGTCCATCTACCCTGAGGAGGAAAACCACCTGCAGAAAAGGACCCGATACCAAGACGAGGCGAGTCGAGTAGCGCTGGGACTACGCAGTGGAAATGTGGTGAGAGCTTCACTGAATAAAAGGAAACGAGCCAGACGCTGAGCTAGCCTTCCTGCTGCTAGGCTAGTGTTAACAGAGTTGTTGAGTTTGTGATCATACAGTGGTCCATACTTACCACAGCTGTGTAAAAGTACATTTCAAAGAAACTTTAGGGCATCAAATCACCAAAAAGTCTTGCATAATGTTGCTTTAGGTAAAGGTTAGTCTAATGCATGAATTCATGTTTGTTTGTTTTTAGCCTTTTATCTCGTGTCCTGTTTGCACTACAACTAGTGAACAGGAACAGGACGACTTGTAAGTAAAATTCATCCTCTGAGTTTTGCTGAATGAGAGATTAGTTAGTTCTTCACAGCGGAGAGAAGTTTCCAGACAGAGGTCGATTTTTCTCCTTTTTTTGGGTGCGTGTGTGTGTGTGTGCTTGTGTGTGTCTGTGTGCTTGTGTGTGTCTGTGTGCTTGTGTGTGTGCGTGTTTGTGTGTGTGTGTGTGTGTGCATGTGTGTCTGTGTCTGTGTGTGTGTGACTGATGCTTTACCTAATGAGGCGTACGAGCCTGGTGGGAGGGCAGCCGCTGAGCTGAACGGCGACGAGGCAGGAACGGTGGACAGACGTGACTTGGCGTTGGAGGCAGCATTTACATCGATGTCACTCCGGGAACGCTGCAGAGAACCCGGCGTGGTTTGGACCCTGGAGCTCACCAGCTTACCTTCAACAGCACAGAGAGGAGGAAGAGGAAACATCAGAACATCTCAGACATATATATTATATTATAATGTGTATTATGAATACAGCTTCAGACTTATGTAATCATTTCAAATAGTTCTTTATCCGTTTCCTCATTCTTATAGTGAATTATGGAGGAATTCATATTGAGTTATACTGCATTCATAAAGGTTCATGACTGAACAGATAAACACACACAAAGCTTTCTGATGCACCATCATTAAACATTATGTATGTGACTTATAACGCTCTGGATCAGGATTAGCAGGTGGATCTGGACTGGTAGGTCAGACACAGAGGGACTTCAGACAGAACTTACTCCTCGTTATGCCTCCTCCGATGACGCTCTTCACAGACAACGGTCGGCTGGAAGACAAACAGGACTTAGATGTTATAAACCACAATGAAAACTTTGCTGGAGAAATTAAAATGAATAAGAAATGTCAACTATGATCAACATGTTCAAAAAATCTCCCAGTGAGAAAGAAACACACAAACTGATGAGCACAACAGCTGCAGTCCTGATGAATTCAGTGTGAGGTCATCAGTGTTAGGTAATAAGCCAACACGCTCCATAGGGGATCTATAACACGGGTAAATGATGATGATGATGCCAATCGATCTGCTGCCCAGCTGATCATAATGTTTTTACAGTCATATTCAACAAGACATGACAGTTTCCTCCAATCAGTCACTTCAAACAGACATCAAACACAACATCTAGCAGGAGAGCAGAGGTGGGTTATCTTACTTCAGACTCTCCTGGGAAGACGATGACGATCGGTCCGACTGGGGAAGAGACACGATGCTGTCAGAGCTCTTCAAGTGAGACTGGAGGGCCTTCTGATAGGTGGACTCCAGCGCCTGGAACAGATGCTCCGCCTCGCGGCTGTAGTGGCCGTGAAAACCCCAGTAACACCTGAGGGCGAGGGCGAGGAGAAGCAGAGGACGTGACGAAGATGGATTCAACATAGCCATAAAAATAAAAAAAGCTGAAACGAGACTTACTTCCTAGCGATGGATCTGGCCTCGGAGTCGGCGTCGTGTATCCCTTTCCTGATGGTCTCGGTCAGAACCGCCACGTGTCTGGGGTAGTAAGGGAACATGGTGAAGCAGGATAACCTTCCTCCGGTGGTCCACGGGGGAATGTGGCCACCTTGGGGGGTTTGTCACGAGCTTTTTAAAGTCTCTGCCGTGGTTGTCATGGTTACAGAGACGGAGAGTCGCCTCGTTGCTGGTGTTCCTCAACACTCATTAATTTAATGGGCCTCATCAGCGGCGCATCCAGTAAACACTTAACTCAAATGTTAGAGAACTTAAATGCCATCATGTGAGAGGAGGAAGACGAAGCCCTTCATCCATGTGACACATACATGTACATACATACATACACACAACAGGTGTGTTTCTAATGAAGACATTCATCTTACCTTTCCAGTGTATTCGTGTGCCACTCCTGTAACATGAGGTCCAGGAACTCATAACAGCGTCTGGAAAGAAAGGAAAAGAACAGAAAGAACAGTATGAAAAACCAGGAGTTCTGAACATAGGAACTATGTCTGCAGTAATCAACAAAAAAAAAGGAATGGAAAGGGGGAAATATGACTTAAAATAAGCAAAAAAACAGGAAAACTTCACTTCTCCAGATGTTTAAAAACAACTAAAAGAATCTCAAAGAAGCCACAGATTCATTTGAACCAGTTTAAAAACAGGTAAATCTGTCCATAAATCCATCATTATAAAATACACTATGAAAGGTATTTATGTACAGCTCATAATAACAAAAAATATGATTATAAAAAAATATTTATGATGATTAAAAAATAATAATTAAACACAAAAAAATTAACCAAATAAACCAGTGCTTGATATAATCAAATTCCACTCATTAACAAAAAGACGTAAGGTTCACTTCGCAGCAGGACAGAGGTTCTCTTACCGTCTGACTGCCACTGATTTGGAGGTGCAGTTACTGGTGATGATGGGGATGAGGCGTGGGTAGTGGGTACGCTGTAAGAGGAAAAACAGCAGGTGTGTTTTTAAAAGGAGGAGGAGGAGGAGAAGAAAGAGAAGGAGAAGGAGAAGAAGAAAGAGAAGGAGAAGGAGAAGAAGAAAGAGAAGAAGAAGAAGAAAGAGAAGAAAGAGAAGAAGAAAGAGAAGAAGAAGAGAAGAAGAAGAAGAAAGCTTTCATTGTCATAATGCTGTATTTACTGCTCTCATAAACAAACATCCTGATTCACCATGTAAACAGTCATTATAGATGTGTGACATCATCATAACATCATCATCATCATTACTGTATGTCTTCAGTGAAGAACATATTGATGATGCTTCATTGTTGTTGGTCAGTGTCACTGTGTTCATGTATTTACATGATGTACTATAACAGTCTATAATACAGTCTATGTACAGGTACCCATGATGCTCTGTATCACAGTCTCCTATTGGTCAGCCTCTGGTTTACAACCAGTCATGATTTCATCACTGATGATTCATAATGAGTCACATCTTTAACGTTTCATGACTGTGTTATAAACCTCATAGAACGGGTTCCCTGAGGAACCACATCGATCCTCCCCTCCTGATGACTCACCCTGAGGATGAGGCGGATGGCGGCCATCCCGGACGTGGCCATGACTTTGGCGCTGTTGGGCACGAGGTTCAGCAGCGTGGGCATGATGCTCTCCGCTCCGTGGTCGAACTTGTTACCCAGCATGGAGGACAAATGTCTGTTAAAGCAGAACAAGGCTCATCAGTACGGTTCTGGTTCCACCTCTGCAGGGTGATGTGTGAGCTGCTTAGAGAGGAACTGCAGTGGATCCGTCCCATCTATTCATCAACCTGCTGCTCTTTCAGTCGGTCTCTGCTCTGTTCCACCTCATCAGGGCTGTATTAAACATCTGGATGACTGATGCTTGCTGGCTGGACAGCATGCTGCTTGTTTCATCCCCCAGCAGAGCTCATGTTCATTAGCTTAAGCATGTGGAAAGAAAATGTTTTAGCGTGTTCTTTTTCTGGCGTGACCTCATCAGTTACACCGATCCAAACCATCCCAGCAAGGAGACTGATCCATCAATGAAAATTAGTTTTCAATTAAAACACGACCACTTAATCAGGTGCTCAGTGTTTCACTGGAACAGCTGATATATTAGGACTGTGCTCCTGATAAGATCTTAAACTATAGGAGCTGTGACATAAACACATCTGTATGCACTGATGCTTTTAGCTTAGAGGCTGCAGGAAGATTTCATCCTGAAATAATTATGCCGTTTTAAATTAATCTGGGATCTCAGGGCTTCTGGAGACACCGAACCAACTCATTACCTCTGGTTTGTTTGTTTGTCTGACTGTTGGCAGGACTAATCAAAAAGTTCTGAACAGATCAAATGTTCTGTAGAGGAGGGTTACAGCCCAAGGAACAGTCCTCTAGGTTCTGGTCCGGATCATCATCAGGATCCAGAATCTTCTTAAAGGATTCTTTTCCATTGTGGGACAATTACTAGAATTTATCTTCTAACTTCCTGGATAATGTCTACAATGATTGGACAAAAATGACACGATGACATCACCAGAAGATCTAGAACACATCAGAGTCTGGTCTGGATCCAGGTCATGTTGAAATTTATAGGCCTCACAGAAAATTCACTACTGTGAGATAACAGATAATAATAATGATCCAGACTGACCTGAGATCAGATTGGAGCTGAAACTGTTCTGATTCAGTTCTAAAGTTCCTGATCTGGATCCTGAAGAAAAACCACCATCAGTGAAATCTAGTTTTTCTAGAATAACTATCAGACTAATAATAATGATACCAATGTGATCCAGATTCTAGGGGCAGGTTTTCATGGTCCAGGATCACATGATGAGGGTCAGCCTATCAGGGGACTGATGGTTTTAGGTGTACTGGCATAAGGTGGAGGTTGAAACATCTAGAAGTCTGTACTTCCTCCTGAGATTCAGATCTTACCCCAGTGTGATGCAGGCCTCACGGACCACCTGTGAGCGCAGGTCTTTGGCCGACAGTTTGAAGGGGGCCTCCAGGAGACGCAGCTGCTGGGGGAAACCCTCGTACTCGGCTGCCCCGGCCAGCATCAGAGACCGGACCTTCTTCAGCTGGAGGAGAGGAGCAACGACAAGGTGAGAGTAGGTCACCTCTGGATTCAGGCACATCGACCACATGAGGGTCTGAGACTTACCGCCACCACTCGGTGCTCCCAGTCATGTTTGTCATCAGACAGCACCTCTCTGATCTTGGTCAGCTGGTCCTCGAGCTCTCTGTTGGAGTAGATCTGTACAGACAAGGGGCAGATAAGCTTATCATTATCCTCCCATTACAGCAGGGGTCCTGGATCTTTACGGCAGCTTCATAACCTGTATAATCTGTCTCCAATAATAATAATAATTATAATAATAATAATTATAATAATAATAATTATAATAATAAGTTTGATTTCATTTGTGGTTATTGGCTGCTTGTTGGTTTTGTTATGTTGTTTTGTTTGTTTCTATAAGTAATGTTAACTTGTTGGACAAAGAAGCACCAACAAAAAAGAGAGGATTGGGATTATTAATTTATAATTATATTTATAATTTATTATTATTGTATGAGATTCAGTTTGGACTAATCTGACCCTTATTGATCTGAATAGCTTTTATACAAGGAGAGGATTATTGAACCAGATGGACAGAATATTCGTTTGTATCAGTTCTATCGTTCTTTCTCTCTGGTTCCTTCCACATGTAAGTGATTTTTAGTATTTCTATGATTGTTGGGTAAAGATCATGGAGCACTGGATTGGAACGACATGAATAGGTAGGTCATTGTCTGGTTACAGTAGTTTGAATTGACGGGTCATGGAGAATCTAATCTCCTTTGATTGTTTATCTCTTGATCTAAGAATTGGACTTAAATGAGGTCAGCTGGTAATATTTACACCTTACAGCTGTGAGTTCCTTCTGTAAACCCTTTAAACTGTTAGCGTCTTTGTCTGGTTTTTATTCACAGACATCTTTATTGTTTATTTCCTGATTCTCCTATTCTACTGGTTTTATGACGGCTCATCTGGACGGTTTTTAAAATGAGCCCCTCCATAAAGATAAGCTGGTTAATACCTTCCTGTCTGTCTGTCAGCTCTTACCTGGACTGACGGCACATCTTCAAAGGCCTTGATGAAATCCTCTTCATCAACAGCACCGGCAGCTGCTTCTTTAGCTTTAGAGAAAAAAGTCACAAATATCTGTGGGCTTCAATACTTCATGCAGGATTAAAAACCACATAGACGTCATAAAGCTCAACACCACAGACAATCCAAACCTGGCTGCAGGAAAGTGAAAATTAATGACAATATTAACTTTTCAAAATGAAAGATTATTGATTTCAGTAAAGAATAAATACTTTTATACATTTGATGACTGTGTAAAAGTCTACAGCAGCTACTGACATGATTAAATTCTCCTGACTGTTTAGTTTTAGGGTCCAGTGAAAAATAAGGTATCACAAAACTGAAGAACTTTAGCTCCAGACTTTAGAAGCTGAAAAGTAAAAACATATCTGGAGCAGAGCTTGGTGGATTTAATAGAAGGTTTTACATACAGTCTAAATGATTAAGTGTCTTCCTCACCTGTGGTCTTCACTGAGGTGGCAGAGCTGGGCCTTCTAACAGAGCTCACCATAGTCCTCCTGCCACTGGGGGGTGCTTTAGATGATGAAGAGGAGGAGGACTGGCCTCCGTCCACGGAGTCTTCATCCTCAAAGTTCTTATCTGCAACAACACGGGCAGAGAAACAGGAACATAGTAGATTTAAACTGGGAACATATTTATTCACTTATTTCCTGTAAGGATCAATAAATCATTATTAGCTCATCGTTCAGAGACCCCCCCCCCCCCCCCCCCCCCCCCCCCCAGAGGTGTTTCATACAGAGCTTTTCCTGTTTAGGATGAACAGCATCATCATCCTCTTCATCTCTGAGTGGAGAGGCAGCCGATCTGTCAGGTCCTGTGTGTTTCATCCATCCATCCCTCTATCTGACTTTAACGTAGGATGGCAGCCATGGATGGATGCATGCCCCCCCACCACCCCCGTCACCTGCCCATCGTGACCAATCACATGAGGGATTAGCCCGGGGGAAAGATATGACAGCGCTGAGCGTTAGCCTGCTGAGGTCACACTGTCTATTTGTGAAGACATGCAGAAACAGAAATGATTTAAAAACTAAGATACATAAACACTGTTTTTTTTTTTTTTAGTGAAGCTAAGTCACATTAATGAACAAAAGTGGAACAAAATCACAGAACAGTGATCAGGCTGAAGTCCTTCAAACAGGATCCGAACATAGCATCAATCAGACAGAGAGAAAACAGGCAGCAGTTTGGCAGAAGGAGGAGACGCCGGAGAAAGAGGAGAAAACATGGAGAGGAAGAATGGAGAGGTAGAAAAGGAGAGATTGTTCTTACAGGAGCAGATCTTCTTGCACACCAGCCTCCTCAGCATGTCTCTGCTGCTCCCTCTGACTCTCATCTCTGCCCACAGGATGTGTGTGTGTGTGTGTGTGTGTGTGTGTGTGTGTGTGTGTGTGTGTGTGTGTGTGTGTGTGTGTGTGTGTGTGTGACCATCACTGATGACGCTGCAGGGTCTCATGATGAAAACAGGGAGGGGTCTATTGTTGTGACATCACCCTTTAGTCCGTATTGGGTACACAAACCAAAACAGAATTTTACTCCTGCATAAATACTGTGTCTCAGACTGAGGGCCTTACAGGAACATTCAGAGTCGTATTGATTATTGATCAGCTGACACAAACGACGAGGTGATTTAAACCATTCAAACTGCACTCAACAAGCAATCAGCTATTCAGATGTGACAACAGCAGCGTCCCACAGGACTCCTGACATCACCACCGGCTTTCTGGAAAGGTCTAATGGCTGCTGGACATGGAGGGCCTGTGTGACGTCAGCTGATCGTTGTGTCGAGTTAACGGAAACTGAAAATACAAGAGACCACGGCTCACTGACAGCAGATGAGGAGCAGAGGAAGGACGGACTTTATTTCAGAAGTCAACATCCTCTCAGCTCAGGGGGGACAGATCCACCAAAACATCAATGTTCTAGGATTCTGACTTCAAACAATAATTCAGTCTTAAACTTAAAACTCTTTCTTAGCTTCACATACAGCTACACACAGGATTTTACTTATGAATTTAAACTTTATTTAAACATGTCTTCAGATACATCGTCTCTTTCAGACAGACAGCTGGAAAAAGAAGAACAAAAAGCCTTTATAGACCTGCCCTTTTCTGTGATTTCTGTCCAATAGGAGTTGGCGATATGAATAATCCTCTACCTCTGAATATGTAATTTTAAAATGCAACATATATCAATCAGTGTTTCTCCTAGGTTTATTGTTTTGGGGGGGGGCAGAACAATAAATATTTTCAGTGAATAGGTAGGCTATTGTACATTTATTATATTCCATCAGTTCTCTGAGTGCTTCAAGATGTATGGTGTAATTAATATAGATTTTTATCTACTTTTACACCAGACCTGACCTATATCTGGGTTGGGGGGTTGGGGGGTGGCAGGTAGGGCAGCGACACATTTGAAAAACGCAGATATTTTGGTCTGGTTTGAACGTTTGTCCATCTTTGGTTTTGGGGAAGTTTTTATTTCATGTAACGTTCCGACTTCGTCCTCATCTCAGGTTACTGTCAGTCAACTTGTCTCCTCTACTTCATTCTGTATGTCTCAGTGAGAAGCATGGATGAGCCACGCCCTCAGTAGGAACACCAGACCAGAGCAGAGGAGAGTCGAGTCACTGATCAGGACAGTGAAACGCATAAAAGACGCTCATGCTCACAGATAGATAGAGCTGCAGGTAGAAGAGAGCATGTGCAGGAATGTTTGTATAACTTTCCTTAACAGTGTGAGTATTTTTAGATATTTCCCTTCTTATTCAGGAAATCAAGTGTAAACCATAATGATGATGAAGTTCTGCTACCTTCTATATGCACTAGGTGTCACTGTGACTGTAAAAGACTACACCGTGCTGAGGCTGAAGCTGCACTGGCATCAGCAGAGTCGGCAGTAATCTGTCTCTGAAGCACACTTTTATATAAGAGGGAGGATTTTCTCCCCCTCTCTAGTCTTTAGAAACAGTTCTTAAAACAGGGGAGACACAGGGAAGTCGGTCTCCCTTTGCCTGCCTTCACCGCTGACCCTTCTAACCTCATCCGTCCCTATCATATCTTTATCCTCTAATCTGTGAGGCTTTGTCTCAGGCCCTGCTGGTCGTCCCTGGTTGAGCCAGCAGCCTGTAGGTTACATAAGAGACAGATGACCGGTGATGTTATATCATAACAAAGATGTCTTGTTGTGCTGACACACCAGAGAGAAGCTGCTGGTGGGGCAAACATTAACCTTCTGGCTACAACTTGTGCTTCTATAAAAGTCAAACACTGAGCAGCTTGTCCTTTAGCCGTCTCTCATTTTATCTTCTCTCACACCAACAACACCATGTGAGGTTCTGTGGCTCGTGGTCCGTTAGAACACCTCAATGAAGGGGAGGAGCTCTGATGCTATCATTAGCATTTTATTAGCTCTTCAGCTAACACAGTAGGAATCAGTCTACTGATGACTGATCTTAACTCTCTGGGCTTTATGACAGGTAATAATGGTGCTTAATTTTTTTAAATAAAGTCTACATTTTTATAGGAGGTTATGTTCTTGCTGGCATTGGTCTGTTTGCAGTATGAAATTATTATGGTGATGATTTTTTTTTTTTTTAGATGTTGGGTGTGGCCCAAAGAACAACCCATTAGATTTAGGTGGTGATCCTGATCATTTTATACCCATAATGCACTGTTCATAATTTGCTGCCTCCTCAAGATGTTCATCAGGAACGTGAGTGGAGAAGAGCTGCACCTGCAATTCTCCTACCAGCAAGAGGGCACCAGGCTCCTGTGGAGCTGAGCTCCGTTACAGATTTGTAGAAAAGAAAGGCGTGCCACAGGGAGATTGCATTAAGAAGTGAGCTTCACAGAGGAAACTTCATGGGGCTGCCTTGATGGAGGAGTGCTGTCCAGTATTTAATTTTATTTACTCATCTGTATGCAAATATTATTACGTTTTTCTATTTGTTGTTTCACACATGTTTTGGTAATTTAAAGAAGCAAGTAACTTCTGAACCGTCTCACTTCTCTCTCATCTCTGTTGCTCCCTAACTAGACGGCACCAGAAATACTAGACGGTATATCAAACTAATTATTATGCCAGTGATGAACCTGTAGGAGCTCTACAGTTAAGGGTCTGCAGGACACCACATTAGCTCCTATAGCTTCCTCTTCCTGCCATTCAAACGCCATTAAAAGCACAACAGTGAGACACAACACAGCCATAGTACAGACAACACACAGTAAAAATACCACATGTAGGAAACATCTTTCTTCACAGCCTCCTCTACACTGCAGCAGCAGCAGCAGCCAAGAGCAGCACAGACACACATTCATTGTGTGTGTGTGACATTCAAAACATTCCTTCTGCCCACCCACTGCTGTTAACAACGTCCTACATGGTGCAGCACATAATACCACACACACACACACACACACACACACACTAGCTGACACTTTAAATGAACATCTCATAATCAGGAAAATCATTTTCAGGTTCTCAGCTCTAAGAATCACATTAATGTCTCTGTAGACGGATCCTGAAGTGATGAAGAAGAGATTCTTATCATGTGTATGTAGAGTGTATGTAGTGTGTATGTAGAGTGTATGTAGTGTGTATGTAGAGTGTATGCAGAGTGTATGCAGAGTGTATGTAGTGTGTATGTAGAGTGTATGCAGAGTGTATGCAGAGTGTATGTAGTGTGTATGTAGTGTGTATGTAGTGTGTATGTAGTGTGTATGTAGTGTGTATGTAGTGTGTATGTAGTGTGTATGTAGTGTGTATGTAGTGTGTATGTAGAGTGTATGTAGAGTGTATGTAGTGTGTATGTAGTGTGTATGTAGAGTGTATGTAGAGTGTATGCAGAGTGTATGTAGTGTGTATGTAGAGTGTATGTAGAGTGTATGTAGTGTGTATGTAGAGTGTATGTAGAGTGTATGTAGAGTGTATGTAGTGTGTATGTAGTGTGTATGTAGAGTGTATGCAGAGTGTATGTAGTGTGTATGTAGTGTGTATGTAGTGTGTATGTAGTGTGTATGTAGTGTGTATGTAGTGTGTATGTAGTGTGTATGCAGAGTGTATGTAGTGTGTATGTAGAGTGTATGTAGAGTGTATGTAGTGTGTATGTAGAGTGTATGTAGAGTGTATGTAGAGTGTATGTAGTGTGTATGTAGTGTGTATGTAGAGTGTATGTAGTGTGTATGTAGTGTGTATGTAGTGTGTATGTAGTGTGTATGTAGTGTGTATGTAGTGTGTATGTAGAGGTAGTGCATGTCAGACATGTCCAGCTCATGTCAGACATGAGTTCATTCAGCAGGACTTTCATAGTGAAGCTGCTCTGGTCTCAGTTTGCTGCTCATCACTGCAGCAGAACACTGAGGAAACGTTACACAGAGACTAGACCTGAGGACAGTGAAGGCAGCACACATCCCATACTGTGGGACCCCCCGTAGGAAAACGGACATTAAAGTTCGATGTGGCTGATCCTGAATTTTCCTTATTCAAAGGCAACCTGAGTAAAGACAGACGTCCAGGTATGTAAAGACTCTTTGTACTAAAGACCAGGTTGGAGACAGTGGAAGAATTCAACTGGAACTGAACAGATTCCAGCAGCTGAATGGATTACATCAGACAAAATACACAGTGATGTGTTTAAGTAGCTCTGAGATGAAACAAGTGTTGGGAGGCTTCAGCGTCTCGAGGAGCTGACAGGAGACGGTTTCCATGGCGGCGATAAACAAGATGCGTGACATGTAAAATCAGACTTCTGCTGCAATACAGCAAAAACCAGAGACTGCAGACAGAGCTGAGGAAACGTTACATAACGGAGTTAAAAGCTGTTGTTTTGCTCCTCAGGGCAGAGATGGATCATCATCTGTGTCTGTTTGCAGTCTTACCTTCTCCTGCCGTCATGCTGTGAAGCTGCTCTGAGCGCTGAGGCCAGACAGGACACACTGGATCTCCTTTAGCTCTCAGTGCTGCTACAGAAATGGCTGCTTTGTTTTGCTCTCTCTCTCCCTCTCTCTTCTATCCACCCCCTCTACCACTCCCCCCCCCCCCCCCCCCCCCCCCGTGACAGCTCCACAGAGAAGCCATCCCCCTCTCACACATCATAAGGATGAAGAGACAGAAGGTGGGGGTTTAATGCCAAAAAGAAGACAGAAGACAATCAGCCATGGAGTTAATGTTTAAACCTTCTTCTTCTTCTTCTGCGTGTTTATGTCGGAGCTGTTAGCGCTGACTCAGCTTTAGGCCTGTCTGACAGCCCAGCTCAACAACACCACACATTCTTCTCAGCTGTGAGCCTAATTCAGTTAAAATGAGTCGTCACCTGCGGCCCTAAAGTTAATGTGCTGATGAATATGAGCATCATATCATGATCATCATATGAAAATCAGATTTGTGTCACATGAAGGTAAAAAATCAGAGTTGCGTGACTTCGGCCTGGGGATGTGAACATATGCTTGAGTCCTGATGACTTATTGCTGGTCTGATGTATGACATCATTGTGTGCACAACCATCAATTATAGGTCATAACAACGAAACACAGGGAAGCTCCTGCTAACTAGCTGCATGCTGCTAGCTCTCTCCAGCTACACCTGACGAATGTAGATTCAGTTGGTTTGCAAGAAATGAAACCAGTTTAAGCTCAAACACCAGATCCTACTGGTCAAACTGGAAACATGCTGTACAGCAGCACCGTCTGGCTGCTGCTGTCTGGTCTCAGCTGTGGAGGCAGTCAGCTGTTAATCAGACTGTCTGATTCCACAACACTGATATGTGGACAAATACAGGAACATGTATCTGCCTTTCTGTCTATTAGTGTCTCTACTCTGTTTTCAGAGGGAGGCCTCAGGAGGTCTGAGGCTGCAGATTAGCCCACCTCCTGTGGAGAACTCCCCAGGCTGTAACCCCTTTAACCACAGTCTAAGGCCTCTATCATGTCTTCAGGAGCAGCAGCTTCAGAAATGCACCTAAATGTAAGAAATGGAAATAGGAGAGTAACTCCTGCAGCTCACGCTGACAAGCTGAGACTACGTCTAACAGCAACCAGAGACGTTCAGGCTAGATGCACTGTAGAATAAGAGGACTATGGTTTTGCAGGCTGTGCATCTCTCTGTGATTGATTGATTGATTGGCCTCTACAGCTGACACAACCAGGAAGATGAGCAGTGGAACAGGAGTGAATGTGCAGACTGAAAGAACATGACAGTGATGGTGATGCTGGTTACATTTCTCCCTGCACAAACAACCAACGAGCTGCTCCAGATCAGCTGTCCTCAGTTCATAACACGTTACACTGAAACACAACAACAACAATGACCTGAGCCACATGAAGGAAAACCTGAGGACAATGACCTGAAGATACGACGAAGGCAGAAACAGAAGCGACAGCAGCAGCAACGACACAGGAGGAAAACTCACCGGAGCCAGAGGATGACATCATGTTCCCAGATCTTTGGACTTCATCAAATTTACTGAAGATTACATTCAACCTGTCAAAGTGGACAAACAGAAAGAAAAGCAATGAGAACGTGTGGAGAAGTGATGATGGAGAGAATATGAAATGAAATGGGCAAAGGACAGAGAAGTGAGAGAATAATGCTTTATGCATGAGACAAACAGGACATCCTCCAGTGCGGGGGGGTCCAGGTTCACCACCAACACGACTGTGTGAAGGGAAGACACAGCTGGTTTCTTAATGGTATGTTTTTATATCTCAGCTTCTTCTGTCTTGTCTTCTAACAGGCTCGTAGAAGTACTGAAGTCTTAGTCCTTATTTCTTCATTTCTGCTTTTATTCCTCACCACAAACAGAGTGAGGAGAGGATGAAGGAATGCTTCTCTCCATCCGTCTGCCTCAGGGACTTTCGCCAATCTTTTTTTTTTTTTTTTTCATTTCCATGGTTACATGGTTGTTGTAACCATGTACATTATTTTTTCACCAAGCTTTATGAACACTGGTCCCACATACTGGAGAGGAGCCTTTTGATATTTTGGGAATTTTATTATTTTATTCTATTTTGAAAATTAAACTTTTTCTCAGATATGCAGCGAACAACTACGTCACCAAGTCTTCAAACTTAAAATTAGTTTAACAATAGAAAACATATCTTATGTGAGGAAATGAATATTTCAGTCTTGTAATTTATGGAGTAGGCTTTTATTTTTCTTGAAGATTATAGTAAGTAATCTGTGTGTCCATCAATCAGTTCAGTAATCGGCCTCTGTCTTAATCAATGAATCCTGAGGATTTCATGCTTGATTATCATTATTCTTATTATATACAATGACTGAACAACATTCACAAAAATATGAAGCTGAACAGATTTTTTCTTATTTAATTATTGAAGGATTTTAAAAATACTGAGTTTATGAGTCCAATTTTTTTCTGTATTGCTGCAAGAAATATATAGAGAATATTTTCTTTTCTTATTCCTTCTAATTATTCAACCTGCTGAGTCATGAAGAACAAATTCTTCTTTACAGCTTGGCAAAAAAGAGGAAACAAGAGTAAAGGCTTAAAACAAGTTGACAAACTGAATTATAATCTACTGAATT
>CM075196.1:1580000-1670000 GCA_037577475.1 Chaunax sp. Z400 | reverse complement strand
CTAACCCCTGTTCATCCTGCTGGAAACCCCAGCAGATCACATCCTGTTCCTCCACCTGTCTCTGTTTTCTCGCTGTGGAGGAGCCTTTAAATGAAACCTGTCATCATCACAGTCAGTGCAACACACATATGAAGACGTAACAGGGTGAAAGGAAAAGAAAGAAAGAAAGAAACGCTTCCCCGTCTCTGCAGTCATTTCTTCTAGATGGAGACAACAGGTGGTTCTGCTTTCCTTTCATGCACAGACACACAAAATGCCTCAGGTTCTCAAAATGTTCAGCAGAAGAACATCTAACAGCAGTGAGAGACAACTCTTTAAAATGAGTCTGTGCATGTCTGCTCCATCATGCTAACTGCTGACTCAAGATGACATTCCCCCCCCCAACCCACACAGGAAGTTGAGCTACAAATTCAGGATATGACATAGAGGATGACAAAGAGCATAAAATGCTGACATCACATTTGTGGAGATGACATCATCTGAAACTGAAGACTTAGCGCCCCTTTAATCCATATTCACTGTAGATAATGAAGTGATATCCAGATCGTCTTCTGATCAGACCAGTGTATGCAAAAAAATTAATATAAAGTGGTTTTCAAAGTGTGGTGCTGGTGATCCTCAGCAGTCCTTGAGGAAAACATTTGGTACATAAGAAAAACAATGAAAGTTTGACTATTTTGTTCATGGGTTTCATCCACTTCCTGCTTCCTGCTATACTTCAACATCTGAAAGCAATATTATAATAGGAGAAAAACATTTTATCAAACGGGGAACCAGTGGCCTGGTGCAACTTGCAAAAACAAGGCAGTATCTTGACTTGAAGTGTGTATGGGATCCATACTGATCCACCAGTTTTTACCAAAACCTTCCTGCAACAGTTTCACAAAAAAATCCTTGTCCTCCTTAATTTCTAACCACTGAAACTAAACAGTTTTAATTTGAAAGGGAAACAGCTGATTTGTATTAACAGAGTTGGCGAATCAAGACGGGGCGTCTTTACTAAAGTCATGTAGCATGTAGCATGTAGCATCACGTTGCACACCGTAACCTGTACTGACTCGTTATAGATGAGAGGTTGGGTCGGAGCTCTGTGTAGGACTGTGTGCACAACTCTGAACTCTAACGCGTCACAGCCAAGCCCAGTGAAGCACCGCCCTGTGGCGCTGAGCTAATCGGCTAATCATGCTAACTAGCTGCATGCTCCAACCTAGCCCTGAAAAATGCTGATTCAGCCGGTTTGCATGAAATTAAACCAGTTTAAGGTCAAAGATCAGACTGGAAAAGATGTAAACCTACCTATTTTTATACTGTCCAGTTTGTCTATAATGATTGTACACAGGAAAAAGTTATCATATATAGTTTTGCTGCAGCTGTTGTGTCACAGCTGCATGTTTATTTTGAGGATAGCCTGTTAAAGAGTCTCAGCATGCTTCACCACAAGCCGACATACTGCAGATGTCTGGTGACTTAATCATCTCCTATGGAAATGGGGTGGGTGCTGCTTCTATAATGTGATGCCAGCAGCAGTGTTGTTATCATATTCCTGAGGTATGATTAGCCAGCAGTGACCACACAGTGACTCAGCATCGCTCAGCACAGCTCGGAGCTCCAGGCACATGGTGGCAACTGCACGACAGAATGTACAGCAAAACAGTCATTATGGAAACAAAACAGACCACACAGAAATAAAACACACAAACACATCAGTGTTTTCCAGTTGACTTCCTGCAGAGAACACGCTGCATGCATGACTTACTGCAGTGAAAACACAGACAGGAGAGCATCCTCCTCCAGACATACTGATACTAATGCATCTGTCTCTGAGTTCAAATAGGTTTGATTTATTTATTATTGAGTTTTATTAGCGTGAATGTCTCAACAAATTAAAGGGGAAACAGCCTATAGCTGTGGCAAACAAGATAGTGAGCAGGAGCTGGTGGTTACTATGGCGATATGCTGCCCCCTATATTTTTGGGGATCTGGACACGTTTTACAAATCGCCCCTTTAAACCTCTGTTATCTCTGAAATAAGAAACTGCTTTTGTCTGCAATAAAGAAAAAAAATGGTTCCAAGAAATGATGAGAAAAATTCTAAATACTTTTTACTTTATAGTTACTGTGTTTTGTTCATGCAGAGGAGTTTTTAAGCTCCTAAAAACATGATGCAACTAAATAATACAAACAAACCAACACAAGTTTAGACCCAACAGTCTCCTCTGACCACAACACAACATGAAGAGAAGAGAACACAGTTTGACAATCAGCTGAGGATTGGGTGTCATTTGGGTGTCTGTTTATTTTAAAACTGTTCTCAGAGCAGCGTGTCCTATCGGTAGAGCAGGGGGCCTATCAGACGGCTACCACGGGACGGCCAATGACGCGAGCCGAGGAGCCATCTTGGCCTCGGGCAGAGGACTACAAACAGGAGGAGAAAACAGCCGACAGAGATTCTGCATCAGCTGTTCTAACAAACACAGTATCTGAGTCAGCACTTCTGGGTTCGTTAACGTGCTTTACTGACGATGCTGTGAGACAGACACACAAACAGAGGCTTCATCTGAACCCACTTCATTCATATGTACCAGACATCCAAACACAACAGCATCAATACAATAAACACAGAGCAGCTCCTGAACTCAACCGAATATTTCCTATTATTAGAGTATTTTCTCTCTGAATGTCTTCTTTAAAATAGATGAAGGTGATAAAATAAGGTTTTACTTCATTATTCTGTGTATTTGTTTGTTTACCCTGTTCAGAGGCAACAATCACATCACATCCATACAGGGTTAGCAGGAAACATCTGATCACAAAGACATAAATAATGATAGAGTAGGGTGTTTGTTGTTGCTCTATTGTGTCATCGCTGTGCAAAAAAGGCTTGTGATGTTACAAAAGATAAAAGATATAATTAAACAAAAGGATAAAAGTAATTAAGCCAGTTATCATTTAAAAATGAACAAAATCTGACAAGTTTTGTCTCATGTCATTTTAAAAACACTTGAAATATCAGTTGTATTATTTTCCATCTAGCATAGTGTTATATGAAGATAATGTGGAACATGAATATTGTCATAATGACCTTTTAGCCACAAATATGGGTGTATTATTTAAACATATTCTTTAAGATTCTTTAAGAGACATTAAATCTTCCTCGTTACAGAGCATCAGATGAGGATCGTTAAGGCTCCTCCCCTTTAGTTCCCTCCATCACAGGTCTCTAAGGGAACCAAAGCAAACCTCTGAAATATAACTAATCATGAACAAGGACAGTCCTTCTTCTAAGCCTGGTTGGTGACTTGCAGCAGTCATGTGAAGTTTCTGGGAGGACGTTCTGTGCTGACTGCTAACATTTCAGACATGAACTGAATCACTAAATCTGTCCTTCACTTTGGTTTCATGTAGTCACGTGTTTTTAAATAGTTCTTTGTCTATGCAAAGCTCCTGGTTTCAGGGAAAGTGTTTGTCCTGGGTTTTGGTTCTCAGTCTTGATTATATTTTCATGAGCTAAAGTGAATTTTAATGTTGCTAGGAGACATGTTCAGACACATCCTTGTGGTTCTCCACCGATACAGAAACCAAAACATTCATTAGGAAATAGTAGATGACAGCAGCATGACTACAAATCCATAGTCAAGTTACAACATCAGTAAAAGCTACACAATAAAAGCAGCATTCAGCAGCTCTGCTCTTATTGCATTCAACGCCTGCAGGTTCATTTTTCAAAGACACAGCTGTGACAAGAGTGAAAAGGCCTGTAATCTCACAACATGCTGCGACTTCATCCAGGAGAGACTGAAAGCTGCTCCAGCTGAGACGGAACAAAGGATGTCAAAGGAAGAGAACAGTATGCATGGCCCCAGGTGTGGCCACACCCCCGCCGTGACCTCACACCCCCGCCGTGACCTCACACACCTGGTAGAAGTCTCAGAAAGACTTGCTGCATTTTGGAGCTGCTGCAGTGCTGGTGACACACAAAGGGATCATCTTTTATATGGTACCATCTCTAAATAGACCAGGCAGGCATCCAGAGAGAGAGATGACAGGAGTCAGAGGTAAAAACAGGGCAGAGAGTGAGAGAGAGAGAGAGAGAGGAGGAAAGTGAAGCAGAGAACTGAACGGAGGAGTAAGAAAAGGAGCAGATGATAGAGAAAAGGGAAAAAAGGAGAATATACAGAAGAGGAAGGAGGGATGATGGACAGAAAACAGAAAAGGGGTCAGCTGGATGCAGGAAGTGGATGCTTTAACACCGGCTCTCCAACAGGAGGTCCAGCATTACACAGTCTCTCCTCCTCCTCCTCTCTGCTCCAGTGATGCATCATCTATAGCAGGCATATCGCCACGCTGGCTCTGCTGCTGTTGGACACTGGAGGTCGACTGATGGTGGATTTTAAACAGTCGATATGATAACAATAGTTTGTAGCAGGAAAAAAACAGTTAGCCTGACAAACAGCCTGAATGTTAGCCTGAATGTTAGCCTAACAGATAGCCTGAATGTTAGCCTGGTAGATAGCCTGAATGTTAGCCTGACAGATAGCCTGAATGTTAGCCTGACAGACAGCCTGAATGTTAGCCTGACAGATAGCCTGAATGTTAGCCTGACAGATAGCCTGAATGTTAGCCTGACAGATAGCCTGTATGGTAGCCTGAATGGTAGCTTGACAGATAGCCTGAATGTTAACCTGAATGTTAGCCTGACAGATAGCCTGAATGGTAGCCTGTATGGTAGCCTGAATGGTAGCTTGACAGATAGCCTGTATGGTAGCCTGAATGGTAGCCTGAATGGTAGCCTGAATGGTAGCCTGTATGGTAGCCTGAATGGTAGCCTGTATGGTAGCCTGTATGGTAGCCTGACAGATAGCCTGTATGGTAGCCTGAATGGTAGCCTGTATGGTAGCCTGAATGGTAGCCTGTATGGTAGCCTGTATGGTAGCCTGACAGATAGCCTGTATGGTAGCCTGACAGATAGCCTGTATGGTAGCCTGAATGGTAGCCTGACAGATAGCCTGTATGGTAGCCTGAATGGTAGCCTGAATGGTAGCCTGACAGATAGCCTGTATGGTAGCCTGACAGATAGCCTGTATGGTAGCCTGTATGGTAGCCTGACAGATAGCCTGTATGGTAGCCTGAATGGTAGCCTGACAGATAGCCTGTATGGTAGCCTGAATGGTAGCCTGACAGATAGCCTGACAGATAGCCTGTATGGTAGCCTGAATGGTAGCCTGACAGATAGCCTGTATGGTAGCCTGACAGATAGCCTGTATGGTAGCCTGACAGATAGCCTGTATGGTAGCCTGAATGGTAGCCTGACAGATAGCCTGAATGGTAGCCTGGATGGTAGCCTGAATGGTAGCCTGAATGGTAGCCTGAATGGTAGCCTGACAGATAGCCTGAATGTTAGCTGCCATGACCAATGAGCTTCAACGATGCTGACGTTAATTTATGGAACTGAATCAACTGAAAATGAGTCAGACTAATTGAAATAATCTATAAAATGAATAAAAGTTATTTGATTTAATCACTTTTTTGAGAATACACAAAACATGAGGCAGTGGCTGCTTCATTCATGACACTGCACACACAGAAACCTCCTGGCTTCACACTTTACCCATAAATGCACACACATCCTGTGTGTTTAGTCACTCAGTCACATGTCACGCATGTTGATGTATTCCTTCATCAGCGCCGCAGACCTCCCCGAGCCAACAGGGTTTAGGATTAACATTTAACATGAGGCTGTGCCAAAGCCTCAAAGTCCACCTTCAAGCTCAAACCACATTAAATGGACCTTGTGGAATATGTCACCTCTGGAGATCTGGAGCATGTGTTTGTATTTACCTTTAACTAAACCAGAGTAATGTTGGACAGCTACTGATGAAGTAAGCCTCAGACGGAGAGACAAACAAACAAACAAACAGAAGAGTCAAACTGGAACAGACTGAACTGGGAGCCTTTTTTAAACCATGGCTGCTCATTGGCTGCTGCTGTCAGAGTTACTGGTTTTCTTCTCTTTGGTTCTGCTCAGGTCCACTGACTCTGGGACTGATATAAATATCACCTCGACTACGTCTTCTCTCTAGCAGACTGTGTCAGTTTCATTCATATCACTTCAACAATTTAAAGGTTAAATATGATGTTTTCAACAGTATTACAGCAGCAAACAGCTATTTGCTATGTAAATATAGAGCTGAGTCACAGTGTCCTGGACAGAGGATGATGTCACACTGCCTCTCTGTGTGTTTTCTAATGTCAGCTTCTATGGTGATCATTTTCAGTATCGGCTAACCCTTTGCAGGGTTGTTGGGGGGACTGGAGCCGGTCCCAGCTGACACTGGGTGAGAGGCGGGGTACCATCCTGGACAGGTTGCCAGTTCATCACATCACACCATGAACGCTCACATTCACCGCTGCTGCATGTCTTTGGACTGTAGGAGGAAGCCAGAGCATCCAGAGGGAAGGTCTGGATTCAAACCCAGAACCTTCTGCTGTGAGGCAACAGCACTGACCACTGCAGGACCGCGTCACTAGAATAAAATATGGTTCTGAAAACATTTCAAATGACAACTAGGCTATGTAACAAAAGACGGCTTCCTGTTTGATCAGCACTGTGTTATTCCACAGGCCTGATTTAGTGACCCACGTATGTTGGTCATGTTTTGGTCTGCGATGCTGGTTCCTACTGACAGTCAATGTAAAACTAGACTGAACTCTGATGCAGATCAGGGCCTGTAAAACCTGATCCCTACATTTATGCTCATGTTTCTTGGCACACAATACAGACAGAAGAAGAAGAGAGAGAGAGAGAGAGAGAGAGAGAGAGAGAGAGAGAGAGAGAGAGAGAGAGAGAGAGAGAGAGAGAGAGAGAGAGAGAGAGAGAGAGCGAGCGAGCGAGCAGGTATTCCAATATTAACACTCTAATATTAATATTGGAATGCAGCCACATGACTTCAGGTATCAGGCTAACATTTAGCAGCACAGAGACTACAGTCTAAGGCCTTAGCCTGTGGCCTTAATAGGCCATATTATTATCCTGGTGAGACATCAGGAGCAGCCTTTTATGAGTATAACATCAAACTGGTGTCACTAAGCTGTTTGAGCCCCAAACCAGCAAATCATCCGTCCAGTCTGGCTAACAATGACGAGAACTGTTTTCAAGGTTTTAACACAGAATAATGGATGAATAAGACATTTAGTGTCACATTCAGAATTCAGATCAAGGCTGGATTTTTTAAAAAGGTAGGACCACACTGCTGGCCTTGTTAGGATGGCATCATGGTTGGCTAACAGAGAAGAGAAAAGTAAGTCTCAAGCATGTTTAACATTAGTAATGTTATGTCATATAAGACACCAACCTGTTAAAGTTAAAGTTTAAAACCTCATAGTTTTCAAACCTCCTGGTCTGAGAGATCAAATATTGTCCATTTCTGCTGAGGGACATGAGAAAAAATGTGTCCAACAGAAAACTAAGTAAAAACTCTAAAAATGGCTCCCTGGAGACAGAAGCAGGCCTCGGTGCTGAATCTGAGGAACATGAGTTTGGACACATTCACCAACAGGATGGGGCGGTCATGCTGGGCTCCGAAAGCATGTCTGAGGTGAAGAGAGAAACTGAACACAGGTCTGGTGCAGAACTTCAAGCATCAAGCAGAATAAATATTAACTGGTTGTCAGGACCAGAGGCAGAAACACATGAATAGAGTTTATTTTTAAGGAATCAGCAGCAGTTGTTAAAATGTCCGTGTAGATAGAAGAAGTTAAAATGCTGCACAATTGGCCTCTTGTGATGTAACAGAAATTCTGTTATTGGTTTTTGATGACATCACAGATGGCACCAAGCTGTCTGACCAATCACTTTAAGGCTCGTCACCTGCCAGCCCTCATTGATTGAGTCGGTGAACCAGAACAGCTCAGTACAGGGAGAAAGGGAGGTGATGTGAGTTATAGTTACAGACTGAAAGAAGGAGCGACGAACACATCGCATCCTTATTTACGCTTTGTTTACTGTTTCCTGTTTATGGCAGCGTTATGGATCTGAATCTGTGAGGAGAATGAGGCAGAGGAGGCTGGATTGAAGAGTGAACCTTGTCTAATTAAAATTCTCTGAATGCCACAATCACATTCTGTTCCAATCACAGTATGAACTTAATGAGAGTTAGAGGAAACCTACATTTGAAAAAGTGCTGTTGTTTTTGTTAGAGTTTGCCATTAGTGCCGTATCCATGGTAACGGTGGTGAATGTAGAAGTACAGGCCGGTAGCTCCCTCCCAACATCTCCACCACTTAAATCTAAGAGAATTCAGAGGTTATGGAGGAAAATTAAACTGTTCATTTGTCTTCTTTTAGCTTGATATGTTTAACTCCTTCCCAGTATGGCAGAACAATAATCTAGTGTTTGCTCTGTAAACAGAGAAGAATGTTGTGAATGAATGGACTGAAGTTTAGGTGAGGAGAGAGTAAAGCTTCTTCTTTAAACAGTTGCTCGGTATTAAAAGCATCTGACCGAAGCTCCATTTATGGTGACTGAATCCATCACCCTCTCTCCGACTAAATACTTTCCACATTAGTTGCCAAGTGATCAGCCAGGCCTGTGCTGAGGTCGCTGCCACTGACAAATAGACCAAGCTTAAAAGCAGGAAGTGCCATCACCTGATTATAACAGGTTGACAGTGTGAGACACCAAAGCCCAGGAAACCAAACAGACACACAAAGAGAGTCCTGCTAACCTTTAGCAGGGATTACAACAGGAAGATGAATGGGTGAGAATCTCATATTCTAAGGAGTAAAGAATTAGACAATAGTATGGAAGGAAACCCATTACTGTAAAAGTGGAGAAAAATAGATCCTGTATGTCATAAGAGTGAAAAACTCTCAAAATAGTGATTTAGTTTTCACAATATAATGACTTAGTTTGTCAATATAATGACTTAGTATGTCAATATAATGACTTCGTATCTTTAAAAAATGACTTACGTAGTATCTTAAAAATGACTTAGTAGCTAAAAATAATGACTTGGTATCTAAAATGAATGACTTAGTATGTCAATATAATGACTTAGTATCTAAAACTAATGACTCAGTATCTAAAACTAATGACTCAGTATGTCAATATAATGACTTAGTTTGTCAATATAACGACTTAGTATCTTTAAAAAATGACTTAGTATCTAAAAAATAATGACTTAGTATGTCAACATAATGACTTAGTATCTAAAAAATGACTCAGTAGCTAAAAATAATGACTTGGTATCTAAAAATAATGACATATTATCTAAAAATAATGACTTAGTATGTCAATATAACAACTTAGTATCTTTAAAAAAATGACTTAGTATCTAAATATAATGACTTGGAATCTCAGGATAATCAGAAACTTTCTAAAAATAAAGAGAACCTTTCGGAAAATAATGAAACTTAGTATTTCAAAATAAAATATAAAATCACTATTTTGACAAAGTTTCCTCTCTAGGATCTTTTTTCTCATTACACTGGTAGAAATGGGCTTCCATACCAGACAGACCCAAACAAGACCACATTCTGGATAGACATACTGTATGTAGGGAGGTTGCTACTGCTACTGAATTGTTGCCTCCAGCTTGTGAATATCTGAATATCATATCTGTTGGTTCATTAACAGATCCAAGTAATCCTCTCTTGTTCAATGTCCTAAAACACTTACCAAAGTCTCTCTGACCTCACGTCAGCATCATCTCAGTTCAAAATCACAGCAGAGCAACACACATGGTAGTAAAACTACAGTCTCAGCACAGCTTAGCATCGCAGCGCTGAGACTGCAGAGATGCTAGGAGAAGAAAAGGCACAAAGAGAACTTTTCCCTGCCCTCCATGTGATGCAGCATGTAGGGCACTGCTCGGACTCGGCTTTGTTCAGGCAGGTATCTCTGACATTTTCAGGCCCACACAGAGTAAAAGCAGCATATCCCCACATGAAATCAGAGCTTTAGTAAACAAAGTGTTATCACAGTCATGGCTCAGAAAGCAACCTGTGGTTGGGCAACGAAGATACTGCTTTTAGTACTCTCGACTCAGGGCGAGATAAAATTATGCCCTGCAGCAAACTCCAAAATAAAGCACAATCATCCACAGCTTGATGGTGAAGGAATAATAAAGTCATGAGCCTGAGAAGATTTGCTTTTCTGCAGCAAAAAAATAGAAGGAAATCCCTCTTTAAACAAACCAGAAAACATTACATGGCTTTACAACAACATGGAAGTGGACTGAAAAAAAGCAGATTTGTGCAAAAAGCTTCCACTGTTGCACAGTTTGTCTGGTTTCTCTATTTGACTGAGATGCCAGTAGTGTCTAATGTACTGTATATATAAGGAAAACAGACCTTTTAAATTATTCATAACTGTTTAATTGAACCCTTATGAACATGTTGACTGAGCCGTGAAGCTACAACACACTTATAGGCTGTGACACAACCTCACACTGGTGAGGTGTGTTTAGCTGTTAGCTGAGAATAAAAAGCACACAGAGATGCCAGAGAGCAGAAATGTGCTGCTGTCTAAACAGAATGCAAATGAGGAATCATAAAGCTTTGGTTAAACAGGCTTAAAAAGAACACTTCAGCTAACAATGACCATTCATTCATTATAGACTCAGCCCCACAAAACAAAGCAGAGGCCATTTCTACATGGAGACTGTGAAAGAGTCAACTAAGATCCTTTTCTTTGCTTTGTTTACAATGAACAAACCAATGGCGTCGCTCCAGTGTGTGATTTTAGACAGCAAAATAAGTGTGAGGTATGACAGATCACCATCAGTGACCAGACATGAAACGACTCGTATGGAGCTTGTATGGAGTATTTTTGAAACCTCTAACCTTTATTTACACCAGTTTTTAACCCGACATTTTCCGCCGTAGCCTCCGAGCTAAAAGCGTTACTGTGCATCCATATAATGAAGCTGCTAGCATCTTCCAGGTAGCAGGTAAACACTGAGGTATGCAGGGATCGTGAGTTCTCCTTGATCTCATCTAGCGGCAGACGCTCGTTAGACGGGCTGCATGCTAACGCTGTGAGCTTCTAGAGGCTAAAGTGAAGATTTCAGCTCAGAGAAAGGTGTAAATAACATTTATTTCAAATCTAATTGTGATCTTGGGGCCTCTGGAGACTTGGATGATCACTTTACATTTGTTTGCAGTTTTTTTGTGTTGTTGAGGAAAATGCTGCAACTCTGTCTGTTTTATAACTTCACCTGACTTTCCATCAACATGGGGGTGAGTAGATCATGAGTGAATTTTCATTTTGGGTGCACTATTTCTTTAATCCAGAGTGGGTTCAGGTCCCATTATCCATAATGTTCACTGCTTCTTTGGTGGCGTTTACCTTGAAGTTGCTGGAGTTGACCCAGGAGCTGGCGATGCCGTCCACCATCTTGTCCAGCGCCGTCTGATCCTGCTCCAGCTGGTGGGACTTCTCCTTGTCCAAAATGTAATCAATGATCTCTTGCCCCACCTGCAGCCGTCGGCCCAGGTCCTTCTGCAGGACCTGGGCCAGGCAGTTCTCCATGCTGGGCTCCATCATGCTAGCCTCTGATTACCAACCCCTCTGGATTCCTCAGTCTGCCTGGCTACTACCAATCCTCCACTGCTCAAAGCAGCAGGAGCGACGGCTAAACCAAAGGAGACCCAGTTAATGAGTGTAAGGCTAGGGTGACCCAGAATAACTTAAGAGTACACAGTCTGCTCGTATTTTTATCACCGAGCACAGGCCTTGTCTTTGTGTGAAGGGCTAGCTTGCTAGCAAGCTAGTGGCCGTGCCCAAAGGATGATGGAGCAGGGCTTGGGGAATGGCAGTAATGCAGCATGTGTGTGTCTGGGCAGCAGCTGGGGAAAGTTTACTACTCCCTCCCACTTGGGATTTTTCCCCCCTCTTCTTCTCTTAGGGAAGTCTGAGCCAAACCGCTACAGCAGGGGTAGAAGAAGTGGTTTTGGCGTTCAGCGTGCGATGCAGCAACTGTAGAGAGATGGAGAGGGCTAGCTTAGAGCTCCATGTCTTGTCCCGGGATCTGCCCTGGAGAGCCCTAAAGGAGGAAAGAACAGAGTCATTATCAAATGTCCTGATTTAATGACATTACTATTGATTCCTCCTGGTACATCTCAGATGTCTGAGTTTAAAACAAGAGGGGGTTATCTGATAAATACGCTAGTGTTATACACTATTTTTCCAAACATTTACTCCACATACAGCAAAAAACCTTCATGTCTAGGAAGCTGAAACATATTGTTAAAGGGAAACTTCACCCTAAAATCAAAAATTCGTATTCTTTCACATAGATGCCCTGTAATTTTAGCTAGCTTAGTTAGCTAGACTCTCATCCATGAGTAGATGCATGGAGACATGGAAATAAAGTAGTCCCTACATGAAACTGCTCACAGAAAGGTCTGTCGATTCTTCAGTAACCGGGTCATGATTACTGTTGAGATTTACCATTTACACTATATTAAAGAGAGGAAGGCTGATAAGTTCACATCCAAACCATCTAGATGGATAAACAGCAACTACAGGTAAAATGAAAAATATGTGTTTCTGATTTTGGGGTGTCTGTCCCTTTAAACTATAAGAAAATCTAAACTTTTTTTAAATGTAGATGACCTCATTAACTTATCAAATCTGAGAGGCAACAGGTTGTGTTTGTCCCTTTTTTCTTCTCTAAACATGACAGTTCGCCAGTAAGCAAAGCCAGTTCTGCAAAAGAAACCAGTTTGGGGTGGAAGAACTGGACTGGCTTGACCAGAGCCATGATCTAAACACCTTCCAGCACCACTGGGATAAACTGGAAAGCTTGAAACCAGATCGTATTAGATCACATCTCATGTAAACACCAGATCGTATTAGATCACATCTCAAGTAAACACCAGATCGTATTAGATCACATCTCATGTAAACCCAGCTCATGTCATCACACCACGCTCTGAATGAGAGCTAACCCCAGCATGTTGTGGAGATTAAAACTCACACTCATCACATAGGGCTCTCATGTCAGGGTGTCCAAATACTTTAGTCCATAAGTTAAACCTAGACTGAATGAATTCCCTGAACCCAAACAGAGAACTCCATGTCTGACAGCTTTTAACCCACTACTGGAGACCAAAGGACGTCACTGCGGTGTTTATTTTTATTTCCTTTAGTTTCAGACTGTTGGATCGTGATCCTGATTGGCCCTCTTCCCTGGAAATAACCCCAGGCTTTCTGTGTGACAAGATTATCTACCAGCGAGGAATGCTTAAACAATCTCTATCAGACCTTTGTTCTAGAAAGTGGAAACCAAGCCTGTGAGCCGGATTCACTGGACTCTGACCTCCTTGGTGCCATAATGTGTGAATTACTTTCACCTTATAGATTTCAATCGTGAAATGATGTTGAACAATAAATAATGTGACAAGTTTCCATTTGTACAAGTGGACTACAGTAGCAGCTGCTAAATGTATTTATTTATTTATGTTACAGTATCACCTAAAGACTAATTTAAACTCACTTCACGTACAAAAATAAAGAAGTCCGTTTCAGATGATGTATCCCTCAGTGCCCAATTACATCCTTTACGTTAACATTGATATTCAGCAATACTTCCACAAGAGTGCAGTGAAGAGTCTACAACGAAAAAGGCGACAGTAGACGAGGTCGTTATGATGTAAACAGGAAATAGAAAGAGGCTAAAGCGGAGGCAGCAGTGTACTCGGCGGTTGTCTGTGATGCCGTTAAATATGTCAAATACTGACAAAGAGTTTTTAAATTTTTTCACTTCACTTTCTCGCTATGCCCATATTCGTATTATGCGACTAAACACAAAGTCAAAGCAAAGGCAAATTCTTCTAGACAAGAATCTGCACCAAGTGACTAGAAAGACGCAAAGCCAATAAATTTGCATTATAGACATTTCAACTTGGACGAGACGTCATGTGACCCTTTGTTTGCGAAAGCCTATCAGCATTGAGATCCTCCAGACGTAAAGGATGTGTGATGTGATTCTGTGATGCATTCGCGGGAGAACTCAAATTTTCTCACGTTGACATTCGCGACAGTAACGCGAGAGTAACGCGAGAGTAACGCGAGAGACGCAAAGACTGTAAAGTGAAGCTACAATCCGCTCGGCATCCGGTGTGAATACACCTTTAACGATAAGCGATGACTGGTGGTGGCTTAGCTGAAAGCTAATTAGCAGGTTAGCTAGGCTTTTAAGTTCTGGTTAACATATCTAAATAAATGACAGATACAAAATAAAAAAGGATTATGTATATATATCGTAAATTAAGCTGCTTTGGTGTATTTTAGTAATATTTAATTAGGTCTATTATTATTCTTTAAAGTGTTAGACTAGCATTTTAATTAAACACAGATGTTGCTGCATTATGATTTTTCTCCAGCTACTTATTCTCGCACACAGGATTTGCTTGGTGTCTGTTTGGTTCCTGTTCTCTGCTTTACTTAGACGTTAGCTGGACTCCAGCTAGCTTCATCCTGAGCATCACTGCTAGCACTGACAGCTTCTCGCCACTGCTAACGTGAAGAGGGAAAAAACTCCCTTGAATTGTAGCATGACACATTCATTTTCTTTATTCCTCTCTAAAACATCCAGCTAACCTTTCAACTGTACCCAGACAGAGAAGGTGTGAGGGGAATAAAAGCTAAAGCTAGCCCGTAGCGGAGCCCTTCCTTTCAATGAAACGTCAGTTAACAGCACAAAGAGGAGAAAATGTGACAAGGAGACGAGAAGGAGCAGCGACATCATCCACGTTTCTACTCACCATATCCTGCTTTAACGCCACACCTGGTCCGGACATACGGTGAGAAGTTATTCACGTAAATATACGACCTTAAATCTCCTGTCTTTCTCTTTCTCTCACACTCTCCACCCGGAATTCTGCCTGCAGGACAAGAATGGGATCGTCGTGCGCATGCGCAGTCGATCCAGGGATGATGTTGGCACTTGGAAAACTGTCGCATGGCAAAGAAAAAAAAAAAAAAACATGTCGGCGTCTGTCACGTATGAACCGACGTCTGGCGACATCTACCGGACGTATGTGGTCTGTGAATGGCAGTTCTCACGTAAATCACGTACATCACTGACTTCTGATCAAACTGTTTACACAAACATTAAAGTGCGGATTTAAGAGTTTGGCTCATAAAGAAAAATGGCGGAGTTTCTAGAAGGAGGGAAGATGAGCCCAAAAACCACCGTTCACGTTTACTGTCACCAAAAGGCTTTAAACCTGTACTTTATAACAGGTCCTCATGACTACATACTATTGTTGTAAATGAATGGCTATTATAGTGTGGTGGTAATATTTATTACCTATTAATATCAAGCTCATATTTCAACAGAGGTCAAAGCTACAGGACCTTTCACATGGTGGTGGAAAATTTAACATGGACAAAGGTGGGCTGTAATATTATTTAACTCAGTTTAAACATGTTGAAGCTGTTTGAAGCTTTATATTATTAAGTGATTTTGTCCCAGACGTGTTGCAGCCTCATTAACTCCCTAAAACCACTCAAATATTGATTTACCTGACTTGTTATCAGCCTTAATGCTAATCAGTAACTTTTATATCTACGTCACTCTACCTGGACGTAACAAACAGAACTAGAAACACAAACTACCAGCTGAGATCATTACAGAATAATTATCCTAATGTTTCATAGTGTTAGGATAATTTATCTTCAGTGGGGATCCAGTTCAGCCTTGACTTGCTTAAACATTCAATGATCCACATTTAGTTATTTATTACGTTGTAGACATTCTGTTGATCTGTCCAGTTTCTAATAGTCACATTGCTCATTTCCAACTTCCACATTTTTTTGTGATACTAGCTGAATAATCTCAGATTATTATTTCCGTCTTTATGTCATCAACCATTTTATTGAGCTATTTCTACTTTGTTTTAAACATTTAATTTAATCTGATCTCTTTTACAACATATTTGTTATACACAAAATTTCCCAGTTTGGGATAAAGTCTATCCATTCATCCATCATTATTATATCAGCCTTTGAAAATCCATCATCAGTCGACCTCTAACTACAAACATTTATTTTACAGATTAAAGTTTACATGAGACAAATTCAACCAGTTTTTTTTTTTTAGACAAGTAATCAGAGTAAATATCCTGGTCTGTTTTCCATCAGCCTCCATGAGAAACATTCTGAAACATGCTGAGACGATCAAAGAGGTCCATGAACAACGGCTGTCCAGACGTCACCACCTTCCACAGGGATGGTGGCGTCTGGCTTCTTCCTCCTACATCATGTGATTTCCACATTCTGAGAGACACGCTGTGATTTCTGACACAGTTCAACATCATCATCGTCTCTGAGCATCAAGTCCACAATAAAACAGTGAAGACTTTCACTGTGCGTCCTCCTCACAGTGCTCCTCGCTCTCCTCCTGCTCTTCTTTTTCCTCCTCTGCGGACTCCTCTTCATCTTTCTCTACGGGCGGAATTTTGAGGACAATTTCATCATCCGCGTCGTTGTCGTTGACGACCATGGACTTCCTCCTCTCCAGAAGAGACGGGGTGCAGACAGGTGTGGTGTCCTGGAAGTGAAGAGAGGAGCAGGTTGAGGTCATTCTGGTACAGACGGGGCGTTTCTGTTGGTGCATGGGTTTTATCACGCCGCCACTCAAAGACACACGCAATAAGCTTTTATGCACCGCGGTTCTGTTGGCACAGTTATCTGACCCCGGGTCACCGACACACCTGAGGTCATTTTCAGTCTGTGCCAAAGCTAAATATGACATCATTAAGCGTTGGCCTTACCTCACTGCACGTAGACGCGTCCATGGAATCAGACGACTTCTTCTTCTGAGGCACCTGAGCAGCCTGGAGACCAAAGAACAATAAATGTTTAGATATTAAAGGAAGAGCCAAGTTTTGAATTGGCTCAGTTAGCATCCACAGTTAGCAACCACTTAAAGCTAATATTCAAATCTCAAAACACTGCCAAATTGAGGGTCTATGGATGAAACGTTTTGAATCCCGTGAAGCTGATTTTGATACTTACAAATCCAGGGAAGTCATAGTCGACGCCGTGTGCTGCCAGTCTCTTGCGGAGCTTCCATTCTTTCCTGAGGAGTCTGTCCGTCATCTTGGTGACCTGCTCTGCCGTGCGCGTCACGTTGTAGCGTTTCACGGCGGGAAACGAAGGCTTTTTAAATTCCCTCTCAGAGCCGACAAACAGCTTCTCGTGAACCTTCTCTGGTGGAATCACATGACCTGGGAAAACAGCAAGAGACGACGACGGGCTGATGAGCTAAAGCAGTCTAGCTTTATGAGTAAAAATCACCGTTCAAATACAAATAAAATAATATGATCATTTCTAGAAACAGATTCTAAACAGTCAACAATAAATATTTAAAACAAAATAAGTGACGACTCATTAAGTAAGTATTTTATCTGATTTAGACGTGACCAACACTCACATTTGATGAGTCTCTCTCCCATCAGGTAGTTGTTCATGGTCTCTGCAACAATTTTGGCGACTTCATCACAATCGAACTCGATGAATGCGTAGCCTTTACTTCCACCTGTCTGCAGGTCAAAGACAGCAGATGAATGAATGAATGTCTCACATCTGATTCCATTTCCACCTTTAATACTTTAGATTAATTATTTTCAATCCCAATTTATTCATATAGCAACTTGAAATAAATAAAAATCAAAGTGCTTTACGATAGATGGAGAAAATAGAATTTTTTTAAACTAAACAAGTTCAATGATTACGACAGCAATAAAAGATGCCCTTAAAATAATTTAAACCAAAGCAAAAATAGTAATTAAAGTCAATACAAGCAATAACACGACAACTTTTAAACTGTTAAAGCACAATAAATAATAATGATGATAAATAAAATATGGCTGGACTGTAGAAATGTCTTTTTTGTTTACTTTTGTTGGAACATGGGTTTTATCGCTCTGCTAACAGGTGAGCAGGCAATAAGCTTAATGCACCACAATACTTTAGGCTCAGATATCTGACCTCAGACCACCGTTAACATCTGGAATCATTTTCAGTCTGAGCCACAACACTCAAAAAAGTCCTCCTAAACTTTTATTTTGGGTTTTATTTTTTTGGATTGTGTTCTTGCGTTTACTTGTGATCTGTGCTACCTTTTTACTCCTGGACAGCCGCAGCCTCAGGACCGTCCCAAACTGTTCAAAGTAAGACTGGAGCTGAGGTTCAAACAGACCTGTCGGAAGGTGGCCGACATAAATCACTCCAGGGGTCAAACGGCTGCCCTGAAAGCAGAAAATACAGATGATACATTAACATTTGAACACTGAATAATGTCTACCATGATTGGACAAAAATGACATCATCATAAGATCTAGCACACATTCTGGATCTGGTGATCCAGAATGTTTAAATTTATAGGGCTCACAGAAAATTCATGACTGTGAGATAACAGATAATAATAATGATGATTCAGACTGACCTGAGATCAGATTGGAGCTGAAACTGATTCAGTTAGGGGTCAAATATATCTTTTAAAGTTCCTGATCTAGATCCTTTAGAAAACCACCATCAGTGAAATCTAGTTTTTCTAGAATAACTATCAAACTAATAATGATACCAATGTGATCCAGATTCTAGGGGCAGGCTTTCATGGTCCAGGATCACATGATGAGGATCAGCCTATCAGAGGACTGATGGTTTTATGTATAATGACATCATGGGGAAACTGGGCTGCCTTGGTGGGGGTTTACGTTCATTAAGTGATGACTAGTCATTGTGTTCGTAATTTTACTTGGTTATTTGTGCCACTATTGATGAATCAGTTTTGATATATTTCTTGCTTTTTAAAACTATCTTTAAAAACACAATAAAACATCTTGTACCTCATCAATAATGACGAAATAAAGATTAGCTACTGCATTCATGCTAACGCTATCTTAAATTAGCGCACGGTCCGACAGGTGACGGATTAAGGTGAAACACCTTAGTGTTATAAATAAAACAGTAGTGTAATGTGAGTAGTTTCCAGTTTCACCTCATGTCGACTCACCTGTTTGGATTTGTTCTTCTTCACCTCCTGCACCTTCTTCTTGAAGTCAGAATCCTGTTTGGGGTTCAGAGCTAGCAGCTGTTTAGCCGGCTGAGGAGCCGCTTCCGCTTTATTTTCAGTCATTTCGATTAATAAACGATACGAGACAAAAAACTGTAAAGAGAAAGAAACGATCCACCCGATCAGTCGCAGCTTTCTCTGAACCACGTTGGTCTCTTCTTCCGGTTGTCCATGTGGTGAAGAGCAGAGGGAAGGATCGCTGTCAGCTGGAGTGGTGTAATGTTCACAGCGCCACCTACCGGTGTGGAGGACAAACTGTTTTAACGGCAGCATCCGTGGAACCAGAGTGAACATGAAAAGATCTTACATCTTTTACTTTGGTAACAACACCAGTTAGAAGAACATAACACAACACAAATGACATTAAAATATTGCTGCTGTTTTTTTTAAAGGAAATCAATGATCAGTGATTATTTACGGATAGACCCAAATCAACAGGTGGGCTCCCCTCTACAAAACCTTCATTCATTCTACAGGGCAGAACATTTAATCATGTTTTTAAAAAAGTCAACTTACTGAGTTACGTTTTTGTGGACAAACAGATCACGCAACCACCTCCAGCTCTCTTTGGCAGAGGTAAAACAAAAAAAGGATATAAAAAATAATATAAATATAATCAATAAAATAATTGTAGGAGCACCTGGGTCTACTAATGCGGATCCACACTAAATCATACATATTCATAAATATTAGTCGACTAAATATACTAAATATGATCACTTTTCAATCGAGACACATTCAGCTTATTTAATGACAATATTGTCCTCATATCCATGTCTTGTGACGTTAAAGGAACAAAAAACATATCCTGGGTCCAGATCTGACTCAAAATCTAATCAACTTTTCCTCATCCCTCCACACAATCAAAAATATTCAATAACTTTATTTATAATATCTTGTACACAAACAGAAATAAACATGGGTGATCACATAATGGTAAATAATTCAAAATCTTATTAAAGTACAAAGTAGATATGTATTCAAAATACAACCCTAAATCAAAAATATACACTTTTCCTTGTCCACATGAGTAAAGGTGTGTTTTCACATGAAATATGAAGAATTACAAAAGTCTGTATTCAACTTTTGTAATTTTGATATAAAACACTTTGGTATTATGTTGTATTCATTTAACTTAAAAAGGTGTATTTAAGGGTTAAACATGCTTCTTGGATTTTATTTTTTCAAGTGGAAGATAAATCCATAAAAAGATCTGCACTTGAAAACTACTACAAGAATACGCACATATACACACAAAAACACGGAGGGGGTTACTTCGAATTAATTACTCCAACTGCAGCACAAAAGAAGGGAAGGGAAGGTGGAGCAGAGGAGGAGGTGGAGAGGATTAAAACAAGGGGGTGGAGTGTTTCCCAGTCAAACCATGAGACAGACAGCAGTGCACAGCAACATCAGCGCCTCTGAGTTCATGACATGGCAACAAAAATCATCTACTTCACAGTGAACGGGAGACCAGAGCAGGCTCAGTTCCCTGTGGACTGCCCTGCCCAGGATGTTAAAGGTAGGAGCACAAAATCTGACACTTATCTATGTTGGAAAACACGTCTGCACATGTGCAAAGTCTTTAAGAATTAATATCTGCAGCAATGTGATCTCCTTTATCATGATATGTCAAAATCTTCCCATGTTTATTGTGATGTTACATTCACTGACAGAAGGTAAAAAGACAGACAAATATTCGTACAGTTTTTTAATAAAGGTCGTGGGTCTACAGAGTCTTTACATGCAGATGAAGGCGCTGCAGACGTGTTATAGAGGCTGCAGAATTGCAGGCGGAGATACAGCTGCAGCTGACAGCTCCTCACTCGTCTCATCGGCTTCATGTACGCTTTGTTTCAAGTGGTGAGGAGGGAAAATACTTGGGCAGCTTTGGCTCAGGACATACGGCAGTCGTCCACTTATCGGAAGGTTGGTGGTTCGAACTTTGTCCCCTGAGGTCTGCCAGTCAAAGTGTCCTCAGGGATGAGTTAATGCAGAGAAAACAATAACACATAAGATGAGCACATTAACCACTGGTTGTTGTTTGGAGTTAACACGTGTTGAATGGAGTCTTGTTAATCTGCCTGTAGAGTCCTGAGAGGCAACAGGGTCTCTGATATTAAATGGGGTCGGGGTGCAGAGAGTGCCCAGTTTGGGGACCTCATAATTGCATCTCTACTCTATGCAGATGATGTGGTTCTGTTGGCAGCAAGTCCAAAATGTCCAGCAGGCACTGGAGCGGTTTGCAACCGAGCGTGAAGCAGTCGGCATGAGAGTCAGCACCTCCAAGTCTGAGGCCATGGGTGGATTGGTCCCTCTGGGTTTGGGAGGGTTGCTGGCCTAAGCAAAGGAGTTTAAGTTTCTCAGGGTCTTGGGGACCATTGTGGTGAAAAGGGAGCCGAGTCGGAAGGCAAAATCCTCAATTTAGAATAATAATACTTAGATTTTAGTGCAGTATATAATATGTATGTAAAATAATGGAAAAATTTAGCTTCATGATTTGTTAAAAATCAATAAAGCAATTAGTTAGAACTTATAAACCCTTTATGAAAGGTACCTTATTGTAAAGGACTGTTTTAATGGAAGCCCATGGTCTTCCTCAGTGGTTGAGGTTTACTCTTTAAGACACGGTGTGGACTCAACAGTTAGCCGTTCTTTCCAGATCTGTTCCGCTCTGCAGCCGAGGCAGGACCCCATGACATCCTGAAGCTGTACAACCCCAAAGGCAACATCATCAACATCTCACCGTCTCTGGAGCCCAACAGCCCAAACTCCTGCTACAAGCTGGAGGTGGTGGCTGCTGACTGCAACAGTGAGCCGTTAGGTATCTTTAAGTTAGCACTATTGGAAACATGGAGCTTAGGTTTAACTACAAACCACTGATGGTCTGCCTCCATCTTGTCATTTCAGGTATGGAGCTTGCTGGTGCACTAGGATTTGACCTCTCATCCATGGAGAAAAGGTAGGCAAGGTGGGAAGCAAGAGAAAAATAGGATATATTTAATGATATTTATGAGGAAAGTGTATATTTGTGTGACCTCAGACTGCAGGGCCTGGAGAAGAAACTGTTGATCGAGGCCGGTGAGACTCCTGCAGTCGTGTATGAGATGAAGAAACAGGTTGATTCCTTCCGGGAGAAACTGGAGGTAAGGCCCAAGTATTTATGGACCTTATTGATATGATCACACAATGGCAACTGCATAGTGATCAAAAGGAAGACAGGCAAAGATTGATGAACATAGTTAGCAGCTAAAGAGCCACATATTTACGACAGGAACTGGTGGAGACCAAAACAAGAACAATTGAAAGAAGGGGAAGCTTGATCCCAGTCTGGTGGATGTCAGAAACACGGTGACATGTTAGCCATAACTAATAACTCTTAACTCTTAAACAAACAGGTTACCCAAAATTAAAATAGTTCATTATCTATAAGGCTAAATTCTTTACTGTAGCCTGTAGCTGAAACCGTTCTATGAAACGTCATCTGACTTTCCATCCTTATTTATTATTATTATCATTATTCTATAGAGCCATAAAGATCTGCTTGCAAGATTGTCTGATAAAACAATATTAGAATAGTGTTGTTCTTCTCAGTGGTTCAGTAAAAACAGAGAATCCGAGGCCCTTCCTGGCCTGTTAGAAGGGTCTGTCTGGGGATTTGATGGGAAGAGTTGACTGGATTTGTTCTTCTTCAGAGTGTGGAGCATCTGAGCTGGCTGGGATTGTTTAAAGACCTGTCTGAGGGAACGCACAAGCCCTCCCCATTCTATCACAAGAGAACCCTGCATAAAACCAGGAAGGAGTGTGAGCATGTGCGGGAAAAGTTTCTCCAAATGAGGCACGTTCACATGCAAATCTCTCCATATTATAACCATGGAAGAAACAGTTCATCCAAACATGAAAATCCAGTCATTACCGACTCACCTCACGCTGATGGAAAGTCGGGTCAAGTTTTTTAGTTGACAAAACATTTGTGGAGCTTCACAGTAAAACAGCGTTGCAGCATTCTCCTATAAACACCTGAGGACCAGCTGTTTCTCACTGATGTCATCGAGCATCGTGTTTACACGTGTCCCAGCTTGTGCACCTTCAGACGAGGTTCATGCTAACGCTTTCAGCTGAGAGGCTGCAGTGAAGATTTCATCTAAAAAGGGTGTAAATATGAGCTTCATGGAGACATTTTATGTTTATTTCTTTTTGTTTTTTTAATAACTAGGAGAAGCTGCAATGCTGTTTTACTGTGAAGCTCCAGAAATGTTTTGTCGACTGAAAAACTTCACCTGACTTTGCATCAACATGAGGTTGTGTACTGTATATTTTTGCATGTCATGTTTAATGCTCATGTTGTCACCTTTACAGCTCCCTGGAGGTGTCTGACGAAGTGAGGCAGTACCTAAAGACTCCAACCTTTGACAACTGGTTAGTTTCATCCTGGTCACCTGCAGCATCAGTGTTCCTCACTGATGTGTGTGGCGTCTCTGCTCCTCAGTGCACCTGTGTCCTCAGTATACAAAGTGTAAGGCAGACGGTCAGCTAATGGCGGTCGGGCCCAATAAACATCTCTGAAGCGTTTCTGAAGAGGACCATCACCCGTTTCTTCTGATAGACACTCTTATTTAAATATCAATAGGCCTGCAGAGGGCTCACAAATCAAAAGATAGTCTTCATAAAAGGTTTAATCAACACACTGTGTTTGAAGAGGCTTTCATGGGAAGGAAGCTGCATTCAGTCGGGCTTGGTCATCATTTCATTTGTTCAAAACCTTTAAAACCAAACCAATGATGGCGGTTTGATAGATATGCAGGTTAGAGAACGAAAAACTGCTTCACAAAATCTTACTACAGGATTCTTTTGAAGCCCTGATAAAATGTGGTTTTCTTTCCTCTCTGTATGTGAAGTTGAGGGTATTATAAAATATAAAGCTGCCATTATTCTACATTTTTGTGACTGTCTACAAATCTCACATAAAGACCACAACCATCGATGTGTTCATCCATTTTTCAACACTATCGGACAGGATCTAATGTTAATGAATGTTCAAAAAGTGAAAATGTGTTTCAACTTTATTGTCACTGTTATCCAGGATGTTGCAACCAGGGAAGATTAATTACTTACATACTTACTTACACTTTAAGCTTTAAACACTACATCTTTGTGCTAAAGTGGAATAACTTGTATTTCTGTCTGTAAGGCAGCAGTTTCATATGTGTTGTGTATTTTTGATTACATTGTGTGTATTTGCAGGCAGTGGGAGGATGCAGAGATCATGGTTCTCCTGCAGGTCATGTACACAGATTTAGAGTTCATAACTACCTTCAACATTGAGCCTGAGGTGCTGCAGCAGTTCCTGTTTGAAGTCTACCGAAGATACAACAACATCCCTTTCCACAACTTCAAGCACTGCTTCTGTGTTACGCAGATGGTGAGAGTGTGTGTTTTAGAGTGTTGTTTCAACAGGGCAAATCAGAGGGGGCCCAATTATGTCTGTAATCATGAAATCGTGCAACTATGTAATCACCCTGATGATGGACATCAAGCCCTCAGGGTGGAGAGGTGAGTCAAATCAGTGGACGGCTCTGCAGGTTAGTTGTTATCTCAATACATCTATGAAGGGGGGCACTTAATGGTTTAAAGTATGACCTTTAACATACCTCAGAAATAGCTGATGCATAAAGGATTCATCCTTTAAATAGCATCAATCAATATGTTTGATATCCCTAAACGAGATGACTCAGGGTTGGCTCATATGAACGGAAGGCTTCCTCTTAAGAGGCTGTGGTTGAAATGATGCTGATGAGAATTAGTTTGTTTTTCACCAATGAAAAATGAGGTTCAAGCAAAAATCACCAATTTGTAGTTTGTCTGTTTCTGATCAGATGTATGGTTTGATCTGGCTGACTGACCTGCGGAGTAAGATGGACAGGGTGGACCTGCTGATCATGCTGACCTCTGCAGTCTGCCACGACCTTGATCACACAGGATACAACAATGCCTACCAGGTAAATTAAATGTGTGCAGATAGTGTTTACTGATGAAACTGTAAACCTCACAGCTGGTCCGACTGTCTTTCAGATAAATGCTCGGACTGAACTTGCTCTCCGATACAACGACATCTCTCCACTGGAGAACCACCACTGTGCCATAGCCTTTGAGATACTGGAGAAGGTAAATACGACAGCATGCTGCCATGAAACATTTTAGTTTAGGAGGTTTGAATTAAACCTGGACGAGAACAGGGGCCATGCAGTAAAGCCCCCGACATAACAAATCAACAAGAGAGAACTAGACCGACTCTTGCGTCGTTTCACGTAACCTGTGACCGGACCAAAAGTTAGACTTGAATGGCCCATACATCAAGCCAATGGTCCGCCATCAACCACCGCTGGACCATCGGGGATGTCAGTGGCACTATTTTTTTGCAGCATGCAAACCAACTTCTTCTTCTTCTTTGGTAAACTTCTACCTGCCTAGACGAGCTTTCAAACTAATCTTTATTGACGAGTCTCAATATCAAGACCGGTCCCCAGTGTGAGCAGTCAGGTCGTGGTTTGACGATTGAACCATACACTGTGAGGGGTCACTAGTTTGTAGTTGGTTGTCGTCTTTGAGGTTTGTTCAAGTGCAATTTTTTAGCCCGTCACAGGCGACATGTGGCGACTCTGCGCTAGTTCTTCCATGTTTGGTGTGTCTGGTGCTTCAGACGGAGCCTGTCGTCTTTGCAGTCAGCAACAATGAACTGACGGTTTTCTGTTTTGTAGACCGAGAGCAACATCTTCAGAAATCTGTCTGTGGATCAGTACAAGCGGATAAGGGAAGGGATCATCAAGTGAGATCGACCTTCTAATACTCAAACATTGTTTCATGTTATTTAGTCACAACAAGACTACAGTACAGCATTTATTCTGTCCTGATTATAGATGCATTCTGGCAACCGACATGACGAGGCACAATGAGATTCTCAACAAGTTCAAGTCCATCCTGCTGGCTTTTGACTTCACCAACAAGGACCACAAAGATGTGGTAGGCAAATGTTTGTAGAGCATCAGAGTGATTCTCCTCCCCTGCTGGTGTAGTCTCCTGGCATCATGAGGCTGTTTGAAGCACCAGGCAAATGGCTTAAATAATGATACTGTTAACCAGCCAGTCTGATCGTCTGGTTATCTGATTGGCCACCAGCGAGATGTTGTGTCACGTTTCTTCAAAAGTTGAGTTCTTGGAGACCCCTGCAACCCGCACCGATATACCAAAATGCACTACCCATGTGAAGATTGTAATATCTGACTTTTTCCCATGGTCTGCAGCTGATGATGATTCTGATCAAAGTGAGCGACATATCCAATGAGGCGCGGCCCATGGAGGTGGCTGAGCCCTGGTTGGACTGTCTTCTGCAGGAGTTTTACAACCAGGTATGTCCTGCTGAAAGACATTTCCTGTGGCGACGCCAAAATATTCCTTTTATAACGACGGAGGATGTTTGTTGTTCTACTGATTCAAACCCCTCAACCTGAAGCTTTCTGATCAAGAACCATCAACTGTGTCTCTACCTGCCCTCAGAGTGATGTGGAGAAGTTAGAGGGTCTTCCAGTCACCCCCTTCATGGATCGGGACAAAGTAACCAAGCCTTCGTCTCAAACAGGTTTCATCAGATTTGTCCTTTTGCCACTCTTCATCGAGTTGGCCAACCTCTTCCCCTGCTTGGAGGTAATTCATTTTAAATGATACTGTTAAACAACAGAAGTGTCCTGTGTGTATACTGTAAATAAAATATCCTGTTTTTATACCATGAATATACGGGTACATAACAGAAATGCCCTGTTTATACACATTATTCTGTAAGTATACTGTTAAATAACAGAAAATGTGTTATTTTTATACTGTAAATATGCCATTAAATTATTTAATGGCATATTTTACATTATTTTCATTTATTTTACAGATTTGTTTCTCAGACTAGGAAATGTAATAAAGTTATGTGACTTTGAATTTGATTAATACTTCATTCATCCTGCAGCAGCACATTATTAACCCGGTCCGAAAGGCTCTGGATTATTACACCGAGATGGAGAAAGCGCTGGAGAGGGAGAAACAGAACCGGGCTCAGACTGAGAGCGTAGCCAAAAGTAAGGAGACGTGTGCAGGCGCCCAGAGTTCAGCTGACAGCCAATCAGACGCTGGACCTGAAGCCTCGAAACCGGACACACAGTGAACGATGCTGAACAGAACATTTAGGTTTACTTTTAATTATATTTAAATGTCTGTACTGTACTTGTTTATTTACTGGCCACAAAGCACAATGTACAAATCAGCTTTGGTTGTAGTTGCAGTATTAAATGTGTTTAAATGAAACTCAAAAAATAATTATGCGTAAACATTAAATGTAATTATTTTCATTAGATATAATTTTCCCATCTAATTTCATTACTTAAGTTCAATCACATTTAATGAAATGTTTTTCTATCATGTTGAGTCAATGTGAATAAATTCAATAAATTCAGTGTGATTTCTTTTAACAGAATAACTCATTTTGAATTCATTACTTTTATGTACATGATTACTAAATATATTATATTTATGTAGAAGTTCCCCATAACTTTGTATGTAATAACTGACTCATAAAGTTAATTAATTTATTTACATTGACACAACATGACAGAAAAATGTACGTTCATTTGACCCGAATAAAATTAGATGGAAATGTTCATGTAAATGAAATATTTGAATTCAACACTATGGGTGTAATTATTTATTTGAACATTTTAATACAGATTCACAATAGAAAATAAAAATGAATCAATATTTCCAGAACATGATATACTGTAAGCTGGTTTGGTTGTACAGCAATAAGGAAATAAAACAAACACCAGGGAGCTTCATTCATAAAAATGTTTGTAGATTTTAACTTAGTATCGTTTCTATGCTCACGTTCAATTCATGAACCGACGTCACTCATCAACAAAGACAGACTAGGCGCAGAAAAGCACAGTCAGGTTTTCAGCCAAGGAGAGGAAGAGTAGCTGCTGGTATCCATGGATACCATTTTAAAGGAGGAGCCATCAGTCTTGCATCCAATCAGCTGCCTCCACCTACAACTTAAAAACATCACAGAACAGGGAGGGAGAACAGCACACAAAATGATCGGTTTTTGATGCAGCATACTGGCTGTAATTTTCTGTGACCAACAACTATGGTTAACAATAGTTACTCTTAATACTTTCCATAAAACAAATCAACAATCCACTATCATAGGTTAGATTCACCTATGATAGTGGATAGACACCATCTATATCACTTTAATGAACTATAGCACATACTGTATACAACCAATCATTGTTATGTTGGTTTCTAAATTAGAATTTAGTTAATCAAGAATAAATAACATTTTCTAAACTATTTTTAAAATTAGGATGTGGATTAAAATACATGCAGACTCAGATGAGTCGACTCGTCTGCATCACCAGTGTAGTCATGTGGTGAACCGGCCTCTAGGCACATGTACTATCTGATGCACCCTTTAACAAGCAGTAACAGTACTCTGTGCCACTTTGTAGAAATTAACATGTTAAAAAATAAAATTTGATTAACTTGCAGTGTTCCTCAGGAGGACAAGCTCCACTCCTCAGCTTGGTTAAAAAAGGATCCTCACGAAGCCAAATAGAGAGCTGTACTATTTTTAAGAGGGGAAGCTGCTGCAACAGCTGCTGATTTGTAGTAACAACACTGTCATTACCAGAACGGCAGTGAGTCAGGGGGCGAAACAACACTAATGTGGTGTCAGAGTATATGAAAGTGTGGATAGATGCACAGTCGGCTAATAAATGTTTGAGTATTCAAATTAAAAAACTAAAACAAAACAAATAAAAATAATAATTTTTTACCTTTATCGTAATGTATGTGTCATTATTTTGAAACCCTAACTCATTGTTTTGAGACTATGTCAATATTTTTACGTAGTAAGTCTATTATGAGATAATAAGTCGTTAATTTGACATAATAAATCATTATTTTGAGATAATAAGTCATTATTTTTATGTAGTAAGTCTATTATGAGATAATAAGTGGTTAATTTGACATATAAATCATTATTTTGAGATGTCATTATTTTTATGTAGTAAGTCTATTATGAGATAAGTCGTTAAATTGAGATAATGAGCCAGCAATTTGAGATAATAAGCCATTAATATGAGATGCTAACTCATGATTTTGTTTCATAGTAAAACTGCTTACAGGATATTTTTTAATCCGTGACATTGGCGGAAAACAGCTTCCTTGCAACATGATGCATTTAGGTCGCATTTTCCTCATTCTATCCGACCGAAGGAGTTTCCTCACATGCCTCCAAATCTGATTGGACAATGTGTGGCCGACGCCTTCCGACGCCCAGCCAATCAATTCCGCCAGCAATTGGCCGGTTCCTGTTCCATTCTCTCACAACATGACCCAGGGGGGCTACCCGCTCATTTGACCTACCTACCCCTCACGAGGAGCCGTGGTTGATATTTAAAATCATTTGAACCTTTGCCTGGAAGCGAATCTTTAACGGCTTCGGTTTAGCGGGTTAACGGACACGAGCAGAAAACTCCAGGATGGATCCGCTGGTTGCTGCGATCGATCAGGGCACGAGCTCGACGAGGTTCCTGGTCAGTGACGTAGTTGAGTGGCTGAGATGTTTGTGTACATTTCACACACACTAGTGATGAAACTTGAATTCTAGCTCTGTTTTCTTCCGTTTTGACTTTCTCTCTTTTTAAAAAAAAACATAGCTGATGTCTATTTAAGAATCTATTTAAAAACCTGTTACTAATGAAACAATTGAGATTAATTAGCTCGCATGCTAAACACAACCCTCCATACTTATGCTAGCTAAGTTGTTGTTCTGTGCTAGCTAACAACCTTTTATGTGTTCTCTTAAGTTAAAACTAAAGACTTTAACTAATTCATGCATAACACATGGAAACTAATTGCGCTCGGTGCGCCTCCACTGGTGAATGAGCGTATTGCTAATGTTAAAGTATAGAATACACTAAAATATATACTGTCGTCAGTGTCATTCTTGTGAACTAGTTTCATTGTTAGCACACAAGGCTAACCTCAGAATCTCATATAACATGCAATTATGGAACAACTCTATCAAATTATATGTTCGTCTCCAAACATCAAGCAATTAATAAGAATGTGGTACCTTAAGAATGAATTCACTTTAAATAATGAATATACTGTCAGCTGTAGACTGACTGTGTCCTGAAGCCTGACTGTGACTCATGGGACTGGTTTGAACTTTGTGGTTGAGTTAAAGTCGTGAGTCACATTGAAAGGCACGTAGAAACTTTGAACGATGAGAAACATTCTCACAATAATGTCTTATTATTGTGTCTTATTCTCACAATAAGGAACTTTCTAAAAAAAAAGATAAACTTTATCTAAATAATGACTTTGTATCTTGAAATTATGAAACTCTTTTTGGTTGATTTATTGAGTCACATCAGGAGTTTTTCAGCCAAAATACTATTATAAAATCTGTATGGATTGATTTTTGAATTTCACTCAAGTAAATATTGGATGATAGCTTAGTATTTGTTGAATGAGATGATTCTGAACTTAATGACCCCTCTGTAAGCCTGGTTTGACCCGTACGTACATGCAGACTTTAAACATTATCCTTGTGCCTTGTGGAAACCCAGCATATATTTTTTCATATTCCTCTGTTTTTACTGTTGAGAGTGAATCCTGTGTATCAAATTGGGCGTCCACAAGTAGGTCAGCTGGAAGATCCAGAGCACACAATAACAGCACAATAAGAGCACCATACAAATAAATGATCAACTTGCTGTCAGATTTCCAAAAAGGTTTGTTGATTCCAGATTAAATCTGGTGAAAGTTTTACTTGCGACCTCAGGAACTGATCCAAAACATTGATTTTTTTTTGGGGGGGGGGGGGGGGGGGGTGTTAGACCTTTAACCCAGTCTCTTTTTGATAGTTTTTGATAAATTATGTGGTTACAAATGATGGGTGTCCACAGCAAACAGGTGCACAAACATTTCTGCAGATTGGTTCGTATTGATTTGTGTTGAATTCTGTGTTGTCAGCAGCTGACCTGTACATCCCATCCAGATCTTATCGTATTACCTTATTAGCAGAAATGCTGACTTCTGCCTGACTCTGTAGATTCCAGCCTGATGTGTTGCCTCCTGTTAACAGGCAGCATTCCTCTGCTGAACCTGATACTGTGTCGTCTCACAAAAACAGCAGCTTTAACCCTTTTCACAAGCATCTCCTCGTTTCTTTTGTTTTATTTCTAGTCTGGTTTCTGACTAATTCAATTCCTCCACAGGTGTTCAATGCAAAAACAGCCGAGCTGTTGAGTCACCACCAAGTAGAGATCAACCAGAGCTTCCCCAAGGAGGGGTGAGTTCCTCGAGCTAACACGGCTAATGAGTCATTTTCATTATGAATTCAATGATCGATTTCTTCTCGTCTATTAATTTTTTTTAAATTAGAAAATTGCAACAATTCCTGTTAAATGTCCTCCAGACTCAGGTGATGTCTTCAAATGTCTCGATCTGTTCGACCAACATTTCAGAAACATTCAGTTTTCTGTCGTAAATGAAAAGAAAAGCATCAAATCCACAAAATCAGTTTTTTCTTGAATGACAAAAACACCAAAGTAGTTGCTGATTAATCTTTAGTTGATTGACAAGCTGATAAGTGGACTGATGGAGACCATCAGAACCACAATCTGCTGATAAACTGGTTGTAAGATAATAAAGAGTGTAAAATAAACATTAAAAGTTTTAAATCCATGCTGCATCATATGTTAAAGAGATGAGTTTGTCATAACCTGAATGTTTCCTGAGGTTATTATTTAACTGCATTTTAGATGAATCACTTACTTTGTTGGCCTGAGGAACATAAGTGGGTCTAAGGTCCAGCTTTTATTTCCTTATATGCACAAAACCTGCCATATTATTATACTTTACACTCTGTACAAAGTAACACAACAGATTTACAGATGGTTCACGGTTCTAGTCTTTGTTCTATGTTGTGTGGAGATAAGAGTGGAGTCTGAGTCCTGGATGTTTTCCCTGAGGCTACCAGGACTCTGAGTTCATGTTACAAGGTGACATCAGCCAGCTGTTTACCTGTCAGACACTCTGAACCATTACAGCAGCTTCCTCTGTTAGTATGTGAAAGGTCAAACCCGCTGACACAGTGTGGCCGTGTGACCGCTAACAGCTAACCTCATGCTCCAGTCTGAAAAAAACAAAACAAAATTTTCAATGTCTGGTTTTTAGTTTCTTGAACTTATAATTATAAGTTTTAAATGTAGATCTCCTCCCTGTGTGTCCTCTATGTGTTGTATGTTTTTTTATTTTTGTGTATGTATATTCACAAATGTGCAATAAAGTTTTGTAAAAAAATTAATAAATAAATAAAAAAACAACAGGTAGCCTCTCCTACGAGCCGTGTTTCAATCAACGTCTATTTCAACTCATTTTTGAAGAATTGCATTAGAAAAGAATGATGGAAATTGGAGCTGAAATGATCAGTCGATTGGAAAAAAAACAGCTGCTGAATATTTTAATAATTATTTAATCATTTCAGTCTGTTTTCATGCAATATGTCAAAACATTTGCTGCTTCCAGCTTCTGTCAGGCGGTCAGGGACGGATTCTTCTTGGTGTAGATCTGGATCAGGATTCAGGTTCTTACCAGACGTGGATCTATGGTTTGATTTATGTCAGTCTCAGCCATGTTACCAGATGTTACCAGATGTTACCAGATGTTACCAGTCTAACAGGGAGGGGCTGATTCTGAATGTGATGTCATTACGTACCATTTTTATTACTTCTGACTAAACTACGCTTTGCTTCAAACCGGCAGAAGGAAATGTGTCGAATAGAATTGTTTTGTTTCCATCTTTGTATCTCTGGACCAATCACAAAACACGACATTGATCGATTGGTTTCCATTAGAGGTAGACTGATTAATCTATTATCTATTAATCGCAGATGATAGGATGTTTGATAAAGAAATAACTGTACAGCCAGGGGGGGGGCTGTAAACTTATCGTTATTACATTGACCTTTGTAAATCTGTTGACCTGTCGTTTGTGCTTGTGATTGGTCAGCTGGGTGGAGGAGGACCCTGTGGAGATCATACAGTCGGTCTACGAGTGCATCGAGAGGACGTGTGAGAAGCTCTTCCAGCTCAGCGTCGACGTCTCCAACATAAAAGGTGTGTTCGAACTATCTGTTATCTGTTAACCACGCCTGGCAGGGAGCCGTGGGTGGAAGATGGTTTCTACTCACGTTCATGTTTTCCGTCTACTCTCAGCGGTGGGCGTGACCAATCAGAGAGAGACAACCCTGGTCTGGGACAAAGAGACCGGAGAGCCCCTCTACAACGCCATTGGTGGGTATCATATGTATTATTCAACATTAAATGATTACAATTATGAATCCGTAAAGTTCTTCAGATTTTTAAAATAGATTAAAGGGGAAGTAAAGTAGGCATATATGGAATTTAGAAACCCTTTATTGAATTTGAAGGTCTTCCATAAAGATTCTCTTTGGTCCTGACTTAATGAAATGTTTCACTTTGTCATAAACCTGCAGCTGTCTGTGCTGTAGAAAGACATAAGTATCTCTGACATCAGTGCTGCATGACTAGAGAAAACAAAGAGAAGCTCATGAGGTCAAAAACCTACAACAACCAGAATGCACTGGGCTGGGCATTTGAAAAAGCAGATATTTTGGCCTGGTTTGCAGTTTGAGGTTGACGTTTGTCCATCTAATGCACCGACTTCATCCTCAGCTCTGGTTACAGTCACTCAGCCTGTGTGCTCTACTTCGCTCTGTGTGTCAGTGTGAGAAGCATGGATAAGCCACGCCCTCGGTTGGACCACCAGACCAGACCAGAGCAAAGTTGAGTCATTGATCGGGACAGAAACACATAGAAGACGCTCACGCTCTGCTGAAATGAATGAGTCCTTCCTTTGCACAGAACCATCTGCTGAGCGACGTCTTCATCAGCCGACACTGGTAGCAGTGAAGTGAAACCACCAGAGAGGAGGGAAACGAACTGATGAGGGTTGTGATGTAATTGGTGCAGAACAAGAGTGCTAGTTGTCTCTGTGGTGTGTTCAAGTCACTGTGTAACTTCTGCCGCCATTCTGCTCGTTCCGTCACGTCGGTTGGGTTCGTCTTGGGATGTAAAGTTCGCTCTCAGCTTTTTCAGCCTTCATTTCCACAGTACAGTAAACAGTATGTGCTGTGAAGCTCAAAGGTTCACTAAAATACATTTCTCAATACATTTTAGGCCAGAATCAGGCAGTGAAGTAACAGAATCTTTGTTCGTATTTGATCAGCTCTAGAGAAGGATCTTTGTATCTGTGGTGAACTTACAACAGTTTGAAAGAACAATCTGCAGTTTTAAAGCAGACAAAAATCCTCCAGATGATGCATGTTTGCTTCTCAGCTGTAACATCTTTAATTGAGCCCGTATGTCATCAGGGGAAGCAGCTCAGCACTCGACTCGTTGCATCAGACTGCAGCGTCCTATGCCAAGTCGGTCCCAACACCCACCAGCCAATGTGGTTTCAGTGAGGGAGGCGAACACATGCAGTCTCCTCCCACTCTAGGCCTTGTGTGCTACCATCACCACCAAACAGAGGCTTTCATTGCTAGGCCCAGAGGCCCTTGGGTTCGGTCTGAAAGGCTGGTTCATGACGTGAGCTGGTGCAGATTCAAACCGTTCTGACGTTCAGACGATCAGGGTGTTTATTGTGTTTCAAGGATTTGCTTCATGTGTTTCACAGAACCGGTTCTCCTGGTTCCTTGAAGCTTCAAACCAGCAGCCTGCAGGTTTACTTCTGTCTGATGCTGAGCTGTAAAAAGTGAATACAAGAGTTGATGTGACATGATTCAGGCCCCACAGACAGAAATCTGAGCAAAAACTACGTCAGGAAAGAGATAAATCTGAGAAGATACTAGATAATTAATGTGGTTAAAGGGGAAACACAAAACAAGGTGAATTATTAAGAATACAAATGAAAGATTCTGACAATATAAATATGATCATTAACATTCCTGCTGCGTTTGATAAAAATGTTCTTTAAACCCTTTTGTAAGCCTAAGTCTTCATGTGGACCCATTTGAGGAAGATGAATGTGACGTTCAAGTGCAGAGAATACAAGTCTTAAAAAAGGGTGGAAATGACATCTTTTCAAATCTGTTTGTAATGTCTGACGTGGATCACGCTGTAACAGCTGTATGGAGTCATTTCATGGTTGTTTAACAGGTTTCCTTTAAATGTTCGTGTTCGTTCTTTTGTGAATAAACTAAATTAAGTCTGGACACGTCTTTCTAATCTGGATATATTCGGTTCCTCTTCTCTATCTGTAGTTTGGTTGGACCTTCGCACTCAGTCAACGGTGGAGAGCCTGATCGACAAAGCTCCGGGCCAGAACAAGAACCACCTGAGGGTGAGAGAGCCGACCCCCTTCGTCTGGTCTTAGATTCAGGCTGCAGCGTTCACAGACGTGAGCAGTTTTAATGGATGAATGTGATCTGGATGTCTTCTTCTTCCTGTGATTTTTCATGATGAGGATTTCCTCCTGTCTCTCCAGCACAAGACAGGCCTTCCCATCAGCACCTACTTCAGTGCAGTGAAGCTACGCTGGCTGCTGGACAACGTGGACGAAGTGCGACAGGCCGTGCAGAGCGAGCGTGCCATGTTCGGCACGGTGGACTCCTGGATCATCTGGGTAAGAGCCGCAACTGTCCGCCGCCCCGGGTCAGACTGAAGAATCATCAGCTGGGCTGAATGAAGTCTTTATATTAGAGTCCATGAGAGGCGACGCTGTGCTGTTAAAATCAAGATACGGAGAACAAACTGATTCCATCTGTCATCATACAGAGTCTTATTTTTTCCTCAGTGCCTGACGGGGGGCAGGAAAGGAGGGGTCCACTGTACAGACGTCTCCAACGCCAGTCGCACGATGCTCTTCAACATCCACACCCTGGACTGGGATCCTGAACTCTGCAGGTCAGCCTCGCTCAGCGTGAACAGAACTGTGTTTGTCTGGAACTGAACCCCACAGGTTAGCTTTAGGCTGACGACGACACCGTAAACAAGTCAGCCCATGTTAATGTCAATAATTTATAATTCAATGAGTTTATTATTGTTTTATATGAGACTTAAGATGTTACAAAAATAATATTTATAATTCTATAGAAGGAGAGAGGTGGGGGCAGGACTGGATTTGTTCTGTGTGTGACCCACAACCAGGAAATTTAAATAGCAACTAGTAGCAGTTAGCAGCTAACTCAAAGAAGAAGAAGAAAATCAACAGTACAGAATCCTTTTCCTCTGAAAAGAGGATGAGATCAATTCTTTTTAGTGAGAAAGGAAACTTAAGCTGTTTCCCTTCAGGTTCGTCTTGTAGCTGCTTCTTGTATAAAGCAGGTTAGGATTAGATACAATTAAAACATGTTTTCATGCTATGATTTGTATGTATCAGTCATCAGAGCAGCGCTTTTTATGTAATCTGAGGAAATGAATTAACAGTATATATATTTTAAGAAAATAAAATGAGAAAATAAACCAGATAATTAACATTAAACATAAACTATTCATTAAGAATAGATGCAGTCTCACAAAACATGGAGACATGACATCACAGGACTGTTGATTGATATTTTCTTCCTCTCCCACAGTGGACATGTTGGATCATGTTTGGTTGGTTATAAACCTCCATCGTTGTGATTGGTTGCTGTTGTGCTGCTTTCAGGTACTTCGACATCCCGATGGAAATCCTCCCCAAAGTCAGAAGCTCCTCTGAAATCTACGGCTTGATGGTGAGTTCAGTGAACCCGACATGAGCCGACCTTCTTCTGTTTAACTCCTAAAGAGCCCCGAGCTGTAAAATCAGACTGATTATGATCTTAAACCTGTGGTGAAACCTTCAAATGTCAGCAGAACTGGATAAGATTCGGTGTGTAATCGATCAGAATGATCAACTGATAGTGTTGATGTGAAGTTATAAAGGACTGTCAGCTCAAACTTTATCATCCTGTAGAATTTAAAAATCACAACCCATGAAGAAGAAAAGAAATCATGTTGATCAGAGACATTAGGTTTGACAGTAACTATCTGCCTGCTATCCAGGGTTCATACAAAGTCTTAAAAGTTTGTAACTGTTTAACATTAACAGTTATATTTTCATGATTACAAATGTGAACAGAATCCCTGTGAAATATTTCATCTGGTCTTTCATCATAACGATCTCTCCTGTAAACCAAAAACCTTTTAATGGTTTCAAATTAAACATCATATTTGTTTGTTTTTGCTCCTAGAAAGCATGAAATAATCCTGATCTACAAAGTAGATATAACAGCTGGGGAAATAAACTAAATGATACAGATTCATTGATTTGGTGTGAGAATAAAGGAATTATCTACATTTTATTTTTCACAATTTAAATTGTGTCCTGAAATGAGTCGACATTTAGGGTTTAGGTACCTGGAAAGGGCTTGAATTTTACTCTTAAAAAGATTTACGAAACAGTTCACATGCTCCAAAGATGATGATGATGAACAACAACAACAATAATAACAATAATAAAAGCTGCAAGCAGCGTTGAACAGGCCCTCGCACCCCGGCGCTCCTCGGGCCGTGCACCAACTTCATTCTCACTACTGCACACCTGGATAAATGCAAGGCTCTGTATCTGCATGCATTATGGACTCTGATGGAGGGATTGTGATTTACCTTATTTTGTCCACTATGTGGCGCTAGACAACACCTAATAATTTCTGACTTGTGTTTGATTATATCATGTGAAGCTCACACCATGAAAATATAGTTTAAAAAAAATTGTCAAGACGAGTGTGTTAATTTTGGTGAGCATCTGAGCTTCCCTGGCCTCTCAACACCAACTTCCTGTTTGATGGCGAACATCAGACGTCACGCCGCCGCCGTGTGACCCAAACCCACAATATTTACTATAATACTTCATCAAGGCCTTATAGCTTTACTGACTAAATCTGAGGTCATTGTGATGATAGTAGCACGTCAAATTCTGAAGTATCTAACTTCCTGTTGCCAGTAGGTGGCGCTGTGACTATTATCAAATTTAACTATATAGATGTGTTCAGGGCAGGACTCTTATCAAACGTGTGAAGTTTGGGGCAGATTGGACCATTGACAGAAGAGTTATAACAACTTCCTGCTTCACGGCGAAACATCAACATTTGCTTCACTCACTTCAGAATCCTGCTTAACCAACTTGTTATTACTGTTCTCACTGAATTTGAAGCCAATATGTTCAACGGCCTAGTAATAGTGTATCAAAACGTGAAATCTATCATCTCCTGTTGCCACTAGGTGGCGCTATGACTATAGCTAAATGTTGTCATGTGGATGTCTTTAGGGCGGGACTCTTAACCAGCATGTGAAGTTTTGTACTGATTGGACCTTAGACAATGAAGTTATGACAATTTTCAGTTTCATGGCGAAACATCAAAATTTGACGAAATGTGACGCCTGGCCACGCCCACACCGTTCAACGAAAACTCAGGATTTGAGCAGCTTTTCATCCTCATGGGGTTTAAATAGTACTGACCAAATTTGAAGTCAATTGGGTAAAATCTCTAGTAGGAGTTCGTTAAAATACAAAGTGTGTGATTTTTCTAAAATGGCAAAAAATGGCCACAAAAATCAAAATGGCCAACTTCCTGTTTGTTTGAAGGCATTGCTCGTACGCTTTGTGCTCGGGCCCTAATTAGTATGAGGAATAATAATCAGTGTGTGTTTTGCACAACAGGTACAAATAGAGAAGTTAAAAAAACAGAACATTTGTGTGGCTGGAGGTTTGTTCAGTCCGACATCTTCACGAAGACCAGATTCAGGTTTATACCTGAAAAGTGAAAAGCCACTTTGTTTGGCCTGACTTTTCTGGTGTCTCCAAATCTTGACTGGAGGCAGGGGCTGAACGTTAGGGGGGCGCTAGACAGCCATTTTGCCACGGCTATTTCCAATCACCATATCACACGTAAATTTCACACCCAACTAATTTTTCCGCCAACTTTCATGAGTCTTTGAGTTTGGGAAAGTCCCCAAAAAGGTGAATCATTTCCGAAGAAGAAAAAAAAAATTCCTTGCAGAACAATAGGGTCCTCGCACGCTTAGTGCTCGGGCCCTAATAATAATAATGATGACAATGATAATATGAAGAATAACGATAGTACGTTAAAAAAATTATAATAAAATAATACAAATTAAATAATACAAATAGTAGTAATAATAATATGAATAGTAATAATAATGAAAAATATAATAAAATTAACAAAAATAAAGATGATAATGAAAAATTATGAAGAGTAATTATTAAAAAATATACAAATAAAATTAACACAAATAAAAATAAAGATAATACTACTACTAAAATAATGATAATAATTCCTGTGGCCATTAATAGTTTATGGATCCTATATACTGTCAGATGAGCCCTTTACACAGCTGGTTGTTTAGTTATATGATGGTCTGTGATGCTCTATTAATGACAGACAACATGTCATTATTCATGTTAAATTCTGCCCCATCATATACGAATGTCCTGTTATTCTAACATGGTGTATGAATTTTTCTGGTTACATGAGAACCTACAGTGTGTCCCATTCAGGCCAAATGGATCCAGAGGTTTTTATTGACCCGAGACAATCCGTCTTTTTCTCTAATCCTGTCTCTGTCTCGTCTCCAGAAATCCAGCTCTCTGGCCGGAGCTCCGATCTCTGGGGTAAGGATGAACAGTGATGACTGTCTCTTCTGACTCCATTTCTGCTCCATTTTAATGCCCCCCCCACACAGATATTTAGTTTAGTTTAACTTCTTTTAGTTCAGTGTTTTGTTTTTTTGGCTGGATTTTTATGTTTGAATCTTCTTCTCATGTTTTTGTTGTTTAGAGTTGCTAATATAATTTCTAGTCATGCTTACATTAAAAAATCTGTTCAAATCTCAGTCACGATTCTTTAAAAAAAACAAATTTGTCGTCCTTGAAATCATATTTTAAGTGAAAAGGTTATTTGAGCTGGTTTGCTGTTGGTGGATTTGGTGTCATAGGCCGTCGTGGTCAGGCTGAAGTTTCTGAGTGAAGCTTGATTTTGCTGGTTTGTGACATCATAATCCTCTAACTGTGACCTCGTCTCTCTCAGTGTCTCGGCGACCAGTCGGCTGCTCTGGTTGGTCAGATGTGTTTCCAGAAAGGCCAGTCCAAAAACACGTAAGTCGTCCATCTGCCCATCCAAAGTTAGAGTGGAAGCTTTTAACGTCCTCATCATTTTAGAATTATTGTAGAAGAAGGTCATCAATAATTCAATCATCTGTCTGATCTGTAAAGGTACGGGACCGGATGCTTCCTGCTCAGGAACACGGGCACCACGGTCAGATATGTCTTGTTTTATAAGATACTCTACCCAACAAAACGTTTGACTGGACCAACATTTAAATGCCATTCCTGACCTCTGTTCTCCGGACTCTTCCAGCCCGTGATGTCGGACCACGGCCTGCTCACCACGGTGGCCTACCAGATGGGCAGAGACCAGCCTGCCTGCTACGCACTGGAGGTGCGTAAAAGCTTTCATTCGTCTCAGCGTTCCAGTGACATCCTGTCGGTTTGTGCTCTGATCCGCCTGCTGCTCTCATGTGATTCGTGTCTTTGGTTTCCTCTCAGGGGTCGGTGGCCATCGCTGGGGCCGTGGTACGCTGGCTGAAGGACAACATGGGCATCGTGCAGTCCACATCAGAGATCGGTACGCAGCATCGACGAAATGGAGCCGTGGTTCTGTTGTGAAACTCTTTTATATCTGTCTGTGTTTGTAACATCTCTTTTGTTATATATTGAAGAAAAGTCATGTCAATTCTTCTTCATGTCTTATCTCAGAGACGCTGGCAGCAGCCGCCGGCTCGTCTTACGGCTGTTACTTTGTGCCGGCTTTCTCCGGACTCTATGCGCCCTATTGGGAGCCCAGCGCTAGAGGGTGAGGCACTCATATGTTCACAGATTAAATAAATCACGTGGTCTGAAAGGTCAACTTGTAAAACATGACCAGAATTCAGAGGTAGCTCAAAAATCAGCTTCAGTGTCACTTCTAGACGTACAAAGTGCTAACGAGACAGAACAGGCTGGGCTGCTAGCAGGTTAGCATTGCTAACATCAGTAGATATCTGTAAGAAAATTCAGAGGCATCTTTGACATAATGTCAATAAAGTTGCTTCTTTGCATTTGTTCATTTAGAAAAACAAGTTTTATTCTAAAATTCTGGCCATAATCTAATAAATTGCTCTTTTTAATTTATGAAGTGAGGACAACACAGAAACGTTTTTAGTTATAATGTGACTTAAGTTTGTTTTCTTCCTCAGAGACACATTAGCATGTTAGCAGCCTGATTGTAAAGCGTATTGAATCTGTTTGTTTTCCAGCATCATCTGTGGACTCACCCAGTTCACCAACAGGAGCCATTTGGCGTTTGCCGCCCTTGAGGCCGTCTGCTTTCAGACCAGAGAGGTGAGCAGAGTCTACTTCCTGCCTGCCTCCCTTCATAGATACCAAACAGTGAAAAGACTTTATTCTAACAGCAGCTCTGTTGGCTGTAAAAGGAAAGAGGAGGGTCAGGTTTTCAGTGAATGCTATTGGTTGATTTTGGATCATGTCTGTCGCTCAGATCCTGGATGCGATGAATCAGGACAGCGGCGTCCCTCTGACGCAGCTGCAGGTGGACGGAGGCATGACGTCCAACAGGCTGCTGATGCAGCTGCAGGCTGACATCCTCTGCATGGCTGTAGGTAAGAAGACTGCTCATACACTCAAACACAAACATTCAGTACATATATAAATATATATATATATATATATATATATATATATATATATATATATATATATATATATATATATATATATATATACAGGTATGTGTGTGTGTGTATACATATATGAATCTCTGCCTGTTTTTACTGCCTGATAAAGTTAAAGTTACAGACTCTTAAAGGAACAGCTCCAACAAAAACGACAGGTCAGTCCCCTCCTGATGGAACTTCAGGGGATGTTTCTTTGTTCACCAAACATTTCTGGAGCTTCAGTGTTTCATCTTCTCCTAAGCAACAGAACAAGATGGAGACTTGAACGTAAAATCAATCAATAACAAACATAAAATGACTCCATACAGCTCGTAAAGATGTTATTTACAGCTGAAATCTTCACCGCAGCCTCTGAGCTAAATGAGGAAGAAGCATCTCTAGACGAGATCAATGAGAACTTCTGCTTCAGTAAAGTAGCTGGCTGCCCTGAAGCTCTCTCACATCTCAGGTCACAGTTAAGTTTGAAGAGAATTGTTGTTGATCTCGTTTGCGCTTTTGCTCCCACTCAGTTAAAGCTAATGCTATTAGCTTAGAGGCTACAGTGAAGATTTCATCTTAAAAATGGGTATAGTGGCGACTATCTTGAAACAAATATTAGTCGCCGAGAGGCTAAGTCGGGGAAAACTAACCTGCCCGACGCGCTGACTGTCAAAGTAAAATACTGCTGCAGAGGGATGCGTTTGTAGATTTATTAAAGTTAGAATTCCACAGTGTGAGCATCAGGTGTTCAAACAGTCTTAGCAGTGTCCAAGATATTGACAAGAGCAAAGTAAAGACATAGAGCAAAGCGGTCAGCAAAAAGTGCCGCTTCCCCCTCACCCTCTCTCCATTCATTCACAAATCCCAACAGGTGACTTAATATGCAAATGAATTACTCCAACACCACGTGACCCAAACTATCGCAAAGGACCAAACAAAGACATGGACCATACCTTATCTGGCTCCTACAGTGGGGATAAATGATGTCTTTTCTAATCCACCTTAGTTCTCTGGGTTTCCACAGACTTGGATTACAGATCATTGAGTTTATGTTTTTGTTTCAGGTTGCTTTTTTGTAAGCTCCATTAATGTGTTGTGGACACAGAAACTTCACCTGCCTGTCCATCGGCATGAGGCTGAGGAGATGATTCATTGTCAGTAAAACATTGTCAGCTTCAGGCGTCTGTCGTGACGTTCTGTTTTCAGCCATATGAGAAACCACTGATATGAGTCTGAACCTGAACGTTACACTCTGGTGTTTTCCTGACCTTTAACCCATTTTAAACACATGACCCTTAACTTTGACATACAACAGGAGGGTAGGAGCACAAACGTAGAGGTGTGGACATGACCCTGAACGTTACATCATTAGTGGACATGACCCTGAACGTTACATCATTATAGTCCAAACTGAACTGACTTAACGACATTTGCTGATACGGATGATAGTTATTAAAAGGCTAAATATTTCTTTTTGACATTTTTATTCTTTTCTTCCTGTTTCTAGTCCGGCCCACCATGTCTGAGACCACAGCTCTGGGTGCAGCCATGGCGGCGGGTGCAGCAGAGGGGGTGGATGTGTGGAGCCTGAGCCCCGGACACCTCCCACACATCACCTCAGAGAAATACCAACCTCAGATTAACTCTGACGGTAAGCAAAAACCCCATTTTAGCTGGTGGAACCAGTAATACCTGATTCTTAGTCTGTCCTCCTCCATCACAGAGAGTGAGTTCCGGTTTGCTCGTTGGAAGAAAGCGGTCCAGAGAGCCATGAACTGGGAGACCAGTGAGCCCTGCTGCAGTGGGAACGGTAAACCTTCGTCTTATTTATGACTGACATGCATCTTTTGAATGTGTAGCATTATGTTGCAGGAGGCTGACTGTGATCCATCTTTTTTACTGACAATAGGTTCAGGAAAGAAGATGAACGGAGTCCCACCCACACCCCCACCCACCAGAGCGGATCCTTAAGGTCTGAAGTTTGAAGTTATTATACAGATGTTTTTAGGCTTAAAGAGTCTCTGAGAACTCCACCATCATCAGGTCTGATTTAAATGATCCAAAGCTCATGGTGCAGGTTCATTTAGGGCGTGTCCAACGCACTTAATGGGACTTAATCTGGATTTACAGGGGCTGAATCTAATTATTCTTAGGTGTAAATATCTTAAAATCAGAGTTCATCTCCCTTTAAAAGCCAGGTGTGTCTCAGCTGGAGCAATTTAACCAGAGTCACTGGTCTTCACTGAGGGACAGGTATGTCTGACTGCATATGAGCAAAGTCAGCCATATTTAACTGAGGAGGAGGAGGAGGAGGAGGGCTGTTGCACATCCCTGTGTCTAACAGGTCTAGTGATGAAGCCGATCACAGTCTGCAGATCCATCAGAAAAATGATCTGATTAACAGCTGATGGGATGGAGGTGATGAAATAATCCATCATTAATGAGTAAAAAATATTGATGACTTCCTGCAGCAGAAACCAGAAGTGTCTCTGCCGTCTGTGACATTTACCCACAATGCACAGCAGCTTAACTTCATTAATGATTTAAATCTACGACACACCGACAGGATCTAATGTTAATGAATGTTCTGTGTTCTACTACACATCCTAAAGGTCCCACACAGTCCAGGTTCACACGGTGAAACAATCCAGGTTCAGTCCAGGTTCACACAGTGAAACAATCCAGGTTCAGTCCAGGTTCACACAGTGAAACAGTTTGGATAAGAACAAATGTCCTCCTGATAAATCCTGAGGCCCCGCTAGAGGTGACGTCAAATGTCCATGAGGGTGGAGCCTCTAAATCAGAGACAATCATTGGTTCAGGCAGTTGGAAGCGAGTATACGTGCGATTCCAGCAGTGAGAGAACAGAAAATAGATTTTTTATGGTCCATCGTGGCTGTTTTATGTTTTTTTCTTTACATAATGTAACTAATATCCTTAATCTATTTTCACCTCACGGATCAGCAGCAGTGATTTCGGTACTGAGCTTTATGGGAACATCGAGACCGACTACAGAGACTGAAGGAGGAAATAGGCTCACAGCGAATGAAGGACCTGACGGCTGTATGACATCATCACGACAGAGTTTATCATCACCGTCAAGAGTGACACGTGTGGAGCCGTTTCTGACCAACCTCCTTTTCTAGAAGCGCTCTTGAACTTCCTTTATCTATTTGCCTTCTTCAACTTCCAAACAGAGAATGAACTGTTTTTCTTTTTTCTCCTGAACGTCATGAGATTCGACTCAGGACAGATATTCCACATGCTGCTCAGGACTAATTCTTGTCCAGCTCATTTTTATGAAGTTGTTTTTGTTTTTGGAGGAACTTAAAGAGACACATTTGTCCTTAGAGATAAAGATGTTGTGAAAAAAATCTGTCTAATCAATGAACTTTTTTAATTGAGGGTTAAAACAAACGCTCATGTTTCTAACGTTTGACACTCCGCAGGTTCCCAACAGCACTTAAATGTCTCTAGTCTGGAGGATGACTGTGGATAATATACAGGTTTTTAAATGTTTTTAAGTTCATTACAGAAGTTGGTGCTGTGATAAGGAAAACCTCAAACAAGCCTTTTTATATCATAACACAACTGATGAGAATCATGACATCACAATCACGTTTTTATTCATTTAAAGGGAACATTTGTTGGTGGTCATTTCTGGTGATTAATGATTTAAATTCTTGTCATGTGTTCCTTCTGTAATTATGTCACATCCTGTCTGACTGCATGTGTTTTCTGTCTAATTTGTTTGTATAGCAAGAGTTCAGCTCTGCAGATGCTCTAATAAATAATATTAATGAGGCAAACTTCATGTATTCAAAATGTATAGATTTAATGAGCCAGTCAGATGTAATGAAGACAAATACACAATGTTTGTTTACATTTACAAAATACTTTTACACAACTCATGTACCTACAGCTGGCAGCAGCTGCAGCGCAGCACGCAGGTCATGTGATTAAAAAGGGAAGTCCATCAGAAACACAGGAGGAATCACTTCAGGTTCAGCGGGAGAACTGCCTCCTGTCGCTCTTTCCTTTGTTGACGTGCTTAAAGAATTTGGATTTCTGCGCATTTTTAGACTTCTGGTATCCGAACCCGCCTCCACCGCCTCGCTTCTGCAGCTTCACGCCTTTACTGCTGTGGACGTCTGGAGAGAGGAGTTAAGAAAACGTCTCCGATCCGACACCTCTAGGACCATTTTATAAATGGAGTCAGGAGGGGGATAATAGTCCAAGAAAAACTTTACATTCAGGACTAAAGTATAAAGTTTCATAGACTCAATTATTGGATATTATTTCATGTATATTATGGTGGTAAATTAACAACACCAAAAAATATTCTCAGAGGTTGCAGTCATTAATTTGTCAAGGAAAACTAGAACTCTGAGATTAAAATGATAAATATGAGAAAAACTAAGAGAAAACTTGAATATTTTGAGATTAAGTCATATTTGCAAGAATATGAAATGTTCTGAGATTAAAATGTGAAAAAGAAAAAAGGTTTTTAGACTTGAAGTCAGCAGATTTAAATGAGTATATATAATCTATATCTTATATCTGATAACGTTACACTACAGTTTGGTTATTGTATTAATCTGAACGGTCAGATTCAGTTACCTTAAATGTAATAAATTACTAAATTAAACTCTTTAAAGAAAACATCAACTTTAAACTTGTCAAACTAACAAACAGTAAACAGTGTGAAGAATCACAGTGAAGGATACTCAGATCAACATATGGAGGCACTTTGAAGCCAAAAGACAGCGCCACCATCGGCAGGTTGAGGGTGTTGACGCTGTAGATCTGTTTGAGCGAGTGGGAGTCGTAAGCCCTCACGTACGACTTGTAGGCCTCCTGCGCCGACTTGTGGAGATAGTAGTTCTTCTCAATCAGCTTCTCCAGCTGAACAGCAAGCAGTTTACAATCAGCGATCAGTTCATTTATGTAGGGAAGCTCGATTATGACAAAAATTATACCAATTAAAATAAAGTAACAAGACTAAAGTTAACTATTAATAAATGAAGTGAACTAAAATTATTTCAACATTGAAGGGTTCACGAAAAAAAAAAATCAGAATTAACAAAAATAAAGTTAAAGAAATAATTTAAAAAAATATAGAATTACTGTTAGCCACACTTTAACGTAAAATAATTCGGAGATTGAAATGTTAAATTTATGAGAAAGAATTATGTAATGTAAAAACCAAGAAAAAGTTTAAAAAAATAACTTACAAAACAAATTTTAAATGTTACTTTTTAAAGTTTTTAACAGCAGATTTCATTGAACATTACATATAATTCAACTGAAAAATAAAATACATGTCTGATAATAATAAAACATTTAAATTTAGTACGTTAAGACGTAGAAGTCTTACCTGGGACTGGATGTCTGAGATTTTACTCCAAGAAAATTCAAACTCACTCAGTGGGACCTGGACAACACATACATGTGTAACATGTAAGAAACGTGTAGGTAATATGTAGGGAACATGGTAATGACATGTTAGAAACATGTAGGGAACATGGTAATGACATGTAAGTAACATTAGCAGCCATCTGCCTGTGTGAAGTAATGGTAGGGTTAGAGATGGTTACCCTGGCCTGTTTGAGGAAGCGGAGGAAGCCGAGCTCCTCTGGTCGAAGGATCAGAAGGGCGTGGCCTCTGCCGTTGATGCCTCTGGCTGTCCTGCCCACCCGGTGGATATACTCCTGTGGAAGGAGAGGAAAGCTTAGGAGCAGCCTGAGGCTTCATTCAGACCGAATGACTGAGTCGGTGCAGGGTTGTGTGGGAGGAACTTATCATTGTGAAACTACTGTTTCCTTGACTATATTAGAGAAATGTTTCTGCATTAATATTATTGTTCTCTTGGTCGTAGCAGTTTGGATACCTTGGGGTCGTCTGGGGGGTCATACTGGACGATCCAGTCCACCTCTGGGATGTCGAGGCCTCGAGCTGCTACGTCGGTACACAGCAGGATGCCTGAGTCAGCATTGCAGAACTGGAAGAAGGTGGTGGTCCGTTTGGTCTGCTTCTGCTTGCCCTGAGAAAGAGAAGAAACATTTCTCTCAGCTGGATCGGTCGATGAGGCGTCTGAGCGGCGACTCGGTAAGTAAGGCGTCTTACATGGATGGCCATGACGGGCAGGTCGATGTAGTTCAGCAGCTCGTAGTGGAATTTCACAGACATACAGGAGGAGAAGAAGACCATCAGCTTCTTCTTGCGGTTCTTCTTCAGGAAGGTGAAAAGCAGCAGGAAGCGCTTCTCTGACGGGCAAACCACGTAACCCTGAAACACAACACAAACACACAAACACGTTACATCAGGGTAACTAGTTCATATCATTACAGGACTGCAGCTGACGGACCTGCTCCAGGCCGTCCACCGTGGCTTTGTCTTTGTCGTCATCCACGCCGACGTACAGAGGCTCTCTCTTCAGGGAGATACGAGCCAAGTCCTCCACCTTCCGGGTCTGAGTGGCTGAAAACAGCATGGTCTGTCTCTTCTCTGGAGAAAACAGAAACAAACCACAACCACCATATTATCGTCAGCATCAAGGCTCTGCAGTGACTTGGGCCGATTCAGAACAACAACAAAAAATTCATTCTCTTAAATTTGTGACTTTAGTAATAGAGATTTTAATATTTTTTATGTCCCTCTTCTGGCCCAATGTTCTCCTTCTTTTACCTACAATCATCGTAAAACATCACAGGAGTTTGAGGAGGAGATACGTACTCGGCAGCAGTTTGATGATCTGCTTCAGTTCCTCCTCGAAGCCCACCTCTAAAATCCGGTCGGCCTCGTCAATAATCAGACACTGCAGGTTCTTGAACATGAATCCAGGAGTATTCTGAACACAGAAAACTGTTTTAATATTCTTTAAAAACTGTTGTAAAGTCTGGAAAAACCACACATCTATAGCAGAAAGCCATCAGTTCTAAAAAGCATGATGTGCTTGTGTCTGAATTCACTGTGTCGTCATCGTGACGAGCGTCCGCTCACCTGGAGGTGGTCCAGCAGACGGCCCGGTGTGGCCACCAGGATGTTGACGCCGTTGGCCAGCTTTTGGGCCTCAGCTGAGCGGTTGCTGCCTCCCATGATCAGACCATAGGTGTGCACGTGATGCGTCATCAGCTCCTTCATGACGCCGTAGGTCTGCATCGCCAGCTCACGAGTGGGGGAAAGAATCACTACACCAGTGCCTAGGAGGAGGAGGAGAAAACAAACTGATGTCTTTATGCACAATATGGAACAATCAATCTCTGCCTACTTAAATATAAAGCTATAAAAAATATAAACTAGAAAGCATTCAGAGAGCGCAGACCTCCACCTACAGCGTTGTCACTAAAACCTGAATCATTAGAAAAATAGTTTCCAGGATATCCCATAATAATCCTCACAGTAATATAAAATGTAAGATGTGGTGCCTGAACTGCTGCATAACACTGGAAATGAACAGAAGTATTACCGTTCCTGGGCATGAACTTCAGCTTGTAGATGAGCTCTATTGACGGGATGAGGAAGGCCAACGTTTTACCACTTCCTGTCTTGGCAGCGGCCAGAATATCTCTGCAGAGAAACAAACCGAAACACAGTCAAGTCTCCACAAAGTCACAATGTGATTATTAGTTAAATGATCACTTTTGAAACGCACCTCCCCTCCAGCAGGGGACGAATGCTCTTGTGTTGGATCTCAGTCATGTGTTCAAAGCCCATCTCCTTCACTGCTTTCAGCGTGTTCTCGCTCATCAGCGCGTCGAGAGACGCGAAGGACGTGTCCTCAAAGGCTCCTGGAAGATGGGTTAACGGTTCATGATACGTGGAGTGAGATTATCAGCTTCATTCAATGTGTCCTTGTGGTTCATCTGTCAGGAGAATCACTGGTGATTCCTCTAAATGACAACCACAAGAGTCTCTGTCTGCCTCCGCTGACACCCGATTCACGACTGAAACACTGAACGGGCAACACATGAAGGCAACACGGATGGATTCTGTTCCTGATGCGGTGCGAGATGTAAATAAACTAAAAACAACCTTTTCTTTTAATGAAAGTAACCTGGTTATGATCCGTTTCATCTAACATGATTTTATTCTAGAGAGAAATCACATTGTCAAAACTGTTTATTACTTCATACTAAATGCATTTAATGACCTTAATGACCACATTTTAACAAACTCCATAAATTAATTTCTCATTCAACACATTTTCAGATGCTGACAGTTAAAAACACTTTGGAAAAAAAATTGGAAGCAAATTTCCTAAATTAAAAATTATATATTATATTATAAAATATATTTAGAAAAAGCATGTTTGTAACAGACTGTATGAAGAGTTTTGAAGAAGAGGTTTCAGTATTGATGCCAGCAAAGCAAAGATGCCCCGACTGCTGGAAAAACTTAATTTGTGCTGATGTGAACAGACCATAACCTCCATCATAGCAGAATGAAACCTCCATCATAGCAGAATGAAATAATCAGTTCAAATGTGCCTACAAATAAAAAAAATAAGAAAACTGAAGGAACCAATTATGAGATGCACACCTTTAGGGCCCCTACACAGCTTGACCAGTGGTTTTTGATGAGATGTGGATCAACCATACCCTCTATACAACCTGTTATGTAAGGACCATCAAGGGTAACCCTACAGAGACTGAGCAACGCTTTACACTAAGAAACTAAATCAGAAGGCTGAATGAGTCTGAGTGAGAAAACAGTGAGCAGACACCATCAACACAGACCAGACTCTGACTTTGTGTCTTTTGATTAAACTGCTGATGTCACAACTTAAAAAAAAAAAAAAAAGTGTGACTCAGAACGATGAAACTACGTCAGCAGAGGCTCGCCAGACGCTCCTCTTCATTTATTATTTTACAGATTTAGCTAATAGTCCTCATAGGATGAAACTACAATCAATAGTAAGCAGACATTCATTTCAATACCTGTTAAGCCAGAAGGTAATTCAGGTTGATCTTCCTCTTTAGTTTTGCTCTCCTCTTCCTCAACCTTTTCTTCACCCGAGGCTCCCTCTGCTTTATCAGTGGCCTCTTCTCCATCCTCCTTCTCCTCCTCCTCCTCCTCTTCGCTGTCTGCTTCTTCTACTGTTTTGGTTTTCTTCTCAGCTGGAATAGAGATTATAAACTGTTAGTTCACCAACACAAAAATTATTTTCTATTTCAGGTAAACTCCTCTAGCTGGTACCTGGTGATTCGGCGCTGTCACCAAGTTTTCTTTTCTTCTTTGTTTTCTTCTTCTTCAGAGGAGTTTCTTCTGTTGTGGTCCCTTCCCTTGGTTCCTCAGTCTGATTCTCCTGTTTCCTTTTTGGCTTGTCTGTAACACAAGCTGCTGCCGGCTCCTCACAACTTTCCTCTTCCAGCCCATTCGAGTTTACTGTCAAACACGATGCAAGAAAAGACATTTTACCTTCTCAGCCAAGTAACGTAAGAACTGGCTGCAGTGGTGATGTGCTTATGTCATTGTTCATCACTTTTATGTGAGCTAATTTAAGATAAAGTTAATAATTTTACTTACAAGTTTTGTGTAGCTCTTGATATCTGTGATATCTTTCAGTGCTATCGAGCTAGCCAGCTAAATATTTGCCGAGTAAACAACAATCAGTGACAACTTTCAGCGACTTAACATAAACATTTATCAAACTTAATGCTATATATTAAAATCAGCTAACGTTGTGTGTAAAAGTGAAGTCGCAAATTTAACATTGCAAAAGTCTTGCCGTGAGAAGCTAACGTTGCTAGCTTAACATATTTAACTGCTAAACTTCAGGAAACAAGCAACAAAACGGATATTTACAAGACATACCGGTCTTTTCCTCTTCTGTTTGTTTTCTTAGTATCTTGCGCTTTTGGTTCTTTTCATTTCTTTTCTGAATTTTCTTCCGGAGAAGCTTCATCTGCAGGTCCGCCATGGTATCAGTGTACAGTACACGTGTGGCCTTCAGGACCCTTCGGGGTACTAATCTGCATTGCCTGAGTGACAATGCTTCCTCGGTAAGGCGGCAGACTTCACGCTCTTTCTGGTTCCGCCTAATAACTTTTATCGCTTCAGTAAATTCTCTACACAACAGTAAACACATTTACTAAAACATTTCGTTACCTTGATTTAAAAGGTTTGAGTAGGATGTTTAATGATCAGTCATTCACGTCGAGAGTAATTTTGAACAGGCAAATTTGTGCTACCCTTTCACTTACAAGCCACTTCTGCGCAGGTGCGGAGCGGATCCACTGCTAGCATCTACTGTAAAACTGTACGATGATAACCACAAACTGCTATGAATGTTTTAGCGAGATGCTGCACATCGCACAGACATTTATAACTATAAGACTTTTGACCATGGGGAAATAAAGATAAATACAGTAGAAGCGATAGCGAAAAGTGAAATAACCGCTTAGTAACTAAAACAATTTGAATTTAGAACGTCAGAATCCTTTAGCTACAACCGGAAGAGCATAAGATAGCTTGTAAAACGACACAGTAAGAGGACATATTTGTTGTCAGCCTATCATGTTGCAGCTGTCTTTTTTAAAAATTACTCTCTCCATTCCTCTAGTTCTGTCATGCTGCTGTTTTGCGCTTAAACATATGTCAGGCCTGTTTTATGGGATGTAAAAACAGCTGGCATTTTATTTCTTATGTATTTAAATAAGAGTATGCATATTTAAAACTATAGTAGTTTACATATGCAGAATATCCACATATCTGCTCCCTGAGATATCTCACATCACCTTAAATAATATTTCAACACAATTAGACGGTATAAATGAAATATGATGACAAACAATATGGCATGATACGTGAAACAACAAAACACATAATAATTGTACATAAGCATTCAGTAATCAATTCTCTGAATTTAAACCAGCAGAGTTTTTTTAACTTCTTCTTTCTGCTAGATTCATTGTTAGGTATTCTAGGTCTGGGCTTTATGGTGATGGAACGATGGGTCATGTTTAGACCACAAATAATTTATGGAGCTTCACAGCAAAACAGTGTTGCAGCATTCTCTTAAACACCTGAGGAAGATGGAGACCAGTTTCAAAAAACAAACATAAAATGAGTCCATACAAATGCAAACAGCGTGATCCAAGTCTTAACGAAGATCCCAAATTTAAAAGACTTTATTTACACCCTTTTTAGGATGAAATCAACACTGTAGCCTCTAAGCTAAAAGCGATAGCATGGACTCCATATAAACGAAGGTGTAAGAGCTTGAACATCTGTACATGTGCCACCAGACAAGCTCAAAGAGAACCTACCTGCTACCCAGAAGTTAGGGGCAGCTTCCTCAGATGTGTGCATGCTAATGATTTTAGCTTAACGGCTACAGTGAAGATTTCAGAATAAAACAGTTTGTGTCCAAAGACTTAGATACCTCTGGAAAAACTGTGAATGGTTGCTTGCCTTTCCATATGATGAACTGTCAGCCTGTCATTGGTGCACCAATGTCAGCTGGGACAGACTTCAGCATGTGGGTGAGGACATGATGACTGAATTTAAATTTTTTGAGTGAACTGTTCTTTAAAGTGTCCACTGTCTGATGCTTACAGCTAAGTATTGTCCATAGCACCAGTTACTCTGAATTGTTTCTGCATAGATTCTTTAGAAACCATAGATGTTATGCTTGAAAAGGTAGAAAAGTCTCTGCTCCTCCATTACCTTTTTGTCCTGGAAATCGTCTCATTTCTTTTCCGAATATATCACCAAAAAAGTACTACTAATTTATTTTCATTAACAATATAGGTATTAAGAATCCTTCTACTGATGAGTCTGATCAGGAAAAGTAGTGGAGACTCTGAGTCTAAAATGTCAAATCAGTAAAAGAGTCTCCTCCTCAATCTTGACAACATGCGGCTCTGTTTCTCTTTTCATCTCAGACGCCTGGATAATAACCTGAGAGTTGTTCTCACTCATCCCCTCCGATGCTTGCTGGTCGGGCTGAAACGACTGGCTCCTGCACATCCTCCTCATGTGCTTCATCTCCTCCCATCTCTGTGTCCTCCTCCCAACCTCACACCTTTTGTTCTTTCTCTTCAAAAACCTCCAAGAATAGTTAGTCTGCAGACAGGCCTGTTGGGTCCTGGAGCAGCTCTGAGAGTACCCCCCCGGCCTGGGCAGCGATGGAGCTCGAACGCATCGTCTCTGCTCGTCCTCCTCCACCGCTTTGAACACGAGGTCGGTGATATCCCGGCGAAGTCTCATGAGCACCATAGGGTCTTTAATATGACGCATGTCGGCCAGCATGACCTCAGCAAACTGGTTCAGTATGTCGTGTTTGGATGCGTTTGCTGCGACGTCAGGCTGAGCAGCAGAGCCGTCTTCAGTGTGATGGTGTGGACAGCTCAAAGACATGACGCCTGTAACTTGAGGCTGTGGATTTGAACACTGGGGTTCGTCATCCAGATCTTGTTCAGTCACATCAGCATCCAGTGGGCTACTAAAAGAGCTTCCCATCTCCTGGTCGATACTTCCCTCAGTCTCAAGCTCCTCGTTGTCCTCTTCCCGATCGTTTTCCTCCTGCACAAAGTGTAAGCAGAGGCTGAAATCTGTTACAAAGCATCTGCAGGTTTTTCTGCATTGGTTCCAACACTTACCACATGTGCTTCGGCTCTCCTGCGGACAATGTAAGGTTTCAAGAAAGCCAGTTTCTCCCTCAGCATCTCTTGCTGGGGAGTGCTGACCCTCTCTGGATGCCATACCACCCTCCCATACTGGGTCCGCAACGATCTTGATCTTCTCTCAACATCAGATACTGCAACAAAAAAGAAGAAGAAAAAGATGAAAACAATAATATAGAGTTAATTTCCTGCCAAAACTTAACAATCGAAACTATTTTTACAAAGGCAAGAGGTAAAAATTCTACCACGGTTTCTGCTTAATCTGCTGTATTTTAAACTTTAAACTCACAGCGCCACCTACTGTAGTGGAGGATGAACTACTCAAAAAAGTTACATGATATATTGATTTCAATTTTTGTAAGGTATATTTTTTTTACTTGACAAAAAACTTGTTTGACAGACATATTTAATTTGTAAAACAAAAGGCATCGGTTTGTTATAATGGTGCTTGGCAGGAAATAAACTCCATGCTGTTACTGAGACTCTATAACTTAGGAGTAAACAAGAGCTCATGATAAACATCACTGATAAAAACATTACTTCTGTTGAAATTTAAATATCTTCTAAGCCAATATCTGTAAATGTAATTTAATATTAAGTTATCTCAGCTAACTCCTATTCCACAAATACAAACTTGAAAAAATGGTTCATACTTGGACAGCTCTTCAGTTTATTATGTGAAGCACAAATAATGATAAATTTTATATTTAACCATTTATCGAACATTTTACCAGACTTTCCGACGGATGAGGCGAACTCGCTCCACAGCTTCGTCTTTAAATCCTTGTCGTAGTAGGAATCAGACGAGGAATTAAACAGGCAGTCGTGTTTGCGCCAGAAATCTATCAGCATGTTGTCCATCGTAGGGCCCCAGTGTGGCCCCCGTATCTGCCCCCGAAAGTGTGTCATGGTCAGCGGGGAAAACTTCCCTTATCGATCATTACAAATATCAGCCTTACACCGGTTGATTGATCCTTTCATGGATTATGTTTGGCTTCTTCTGCAGCTGCTTTCTGGACGGAGCACAAATATTAATGGGACGATACTGTCACCAACTGGTCTTGGTGACAAACTGCAGCGCTTACCCTTCTATTTTTTACAGATTATATTAAGTTTTCTAAAAACGTATTTATTTATTTTGATTTATTAATTTAGTGCTAAAAATTGGATGTATACTTCTCTGCATTTATTAATTTACATCATTATTTCTATGCGTTTTTTGTCATGACAATTTATCAGTATTATACTGCTTTTGTTGTATCGCGACGTTTTACATATTCGTAATTATCAAAATATTCCGTGTAAACAGTTACTTAATAATAATAATAATAATAATAATAATAATAATAATATAATAGTAGTAATGGTGGCAAATTACGTTTAAAGATTTAAAGATCCACGCAATAGATCTACAATTAGTCAATATTATTACTTCATTTTCCCTCTAATCTTTATCCGAGTTTAATTTACTAAATTTACGATGTGCAGAAACATATTAGTTAGCACATAGACTTACGTTAGCACATATACGTTTTAGTAAATACACGAGAAACACATAAAAGTGGAATACAAATAACTAAAATATAGTACAGAAAACAAAACAATGAAAATCAAGCAACCTAAATGTATTAAACAAAGTAAAATCATGGAATACAAATGAGCTAAATATATTAAATAAAAAAAAATGACTACAAATAACTCAAGGACATTGAAATAAAAACAATGGAATTCAAATAACTAATAAATAAATTACATACAACAAATTATTGTATGTATTACATACAATATACAGTATTACATACAATAAATCAATAATGGAAGAAAAAATTACATATATGGCATCAAATAAAACAAACGAGAAATACAATTAAATATGAAAGATTAAAATATTACATCCTCACTGATGGACTAAATAATTCGTCACATAAACTGATGCCGTCCTCTCTCGATGATTGACAGCTGCACGGCGCCGCCTCTGTCGCTCTGACCGGCCTCCGCCATCTTGCCTCTCCCTGCCAGCCAGGAGCCAAGTGCGGAAGTGGAAACGGCACTGTGCTGCGGGCTCAGGGTTCCGCCTGTGGACGGCTTGCCTGATCCTCCAGCCGACACTGCTTGCTATCCATCACATTTAACCGTTTCTAAACCGCAGAGACCCGGGGAGAGATGGCTGGACGGTTACCGGCGTGTGTTGTCGATTGCGGCACAGGGTAAGCAGTTCAAACCAGACCGCCGCTCGGACAGGGGGGCTCGGGTGTCATCGAGAGGCTGGTGGGGGGACTGTCAGTGTCAGCAGCTGCAGCAACAGCGACTGGGTGTGTGTGTGTATGTGAATGCAGACAGCTAGCTAGTGAGCTAATATGCTACCGAATAGCTAACTGTGATTGATTGTTTCTCGCTCCTGGCTTCATAATGACAAACCCTGCTAGGTCATCTGAGCTGCTTTGAAGCGCGCGGTCACTGTTTATTCCCATGCCCGTTTTCCCGCTCGTTAGTTAGTTCCATTATTAGCATGGTTTAACACCAGAGTATGTTTTCTTCCTGTTAAAGATGGATTTCGCTTCAAAGCCAGTCAGTTAATGTTACTACTGAAACCTGCCTGATGAAAGAAGCCTCCCCTCCCAGCAGGTTTCATTCATTTAGGCCATTGTTGCCATCGTTAATGAGCAGATTAGCCACTACAATGCGTGCCCCGTCAACACAACCGTGCCTTCAGGTAGGTGTTATAAATCTTTTCGCTCCTGAGTCTGGATTTGAGCAGGCGCAGTCCTACTTCCTACTCAGCCTCCACTTCCTCATTCACGCTTTTTACTCCATATATGGTCGTTTCTCGGCATCCAAGCATGCTTTTTTGATTAACTTCTCTCTTCTTTGCCCGGCTACCGATTATTTTCCTCATTACTTTGTCATGGATTTATTGACCCAATACCAACGTGCTTTATCAGATTCTTTTTTCAGTACAGAAACATCATTGTCTGGTCTTAGTTCCTCCTGCAGCAGTGTTTTTATTGAACAGTGTAAATACCTCATATCCTGCTTTTGGCTTTTGGCTTTTTCTTTTAAGATGAAGATTTTAACCATGTAAGACTTTTGGGAGATATTTTTCAGTGAATATATTGACTCTTAAAAGTTGTTGTTTGTACCCTTCTCTGGTTTTTGAGAGTCTTTTAACCAATGCAGATTTCCACAAATACTCAGCAGGATAGTAGTTTTGGAGGCTTGTATTTTTTGTGTGTGTGTTGCCTGCATGTAGAGGCTTGAACTCGTCACTCCTCGCATTGCATACCTCCTCTCACCCCCTCCTCCTCCCTTCAGGCTGTTAACCAGTCTGCTGCTTCTGACCTCTGCTGGGACAGCAAATGAAAGTACAGCTGAGAAAAAGGTCTGCACTAGTTTGCACTCATGGAACAGATGGCTTCTACTTTCTGGCCAACCTTATAGTCATAACACTTATGTTCCAAAATGAATGACTGCAGGACTTTTTGTATCTGCAGGATGATCGTAAAAGTTACAGCTTAGGTTGAGATTTGATTATGCAGCTTAGCCACAGAGTACCAGCTGTCAGCAGATGTGTAGGGAACAGCTGTCACTGAGTCATGCAGAAAACTCCACTTCCTTTTACACACCAACCCCCCCAAATAGCCTGGCTGCTATTATTAGGAAAGTCTTCTTGACCATGCAATGAGAAAAACCACAGTCGCATTCAAATTTGGCAATAGTGTGGGTGGTCTGTTGTGCAAAGCCAGCATTGGACTGCAAATCAAGGCTTCTGTAGTGGAGTAAGATCTTAGGTGTTGCAGCTTGGTGCAGTCTAAAGGTTGGGTGGAACCATTCTTCATTTGTCTTAAGCAAACAGTTGAAATTTCATAACATTAGGCTGCAATCATTTATGAGCCTCAGTCAGCATGGTTATACATTGAAATGCAAGGTAATTTGACATTTTTGTGTTACCACTTTCCAGCAACGTAGATTCTTCGTTAAGCTAAAAATTACAAAAACTACAAATTTCCCCGAATATTCATAATTATTTGACAAATTTGGTTTCCTTCAGTGGTTCAGCTGGTTGTACTGCGCTCCAGGTGGTGTCTGATGATGTCCACAGTCAGAAATGTGTTGTATTTTAAACTTGCTGAGGCAGGTTGAGGTAGACAAGCTGGGACTGTTCTGTGGTATGAAGGTGTTCAGAATACTTTTGTTGCCGTCAGCCTCCTGGTCATTTTTTGGTGAACGGTTCTAAGAGAAACCATAGGTGAATTTGCCAGTGTTGTGTGGCCATAAAAATGACAATTTGAGCAAAGATGTCGTTGCTTTAGTTTTGTGCAATTAAGTGGTAGATTGCTGTTTCCCAGTCTCATATTTATCCTTCCTGTCTGTATTTATTCTACACAAATGTTTCTTTTTGTTTGCATAGAAATTAACTAAATCTTTGATTGGCGTTTAGGAAATGTTCATGATCTTGTTTCAGGTTGAATCTAAAAAGTTAACCTCTAAACCAAGACACAGACTGTTGTTGATACGTCACATTTTAGCCCAACATTCCCAGGTCATTTCATGAATGCTGATTCCACTCTTCCTGCTTGTTTTTTTTTTCCTCCTACAAAGTTGAACTCAAAGGAGCCTCTGTTATGACCAGGATGTAGCCTGTTATGCCCGCAGTGTTTTTGGTAGTTGTTAGCAGTGTCCTCTATCAGTCCCCTGGGCCCTGTGTGCAGGAAGTATGGGAGTCGTGTCCCAGTCAGGACTACATCTGGTTAACATGTGCAGCCTTCGTACGGCGCTGGAGAGGGTTGAAGGTGTTATAACTGAATGTTATACCAGCATGGAGGTGGAAATGTTGCTCATGTGTCTCAGTCATTTTTAGAAAAGCTTCTTCTGGTTTGAGGTTTTGGTTTGTGTAGAGAAGTTGTCAAGGTCACAGTTAGTTTATATTACAGCTGGTCAGTTTATGCAGAAGTGATCTTTTTTCCCCTTTACAAACATGAATAGTCTTCAGTTTCCCAACGCCACATGAATGGCTCTTTTAACGGCCTTCCATTAGCATATTCCAGAGCTGCTGCTGCTTTTGGCACCAGACCAACCGGCCAAAGGACAGTGACTTCATTCATCAAAACGATAGCATAGCAGAAATAATCTTTACTGGAGCCAATTTAATGCATGGTAATATAGTGTAACAGGTGGATGGTGTTGTCCTCAGCCTGCAGCGTCTCTATAATGAAATGCTTTTCTCCTGCAGTTACACCAAACTGGGATATGCCGGGAACACAGAGCCACAGTTCATCGTTCCATCATGTGAGTATTTAACTGCACTGAATTCTCCTCACACCAGTCAAGCAGGCGCTAACAGTAACTATGATGCATCTTTTATAAAAGGGGAGGGTTTTCCTGTTTAGACAACTTTTAAAATCTTACCTGACCTCATCTCCAGCGGTGCCTCTGGATTTATCAGGAGGACATCTGTTCTACTCTAAACTGTTTCACTGTATGAACCTGGACTGTTTCACTGTATGAACCTGGACTGTGTTTGGATGTGTAGAAGAACACAGAGCATTATGGGAGTTCGCCCAAAACGCACCCATGATTAAACAAAACCCCATTGCGCCTGACTTCACACCCAGATTAAACTTTCGACCTTGCGCTATGATTGTCTTTAACTTATTTGCCATTAAATGTACACAACTTTGTAAGAGTTTATCCTCTGTGTTCTTGGCAGGCATTGCCATCAAAGAGTCAGCGAAGGTCGGAGACCAGGCCCAGCGGAGGATGATGAAGGGGGTGGATGACTTGGATTTCTACATAGGAGACGAAGCCGTAGACAAGCCCACGTATTCCACTAAGGTATGTGACCCTGACAGCTCAACACACCCACGGGAGCAGCTGGCAAAGCAATTTGACCTGTTTCAGTTTCTTTAGAGAGCTGATATATTCACCGTACATGAGACGCTTTTAGTGATGCATAAACAAGAAGCAGGTTAAAAGAGAGACGTATTCTGCTCTTCTGCTGCAGTGGTTCTTTTACACAAGGAGGAACAGTTTACCAGGTTCATTCAACTCTAAACCATGCATTTAATGTGAAATGACCAATGACAAACTGTGTTTCTCCAATGATATAGGTTTATTAGTATTTATTGATTTCTGGTTCGACACTCTGCAGAGTCACATGACACACATAAGTCAGATATTTTTGAATGAAGCGATGAATCTTATAAATGATCTCCTCTGAGTCTTTCTCACAAAGTTGGTTAGTTTTGAAGTCTTAATGTAGGAACGACATGGATGCCACAAAGATCTGTTTAATTTTGTCGCTCAGACCATTTAAACAACATGTTAAAAGCTGTTTGAAGCTTTAGAGTACAGCGAGATTTCATCCCACAGTTGTTGCTGCACCAGTACTTTCCTTAAAATCATTAAAATACCTGATTTTTTGTCAGGGTTAATGCTAATAAATCACTTTAATAACTCACCCTTAAGTGAACAGAAACGAATGTTTCCAACCTAAAACTGGATTACAAATTACATGTGAGCAAAATTATGATACTCAGTACATGAATTGATAAAAAAGTCTTTAACCATCAATCAGACATTGACTCATCTTTCATGTTTCTGTGTATGACGTCAAAGTCGCCAAGTTTCTCTTGAGGTGACCTTCATTTGAATCTTCCCAGTCTTCTGATTATTGTGACACCACACAGATGCTCTATATGATGACAAACAGCTGCACCTGCATTCTGTGCGTTTGTTGCTGCAGCATTTTACCTGCAAACAGAAAAGAAACCGTCTTTGCTTGATGGACCTGTCGTCACATTTCTTCATTGAAGTACTGTTTTTAGTAGCTCCCACCAGAGCATCTACACCAGCAACCTTTTAAAAACAAAGACAGATATTCAGCTTCAGGGGTTTAGAGCTGAACTGTGAAGTGATCTCACAGACAGGATGGTTAATATGTTGGCTGTGGTCTAACCAGCTGAACTGTTGCCCCAACAGTGGCCCATCCGTCACGGTATTGTGGAGGACTGGGATCTAATGGAGCGTTTCATGGAGCAGATCATCTTCAAGTACCTGAGGGCGGAGCCTGAGGACCACTACTTCCTCCTGGTAAGAGGCTTAAAATAGATTCAAGCTTAACAGTAACATTTTCAAAGTTCTGCTCTCTTCTCTTGGTGTGAAATTCACATTTCAGCTCATCAGCCAAGGGCTACTAATCCAGCAGGTTTCCAGTTCACCCAGTCTGGTGTACAAACTTAAACCAGTTTAATGTTATGCAAACTGACAAGAAGGCCCTCTGAGGTTTCACTGGACGGAAACCCTTCATTTCTTAAGAAGGCTTTTATTGTGAAACATTTCCTGTTATGTCTTGTTGAAAACTCATTGGTTCCCTTTTGCACTTAAAATCAATCTATGACCATCTTTTCTCATTTGACTTATTTTCAACTTTACAAGAAGAAAAGTTCATTTGAATGTTTGGCTTGACAAATAAAACCACCATGTTCCCCAGTGGTCCTGCAGCGGCATCACACTCCCATTTATGAGCTCAATGGGAGTCAAGTGTGATGCCTCGTGGTGAAAATCTGTGTTTCGATCTGGAAAAGTTTAATGCCTGCTCAATCCTAGCTAGTCCTAGCCTAAATTAATCCAGACTAGCTTTGAACCACACTGAATGATTGGACTGAAAATGTGTGCGTTTTGTTGTGTTTGCAGACAGAACCTCCTCTGAACACACCAGAAAACCGAGAGTACACAGCCGAGATCATGTTCGAGTCCTTCAACGTACCGGGGCTCTACATTGCCGTACAGGTGAGACACGCTGAGTCATTCAGTCAGAGCATGACCAGGAAACACAGCTGATACCTTCAGATATGATATGACAGACATTTAAGTCACACTGCTGGCTGCTTCATCATGTCACTGTGACACTGTTCCAGAACAGCGTATGAATGTTATCAGTCTGACATTCCTCTGTGTGCGTCAGGCTGTTCTCGCCCTCGCAGCCTCCTGGACGTCCAGACAGGTGGGAGAGAGGACGCTGACGGGAACGGTCATCGACAGCGGAGACGGTGTCACACACGTCATTCCTGTGGTGAGTCTCCAGATGGACTCTCACTCCTCCTCACACCTCCTCTCTCTTCCTCACTCCTCCTCACACCTCCTCACTCTTCCTCACACCTCCTCTCTCCTCCTCGCACCTACTCACACCTCTCTCCTCCTCACACTTCCTCTCTCCTCCTCCTCACACCTCCTCTCTCCTCCTCCTCACTCCTCCTCACAGCTCCTCATTCTTCCTCACATCTCCTCTCTCCTCCTCACACCTCCTCTCTCTTCCTCACTCCTCCTCACACCTCTCTCTTCCTCACTCCTCCTCACACCTCATCTCTCCTCCTCACACCTCCTCTCTCCTCCTCACACCTCCTCTCTCCTCCTCACACCTCCTCTCTCTTCCTCACTCCTCCTCTCTCTTCCTCACTCCTCCTCACACCTCCTCACTCTTCTTCACACCTCCTCTCTCCTCACACCTCCTCTCTCCTCCTCGCTCCTCCTCACACATCCTCAAACCTCCTCACTCCTCCTCACACCTCCTCACACTTCCTCTCTCCTCCTCACACCTCCTCTCTCCTCCTCGCTCCTCCTCACACATCCTCAAACCTCCTCACACCTCCTCACACTTCCTCTCTCCTCCTCACACCTCCTCTCTCCTCACACCACCTCTCTCCTCCTCACACCTCCTCACTCCTCCTCACAGCTCCTCACTCCTCCTCACTCTTCCTCACACCTCCTCACTCCTCCTCACACCTCCTCTCCTCCTCACACCTCCTCTCTCTTCCTCGCTCCTCCTCACACCTCCTCTCTCTTCCTCGCTTCTCCTCACACCTCTCTCCTCACTCCTCCTCACACCTCCTCACTCCTCCTCACACCTCCTCTCTCTTCCTCACACCTCCTCACTCCTCCTCACACCTCCTCACTCTTCCTCACTCTTCCTCACTCCTCCTCACACCTCCTCACTCTTCCTCACACCTCCTCACACCTCTCTCCTCTTCACACCTCCTCACACCTCCTCTCTCTTTCTCACACCTCCTCACTCTTCCTCACACCTCCTCATTCTTCCTCACACCTCCTCACTCCTCCTCACGCTTCCTCACACCTCCTCACTCTTCCTCACACATCCTCACACCTCCTCACTCTTCCTCACACCTCCTCACTCTTCCTCAGGAAAAGCATCAGACTGTTATGTGGCTCATCATATGTCCCGTCTTCTGTCTTTATTCTCAGGCTGAAGGCTACGTCATCGGCAGCTGTATAAAGCACATTCCCATCGCGGGGCGGGACATCACCTACTTCACCCAGCAGCTCCTCAGGGAGAGGGAGGTGGGCATCCCCCCGGAGCAGTCGCTGGAGACGGCTAAGGCAGTCAAGGTAGGTCCTCAGCTGCATTTCCCATCAGCCACTTCCTCTGTGCAGGAGGTGGTGATTGGTAGAAAACCACCATGAGGCCATGAAGAGTTTCAGTTTGAATATTGAGATAAATCCTTAATCTTCCAGCAGCAGCTCTGTTTGCCACAGTGACAGATTTGTTTTTTAGTGTCTGGAGGACAGCAGGTGGAGCTGTCAGTCTGCCTCTAACATCTAAAACCCACTGCGTCAAACTACACACCAGCCTCATTCACACTAAATAAATGTTTCACGTGTTTCCAGCTCTCTGATGGTTTCATGATCTTCAGTTATTGTTCCTCTTGTCAGTGACCAGCCTGCACTTATTCACCTCACCTCTCCCTCATGTTTATTGAACAGCTTGTTATCCCAGACCCTGCTCTCCATGTCAAGGACCATCCTTCATTTTACCCCGAGACAGACAAACAAGAAGTCGTGTGAATTCAAATAATTAGCATTAGCATTGAGGCGACGTTGCCAATCATGTGTGTGGAAATGTTAATTCCACTGCTGGCAGTGTGGACCACAGTCCCTGCACACAGACTAATGACATCTCCTCTGAATACGCCGCGACGTTCAGCTCATTCCTATTCACCGTTAGAGAAGTCATTAATGTGAGTTTTTAAATGGAAGGAACAGCTCCTGTTCTCATTATCACTGCTGCAGCCGAACACAGCGAGGATGCAGAGAGAGGAGGATGTAATGGGTCAATTTTGATGGTTGATTCAAATCAACAGGTTATAATAATAATAATAGTGCAGCAGAAAGGTAAAAACACCACAATCACAGCAGAGCTTATAAATGGACATTTTCACCATTTACCAATAAAGAAACTAACTGGAAACCAGTAAAATGAAACTGTATCTGCACAAAAAAATACACTTCATGTATCAGGTGAACTTTCCTGCATTTTTTCATTTCTCAACATATATTACAGAAAAAAAAACATCACAATAGTGAAAAGATGCTCATACAAAGGTTAAGCAACTCCAGAGCTAAACAGTCGGTGGCGCTAAAGGCTAAGTTAATTCTCCACTCAAAGCAGAATAAGAGCAACTAGATGATGTCATCAACGAGCGCCAGTCAAACATCAAACAGTGGAAATAGTCAATATGATTTCTGTTCTATTCAGCTGTTTTTATACAGATGAATGGAAAACAGTCCAACCATGATGCTAAATAATAGCGTTTAGCTCCAATAATCACGACCAGGCCATCATGTAATCTGCTTATAAGTCACTGTTGTCCTATTGTAGCAGCTCTACAGGTCTGTGCTCTACTGACTGATGACTCTGATTAAACTCTCCCCATCAGGAGCGCTTCAGCTACGTGTGTCCAGATCTAGTCAAAGAGTTTAACAAGTACGACACGGACGGCTCCAAGTGGATCAAGCAGTACACCGGCGTCAACGCCATCAGCAAGAAGGAGTTCACCATCGACGTGGGCTACGAGCGCTTCCTGGGCCCGGAGATCTTCTTCCACCCAGAGGTTGGTCAGAGTCCTGTGAATCAGCAGGGAACACAGCCTTAGTGGCCTAGAGAGAGTAGACTAACGTGACGACGCAAGACTGGGGAAGTCACCTGTTACAGGATGGGACAGGTTCTGTTTGGAGTAATGAAAGGTGGTGAATGGATCAGAAGACTTTACCTCCCAGCTGTAAACACCATCCTGTCCAGATCTGAAACAGGAAGTGTTTTATTCGGACCCCCGGTGTGACGTTTGTCGCCACCTTCAGCCGACCCTCCTCTGCTCCGTGTCTTTACGGCAGCTGGTTCCACACCTTGTCACACATTCTGGTCTGTGATGATCACTGTTGTCGCTGTGATGCAGCCATTGCTCAGAATAACAACGTCTTCTTTTGTTTACCTCTGATTCCAGTTTGCCAACCCTGACTTCACTCAGCCAATCTCTGAAGTCGTGGATGAAGTCATCCAGAACTGCCCCATTGATGTCAGGCGTCCTCTCTATAAGGTGAGTCAGACTGAGCGCTTCTCTCTTCCTCTGCTGTGATTGGTCCTGAAGATGTTACAAATCTGTCAGCCAATCGGTTCCAACGTCTATTTAGGAAGTTTCAACCACTCTGTTTTCAGGGAGGTTGGATGATTAATTGTCCTCCACACTATGGATGTAAATCAGTGTTTTTTCATTAATGTCATGGTTGGTTTATTAGACCGAACACAACTATGTCTCCATGGCTTTACACAAAAAAGAAGGATTTCTAAAAAGCAAACTTAACGGGAGAAAAGGAGTCTTCTGTCCTCGTTTGATGACTTACAGTACGAGGTGTGGTGGTGAAAACCGAACACAGCAGCTACAAACAATAGAAAATGTCTAATATGTTTGTGTAAAATATGTTTAAATGGGACTTGAATGCATCTGGTTTCTCTTTTCAAACGAAGGAAAACAAACTGGATCATTCTTCTGTCATAAATCAGAATATCTTTGTGTGTTTAGTCTGTATGCAACATTTTGTCATGAATCCTGCAGCTTTATAAAAATGGCCTCTGAATATCTGAGGGCCACGTTTGGTAAAACTATCTGTGCACATGATTTACTAACGGTTCTTATTAGATGTGAGTGAGTCTGACGTTCAATAAGGTCATGTTTTCTGTTGGTTGGTTGGTTTGTTTTGTTAGCAGGATTAGTCCAAAGCTATTGGACAGATGTCTGACACTTTATGGTGGGGTGAAGCATGAGTCAGGCCAGCTGAACAGACGTGTGATGTTCGGCCTTCTAGAGTGATGTTCTAGCTGATTAATCAGCTGTTGTTGCGATGAGTTGGTTTATGGTTGTTGTTGTTGTTGTTGTTGTTGTCGTCGTCTGAGCTTTGTGTCAGAGTCTGATGAAACGTATCACCAGCTGTACGTTTATCCCGACTGAACAGAGGCTGAAGTGATGACGAGTGAGACTGATGGTTCTTACCCAGACTAACAGCTGCAGGTGTTTTAGTGCTCCTCATACAGCTCCCCCCCCGTCTCCTCCACAGAACATCGTCCTGTCGGGAGGCTCCACCATGTTCAGGGACTTTGGCCGACGTGTGCAGAGAGACCTGAAGAGGACGGTCGATGCTCGACTGAAGATGAGTGAGGAACTGAGTGGAGGCAAGCTGAAGGTGAGAATGAATCAACACACAGCAAACCATCAATAGTGCTCAACAAAACACAGTGACTGTGTGAGGAGTGAGCTGATGACACCTTCATGTCCTTTAGTATCCATACAAATAATATAGTGTTAACTTCAATCCTGAGTCTTCACAGATGTTGCCCCCGGACAGATGCCACGTCACACATTCACAGTTTTACTGCTACAACGCTCTGCAAATGACGTCACCACGTCAGATTACTATCTTTACAGAGTATTTCATCTCTGGAGGATGCTTTAATGCTGAGGAGCCATCACCCTTTAGTGACTCTCATTGGTTCAGCTCTTTACATATGGTTCAGCATCACAACATATGATTAGTAAACATAGATTCAATATGGCTGCCATCATCTTCATTAAAAAAACTGTTTTTATTATTATAAATAATACAGCAATAAGGACACAAGACTTGGATTTGTTGTTGTTTTTGTCTTAAATAAATATATGTTCATATGATGGAAACAAAACTCCTGCAAGTATATTAATAACAAACGACAACAAACAACGGCTTGATGGAAAGGCAAAACAACATCACAGCACTTTTTAAGTATGTCTGCATAAATCTGTCAGAGATGTGAGAAGGAAGAACGAAGAGTTAAGATAAAGTTAAAACAAGGAGACCAAAATATCTGTTATATATCTGTAAATACAGATAAAAGCTCTAAAATAGCCATGAAAATAATAAAAGTAAAAGATGTCTATTGAATGTCCATTAGTTCATTTTTAAAGCTAAGTAAGTATTATTTTATTAATTTTTCATTATTATTATCATCATTTTTATTATTATTGGATCTGTCTCTCTCCTCCCTCCTCAGCCCAAACCAATCGATGTCCAGGTCGTCACCCATCACATGCAGAGATATGCCGTGTGGTTCGGAGGATCAATGTTAGCATCAACTGTAAGTATGACATCATCATGTGTGTCTGCTTTTAGAGCCTCTCATTCTGTGTGACACTGATTTTATTTTTATTTTGGTGTCATTTATTTTTAGCACATTTCACGACTCTTTCTCCTTATTTGTGTGAATGAAGCCCATAATTTTACCAGCAGGAAGTATGACTGAGGAGGACTGTGGTTCATGCCAGCTGCTCATAATGTAGCTGGTTAACGTTGCGTTTGTGTTCTGCTAACTTGTCTGTAAACTTTGCAACTGATCAGCCTGCAGATCACAAATGTAGTTTAACAGTTAATAATAATAATAATCTGTATTTATCAAACACTTTTCACAACATAAAACCACCAATAAAGTGAAGAGAAAAGTAAAAACAATCAGTTAATATAGAAACAGCTGTGGGTCGTGAACATAGTGCAACCCCCCCCGGTCCTGTCCTGTCCCACCATCTCACTGTCCATCCGGCGCTGCTACGACCCCCCCCCCCCATCACACGTTTATACAGAACCATGAGGCCCAATAAAGGTCTGCCTTCAGCAGGATGTGTTCAACAAAGCTGAGATCATTAAAACCTCTAAAATCTTAACAACATCCAGAAGAATCCTGTGTTTTATGGGAACATTTATTATGTGATTTAAAGAAACATGAAAATGGGAATAAAGGATGGAGGAAAATCACCTGCAGCACATCTTTCTACTGTCTCTTTTCCCCCAAGTGTAATTTACACAACGGCTGTAGCAGAAAGAAACGCACAATTAAAACTGCACAGCTTTAATATTGGCTGTGAAAACATCTGGTGTGTCTCACAAAGATCCTCTGGTGCACAGGAAGCTCTGAACCTCCTGCAGCCGCCAGTTTGTTTCAGAAGAATAAAAATCATCATCCTGCCTGAATAAGAACAAAAATAAGTGCAGAAAATCTATGCAAATATATGCAGCTGTTAGTTAATGTTGTTTTGTTCTCCTCCTCATCCTCATCTTCATCCTCTGCAGCCTGAGTTCTACCAGGTCTGCCACACCAAAAAGGACTATGAAGAGATCGGGCCGAGCATCTGTCGCCACAACCCCGTCTTCGGAGTCATGTCTTAACTGTGGAGCTCCAGAGTCTGACAGCGGAGGGCGGAGGAGGGGTGGAGGAGTTGGGTGGGGCTCAGGAGGTGGAGAAGGTTGGATGTGTGGGACGAGAAGATGATCCAGAATATATATAAAAAGAAAAAAGAAAACTAGACCAGAGCAAACGGAGAGTGGCTGGAAAATTTATTGTGAATGTTTTTTTTTCTTCTTTCTTTTCAAAATGAGGGAAAAATTTCCGAAACAAAAATGATTTTAAGAAGATTTCTGGATCTGTTGAGCGACACAAAGATAAAGATGATTCTAAAGATGGTGTTGGTTGAACTAAAGCATTGATTTCCTGACACCACAACATATTTATGTTTATATGTCCAGGTTAGATCTGACGAGAACGAGTTTAGAACATATTATTGTCCTTTTTATTTTCTTCCGACTTCAGATGCACGTCTGCGTACGACGTTAAGAGCTTGTTTATATTTCATACAGAAGTTTTTATATGTAAAACTCGGGAAATCAGGGGTGATGAGACTGTTTGAACCCACGATGCAGCTTTGATACGCAGTATTTACTGCAGCTGGAGTCGTGTCATCGCTGGCTGCCCTTTAATTCTTCATACAGGACATTTAAATCAGACCAGGTCAGGATTCCACCTCTGATGCAGTGAAAGAGAAGAGAGGACTGAGATTATAAAGATGAATAAGAACAACTGTCAGACCAGTATTGTTAGACTGTAAGTTTTTTTTAATTATTAAATACCACATTATTAAAAGAATGGGATTTGTGTATTTAATGCCTTGAAACATTCCAATAAAGGCTCAAATTTGTTTCTAAGTCCTGGAGTCTTGGTCCTTATTTCTGCTCATCTATTGGTGCTTTTTTCATGTTAAATTTGATCACATAGAGTGTGTGTAACTAACAGTAAAAAAAAACCTGAAGGAATTCAATAAAGCTGCAAACAGGACATGTTTGCTAATTTTCTCTTGATAAATAGTTCAAAGGATTTTTTATACCAAGGTCAGATTCAAACCTGCAACTGCAAGAACTATTCAGCTGATGATGAGATGAGAACCAATGAAAACTGTTCATCTTCACCTTAACTAAGTACTTGGTTTGGTTTAGGTCCTAAAATAATTGGTTCGGTTTAGGTCCTAAAATAATTGGTTCGGTTTAGGTCCTAAAATAATTGGTTTGGTTTAGGTCCTAAAATAATTGGTTCGGTTTAGGTCCTAAAATAATTGGTTCGGTTCAGGTCCTAAAATAATTGGTTCGGTTCAGGTACCAGAAACATGGATTAGTTTCATGCTTCCTGGCCCACATGGTACTATATTATTTTGATGGTTGTCTTGATGAGGTTCAGGCTGTAGTAACGACTTTAGTGAAAACTGGCTTTGCACCATTTTACTGTAACATATATTTACAGACAGTATTTTAAGCTTAAGAATATAATTCATAAAAACATGGATAAAGTTTGAGGATTGAAGTAATTTAAGACTTGAACAAAGAAACTGGAGTAGAAACCTGTCTAAACAATGAAAAGTGATTAAATTATAGAAAATATCGTCTCAGATCTTCATTTTAAATCATTTTAAAAATCCACCTCTGTGCTGCCAGCAGGCTCTTCCCTCTGGGCAGTAACCCCATGATGACGGCTAAATCCCCTCTGCAGCCCTGCTGCCTCCCCCACAGCTCAGATAGCTGATGAGAAGACCTGTTGAAGGGCTCTTACCTCTGGAGTCCTCGGGGATTTTAACCTCAGCTGCCTCCTCTCTGCCAGAGGAGCAGCTCAGAGGGGGGAGAGAGGGAGGATGGAGGAGGGAGTGTTTTCAGGTTTCATATCATATGTGATCCACAACGTCTGAATTCATGACTATGATAGTAAAATTCATCTAAAGGCTTCTCTGTGTCAAAGAGTCAAATCTACAGCTTTAGATATTTAACATCAACAGTCCTGCTGTGAACCATTTATTTACCAATATATCGCAGTGTTTTTAAAAAAATTTAGGTTTTGGTTTGTTTTTGTTTTGGTTTGTGTTGTGATAATGGAGGCGAGTAGAAAATGACTGAATTCTCCTTTTTCTGGTGAACTGCTCCTTTAACAGTCTGTAGTCAGGAGGGCCCAGGTTCAAGTTGGCCAATCAGGTGAGAGCAGCATGACAGTCACAGGTGTGTCAGGTGTGACATCACTCCTATACGTGCTTCTTCCTGGGTAAGTCAAACAAACTGTTTTAATGATTGTTAGGGACATAATAGTAAAAACACCCTGAGATAATTGGATTTCTATCTAAATATTAACATTTTTACTTGAGAATAAATTATAAAATGTTTAGTAAAGAGATCAGTTATGATTTTTTTTTTAAACATAAGATTCACTTTTATTGATCCCCCATAGGGGAAATTCAACTTTAGAGTATTTGTGTTTATTTGCATTTGCTTTCGCCTGCTGTAGTATTAATTAAAATTCCATCCAGCTGGTGATTATTTGATTAGTTGTCTCCTCCACCAATGAGGTCGTGTTTTCATTGCCATCATCATCTGGATCCAGAATGTCTTTAAGTGATTCTTTACCATCATGGATCCAAGTCATATTCTGGCTCACAGAAAAGTCACTGGCTAATAATGATGTCAATGTGATCCAGATTCTAGAGGCAGGTTTTCATGGTCCAGGATCACATGATGAGGGTCAGACTCTCTAGTTCAGTCTTTATTTGATTAGTTTTGGGTTATGCAGTGTTTGCACTGCAGAAACCTGGTTTGGAATCATTGCAAACAGAATCTTTAATTTAAGAAAGGGGTGAAAAACACTACCTTTTGTGAATCGATGGGAAACTGAGGAAACTTTTGCTCGACTCTTGCAGACTTGTGTTTTTTAGACGTTGTCCTTGCAGCACATGAAAGAAGTGAAGTCGTCCCTCTGAGACAGTCGGTGGCAAACAGTCCAACAAAAATACAGTCGATAAAAATACACAACGAGCTGAAACAGGGAGGGATGTCAGGTTTCAAACTGCACCGCAGAGATGAAAACCTTCTGCTCTAAATTCCAGTAGAAAGCTGCATTAAATATTCATTGATCATATACTGGTGTGACGTTCAGGTGTCCAAATATTTCTGGCAATGTTGCTGTAAGTATGTCCTCTTCAGATGTCGGGAAGATCTCACATCATCAGAGACGTCGCAGCTTCTTCTTCTTCTTCTTCTGTTTGGAGATCAGTTTGGTTTCATTATGATGGATTAGCTTAAAGACAATCAGCCTGTGGCTAATAATTAATGATTGAAAGTCAATAATAAACTAATAACACCAGACTAAGACTTTTTTTAAAACATAGTATGTATATATATTTTTACCTTTTACTGTATCTCCATTCACATGCATGAAGTTCCTGATCTGTCCAGCAGATGTCGCTCCGCATCTGATGTTTTTCTCCTGAGCTTTTAGGCCTTTATTAAGACAGAGAGGAATTAATTTGGGTCTTTAAGCTACACATTAAACAGAATGATGCACCGAGACATTCTAATCTCCAGTCCATAAACTCAACATTTCTGCAGCAGCGTTTGGTAAAAGGTCTCCAGAGCAGCAGGACTTCATGTCCAGACCTGCTCCTTGTGTAAAGAGGTGTTCAGACACCAGTGAAGAGGCTGCAGGAAGGTTAAACCCTGATGTGACAGCAGGCAGATGGATCTGATGAGGCTAATGTCACATGTGCTGCAGTGACTGCTGCTCATGGTGGTTCATAGGAGAGAGCAATATCTTTTTTTAACAGCAAGAAGAGGACAGAAATCAGATGTTGGCTGACTGGAGGGGGGGAGGGCCAATCAGGATGAAGGGTGATCTTTACATCCTAATATTCCAGCCCTGCGCTTCATGAGGAGGGTTCTGGAGGAGCACAGGTTAAAAACACGATGAAAAGCAATTACATCACAGCGTGAGTGAATTCTCCAATCTGATTGGCTGCAGGGGGTCCATTAGTTCCTGATAATGGACACCTGCTAAGTCAAACTGTCATTGAAGCACCAGAACAGGCTCCTTAGTGTCCCGATTTAATTTAACTGTGGGGATCTTCATCCTCTGCTCTCATTTGAAATAATAATAGATCAATAATGTTTCATCTTTAGGTCGTGGTGAACAGAATAGAAACATTTCACACTTGATTTCAACTCTTGAAGCAAAGGAGTCAAATATTTTGTTATAAATGCAGACGTCATAATTATTCACTGAATCTGCATCAACGACCAACAGCAGAAGTTCCTCATTAAGATTTTAGGGACTTTACTGGAACCGAATCCGTCAAAATGAAAGTCGCCTCTGTCTGATCTCACTTCATGTCGATTTTCCTTCAGTGGCTACAAAGAACACGGTCAAGCTGCAGAGCAGACAGAGGACATCAAGGTTGTTGGATCTGTTTTTTTATCATGTGGGGGCTGAACTCGGGGGAGTCGGGAGGGGGGGGAGATAAAAGAGGCTGAAGTCTGAGGGTTGCACAGAAGTGGATGAGATAGTCCAGGAGGACGCATCAAGGAGACGGGCTGAGATGTGGAGGGTGATAGGAGTTTGGATGGTTCCTCTCCTCTCTCAGAGCAATCAGAAGATGAGAAGAAGGAAGACGAGTCGCTGTCACATCCTCTCCTCATCCTCCATCCTTTCATCTCTGTTGATATTATCTCCCCTCACTGAGATGATGCTGATGCTGGTGCTATAGAACCGAGATGATCCAACAGAGCATATGAATCCTGATGTGACCCCTAAAGCAGCTCTGTAAATCAGCTGATACTCTGAATATAAAGCTGATGGTGAGTTTGATCAGCTGTTGAATCCTTCTCCTCGTAGCATCCTTGGCACAGACGATGTATTTGCTCTAAGGCGGTTAATGTGTGGCTGGAGAGTCTCTCTGAGCAGAGCTCTGCTGGCTCATCGACCCGTCAGGACACCGAGGAGCAGATGGTCAAGCTGACCTCAGTGAGCCGTTCCAGCAGCGAGAGCTGAGCTTCCCGAACAAAAGGGCATTATGGGATGTCACACATCAACTCTGTTCATGCTCAATAGGACTGTTTGTCACAGAAATGATCATTATCTAAAGCAGTAAAAGACATTAAAGGGCGGAGCTGCTGGAATTCAAGGTTTTACTCCATCACTGCTTCACCAGGGAGGTTTGTCTGTAGGATCTGGCAAAAACTGGTCGACTGGTTTCCACTCAATTTTGTGGAGCGACGTTCCGACGAGGTCAACAGATGTAGAAGGATTTCCATTAAATTCGGAAGAAGGATGATTAAATGGATAAAACTTTGGTTTGAAGTGAATCCAGGACATATTTTCTCTGATGAAACAAAAACTATGAAACCAATTCCCACAAAGCTTAGTGGAGGAGTGGGGCGTGTTCCAGACAAGAACCCAGTAGATTCTGGTGTGGATCCATTCAGGAATTTAACATTAACATCCCTTGACATTGTAAGATTTTAGACATTTTTGTCTCAGTTGCTCGTAGAAGAAGAAGTTCAGAGTTTGGGGAAATTGACCCACGGCTCTGCTTCAGCTCTGCAGGAGCCTGATGACAGCTGACCAAAAGTTTGGATGTCAGAAATTCATCCAACAGTACGACAGCTGATCAGATGCATTTGATCGAGCTGTGATCGATCCTCGCTCCGGCCCATGTGCTGCACAACAACATCCAACCAAGCAGAAATCTGGGCTGACTCTGAAATGAATCGTGTGACTCAAAAATCGGGTGGAAAACATTCTCAGATGGGGCGTAGAACACAGTGGGTAGAGGACGCCCCACGTACTGAGGCTACAGTCCTCCAGCGGGGGCCACGGGCTCGATGCCCACCCCGGTTAAGACACACTGAGTGGGAGTGGTCTCTGATGACAACGTGGTTCTGCCTCGACTCGACTTTGCTATCAGGTACTTTTCCATCAGACAGTAGTATCGCCTCAGTGTGGCTGGTCGTCATAGCGACACCACGTGAAACTGCCGGGACGACTCTTGAACGCGACACACACCGCTCATCTTCGTCTCATCTTCGTCTCATCTTCCTCTCATCTTTGTCTCATCTTCGTCTCATCTTCGTCTCATCTTCGTCTCATCTTCGTCTCATCTTCCACCAAAAACAGGAACGTCTGAACCTCCTCAATATAGCAGCCGCAATAAAAAAGTTACGCCCGCTAAAGTAGCTTGGCTGTTTAAAAATGGCGGCCATGAGTTTGTGCTGTGAGGATATTCCATGTGTGCCATGCACTGATGACATAATGACACAGTAATGATTCTCTCTGACCAATCAGTGGCCTGCAGTGTTTTTATGTCACTTTTTAGTACCTGCTCAGCTCTTTTGGAGCCTCAACGGAGGAGATACCAAAGAAGAAGAAGACAACAGGAAGTAAAAGTAGAATAGAGTTGAGCCCATAACACCAAGTGGAAATGCAGGTAAAGTGAGGTGGAAGCCCAGAGTCTCCAGACTAGATGAGGGAGGAGGGAACAGGAGTGTCGGTGGGCGGGGCCATCATCTGGTGATGAACGAGGCTCCAGAGGGACGACTGAAAGTTATATAGATATATATTATAGATCTACTGCATCAGAGACTCGTCTGTCAGATTACCTTTAAAACTGTTAGATGTATTGAGTTTTTCTCCGTTTCATCAGGCCTTACCTTCATTTTCTCACCCACATGTTCTCCTGATGGCGGCAGAAGCTCCGTCGTTCCCTCTGTCGACACCAGGATCCAGGATCCAGCAGACAGCTGTGGTAAATAACGCTGTCTGTGACCCTGACCGCTCCTTTGAGGATGCTGCTTACAGCTAATGAGGTGTGAGGTGAGCTGCAGGGCTGCTGTCAGGCAGCAGGAGGACCAGTGTCAGGTCTGGGGTTTAGAGACGGGTCTGAAGTCCTGCGTGGCTCACATCCCGGTCTGGGCTGTGATTCGACTGTCAGCAGTTCAAACACTGAGCAGAATCTCCTCTGAGGAGCTTTGGGAGGACGATACGGGTTTCTGAAAACGACAGAGGGAGAAGAATTAATTTAATTTAATCAATTTTATGTTACTTCATTTGGCATGAGGCTGATCCAGGTACAGTGATGTCATCTCTGAGGGTGTTCTGTGGTTCAGGTCCAGATACTGATCCAGATCTGCTCGATCAAAGTAGATATTTTTAGGGGGTTAATTGAATCTCTTTGGGTTTGAAAAAATCATCAAAAACCACAATCTTCCTCCAAACAAAGTGAATTCTTAGCCTAGAATTAACCACACAAAGATATATGGTAGCCCGGTTAGGACATAAATGTTATTTATTTCTCTTCCAGAAGAACAACTTCACTCAGTCCAAATGTAAAATACCTGAAACAATTATGGATTTACATTCACAGCGCTGCCAAGCTGTTTGCTCATCAGTCCAAAAAGAGTCTGAGGAATGACATCATCGCTGAGCTTTGCTCACAGACAGCTTTTAGCATCGGATGCTTTAATCTGATTCACAGACTATGTTGAATAGGATGGATCTGCTGGGCTGGCTGATGGGAGGAGACATGACATCATGTCTTTACTGACGTTACCCAACCATGAGTGTCTGAGCCTGAGACACAGTGGGACAGTTTAATCAGAGAGAACCACACAGAGGAACATTCAGACGTTCTCTACTTTCAACAAGCATGATGGAGCCTGAAGAGTGTGACTGATAGAAGTGTCCATCCAGGTTTAATCTGCACCAGCAGCACCTCGAGCTCCTTGTGGGAGATGTGAACCCAGAACAGGTTGGACCAAACATGAGTTGTGTCCTAAAAGGAGCTGCTGTCTCACATTTAAAGGACGTCTGTCACTTTATTCTCTGCTTCCTGCTGCTGTTTCCATTATCTGTGCTACTTTGTGTCAATTATTATACCTGTACATCCTAAACTGTAAAATAAAAATCAAATTTTTTTTTTTTACAGTGTATACCTATTTTTTGTATACCTATAAAAAATAGCATATAGCATTTTCTATTTGTTTAAGAGCTTTCATAATGGAACTAATACACAAAAAACAGCTCAATTAAAGCTGCGCTGATTAGATTTTATATTGGTTCAAATGTAAAGGGAAATAAGTCATTCTTTAAAGATTCATAGCTTGACTGACCTGTAAGGCGTAGATCACACAGAGGGGCGGAGCTATGCTAACGTTTGTTCAGTGTAGGACGAACGTCAGCAGCTCCTCTGTAGTCATGGAAACGATTCATTCAGTCTTCTGAAGCCTTAAAGACTCAAACCAGGCAGATCGGATTATTTAGGTCTTATTATTTATTTCATTGTGTTACTTATGTGCTCTTTTTTCCGATGATGATGATGATGAAGTTCTTAGAGGTTATGAGTTTGGTGAAGGACAAGCTGGGGTTACATAACAGACACTTTTCTAATCGATGCTTCGACTCAAAGCTTTTGGATCAAAACCCAAACAGAGCAAAACAAACAAAACAAAAAAAACATTCAAGAAATGCACAAAAGGGCAGATCTGCATGTCCATCCAATAATAATACGTGGAGAAATGATTTCCCTACAGCTACATTTCCACTGTAATCGATCCTCAGTGCATTCAGGAATCTGGTTAAAGCTGCTGGTCATTTAGTTTGAACACAGACTTCATCTCGTGTTATGAACTGTTCAGGGCTGAGGGGGAGGACCGAGTCCCTCCACGGGGGGGGGAAGTAAAGGGCGGCGGCTAGAGAACGACGGCCAATCAATTGTGGCTTCTTGCCAGAGATGTGGGCTGTTTATTCAGAGGGAGGGGGAATAAGATGTGGAGGTAGACACAGAAAACACTGAGCTAATCAGGCTTTTACCCACTTTTCCTTTCATGAGGCTTTTTTGTCAGAGGAGACATTTGAGCCTCTTTGACCTGACAGAAATGTTGATTCTTCATCTTAAATAAGAAACAAAGGCAGTTTCCTGTTCGTCTATTCAGGCCCTATTTAAACAGTGTAAAGGATAAAAACACGAGAACATCATTCAGGAGAATCCAGTCCTTCACACTCCGTCTGACACATGGCTGCTCGCCTCACTCGTCCTACAGCTTCAGCTTTTCCATTCCTACCTGTTAGCCTGCCATCATTGCTTTCAGACGTCAGCAGGAGTCTGGAGCTGATTTCTCAGACACAAACAAACCAAAAGCCACCTGCAGGTCTGTCCTGTGGGGTTCTGGTTGGTGTTCAGTGGGACCAGCGTCTGGTCACCCTGGTGTTCCCTCTGCACCCCAGCAGGTCCTGGCAGGCTGCAATGTTTCCTTGTTCTCGTAGCATCTTGTTGGCTCTCCAGTTAATTCAGTGTTACAGACGTTTTGGTGCCTGCAGGCCCATAAAAGGCCCTGTGAGGGTAGCAGCAATGCAATTACACCAGCATGAAAAAGTCAAATCTAATTATGTAAATTGGATTTAAATCTATTTTATGAGGGTTTCATCATTGAACAACAGGTTGCAACTTATACTCTTTCTTTACTTAGAGCCTTAAAGCTCAGGTTTATACTAATGTTATGTATGTAACTGTTTAATCAGGAAAAAAGAGAAACAACACAACAAACAGGCCTGTAATTCAGCTTAATGTTCCTTTTGCTGTAGTACAATTGAAAAATGATGCAAATAAAGTCAGCAGGAGTCAATAAAAGAACATATGCAAATACAGCAATGTTGCAGTCAGACTATTATTGCCCTGTGATTTGGTTATCGTGGTAAAAATGAAGCCTTTTCTCATTTCTCAGTATTATGTTGGCATTTGGTAAATTATGAGGACATCAAATAGGGAGCAATAAAACCATAATTTATCACAGGAGGTCCAATACATGCAGCATATTTAATCTCTGATGGGATTAAACCAAATGTTTTTTCTCTGTGTTTGTTGGTTTATTTAAAAGGTTACCATGAAACCTGGTAGAAGGAAAGAATCCAGCAAACCTGAGTGAGGATCTGGATTAAAAGGCAGATCCAGGATTATTTTAGAACTTTACTTACTGTTACATATTTTAATATCTTTAAAAATGAGGTGGGGAAGCCTAAATTCTGGTGTAGCAGCAAAGAGCCAGGTTAGGTTTATGTGTTTATAAAATTCTTATATACTACTTTACTCTTATTAATAGGATATTGATTGTTGCCTATTTATGAAATCAATGGAAACAACATGGAAATAAGTATAATTTATTTACTGAAAACTGGAGCTTTCTAGTTAAAACCATGTCTTTTGTCATGTCCGTCTTGCCATCATTTCTTCTTGTCGTAAGAAACTCTTGAAGTTTGCTGAGTGTGTTTTTGGTTTTTGTGCTCGTACGTTTGCTGGTTTCTCATTTTGAGATATTCTTCATATTCTGAGCGTTGGTTGTTCAGAGATGTCGTGGAGTTATCTTTAACGGCAACTGATCTTTAGAGCAACATCCGCCTTTTCAAACCCAAACCGCTGCCATGCAAGCGAGAATCAGCCTCGTCTTGTAACTAAGTCTAACGTCATAGATGTCCACAATGGTGGCTTCTGTATTTTGTTTCCTGACGCTGTTCGTTCATTTTTCAGTCATGCTAACATAACTTTTTGGTGCGGTGACCATGTATGCCTACCTAGCACACACTGCATTCACACTCAACATAGTCTATCCTATTATAGGCTGAGCGAGGCAATGAATGTGTGGACTGACCAATAAGATCGCGTCGTAGACGATACATATCGCACATTCCTCTGTGGAGCTCTAGCACTAATAAAGCATTCGTTGTACTCTGGGTTGGAATCTGTCACAGACTGTATTCCTCCTTCAGACTGCACTGGAATAATGATCTAAAGGCCAAAGTACTGCAAACACAGCGAGGCCAACGCCGTGGAGCTCGTCTTCAGGATGAGCTACAAAGCTAATCCATTTGATGTGTTCATGTTTCTGTATGTGATGCTACTTCTAATGTAAGAAGACAGAGGAGCCGAATGAAGCCTCTAACCATACAACAAAATCTAGATGTTTTTAGAGAGGGTCCATTAAGATGAATCAAGACTGACGTAACTTTTACTGTTTGTTTGCATTTATGACAATATAAGGTATAAATGAACAGAAAACAAGAATATCACTCTTTATCCACATTCTTTCCAGATTACCTGATTCTAAATAATACTGGGGCCACAACAGACCCTTCAGTCCATGACTGCAGAGAATATGTTATATCCACTGGAAAACAGGGCATTGGTCACCCCTATTCAGGGGAGTTGTTGCCCCAAGCGAAGGAACATCTCAGGGTCTTGTTGCGTGAGATGGACAGGCGGTTGGTGCAGCATCAGCAGTACTGCAAGCTTTGTATCGGACCATCGAGGTGAAGGAGGAACTGAGTCTGACGTTGAAGCTCTGGATTTACCGTGGCTCTATGTTCCAACCTTCACTGGTGGTCATGAGCTCAGGTTGTGACTGAAAGAAAGATCACGGATAGAAGCGCCCGAAATGGTCTTTCTCCGTAGGGAGCTGGGCTTGGCCTTAGAGATAGGGTGAGTTCGCCTTACAAGGACCCAGCTGATGTGGTTCTAGCATCTGGCTAGAATCCTTCCTGTGTGATTCCCTTTGGAGGTTTGCTGGGCACGTCCAACTGGGAGGAGACCCTGAGGTAGACCCAGAACTTGCTGGAGAGATTAGATTTCTAATCTCGCCTGGGAACACCTTGGAATCCCAGGAGGAACTGGAGAGCCTGCTGCCACCATGACCTGACCCGGTATAAGTTATAAATATGGACGTATGAATCGATCTTATGCTTAGACATTCTGTACGGCCTTTTTATTAATGATCTGATAATATTAATAAACTGAAGTAAATTTGGAGAAGAGTCAGCAGCACATTTAATCTAAACAGCTGAAGGACTGTTGGTCTGGAACCATCATGTCTTTCATTTAAAGCTGCTTATCATTGGAGCTGAGTGTGACGGCGACGGCCTGAACGCTGCTTTGTGGGTAACATGTATTTATTGGACACCATGATGCTTTTGACAAGGACGCTTGTTAACGTTTCCCTAACGAAGCAGGGGGCGCTATGCAGCGGCGCGTTTACAGACGTATCATTCGGTTCTCGGTGGACCTGATGGTCTTCATCTGACTCCAAACAGACCGGAGTTCAACCCAGCTTCACCCAGAGAAAATGATGTTACTCTCAGGAACCCACATGAGCTCCAAACACCATAAAGAGCGCTGGTTACATTAGCTAAAACTGTTATTGCCTCAATACTATTACCTTCAGCTCCCATGGTGTCGTCCTGTTAATGGAAAGGTGTGTAGTTCTCCGTGTGCCTTTTCTCTGCGTGTTTGTGTGCATTGTTTCCTTAAAATAACAACACATTTGGTTCTGTGTTGATTATAAAAGCTAAATTATTTTCTGCGTTGTGTGACTGATGGGGTTGTGCTTTGTGTCGCCGGCATGCTTTGGAGGAATGAGCTCCCAGGTCTAAATGACTTGATAGGTGAAAATGCCAAATTACTGCAGTGTATCTGAATTGACCTCATCATGGCTCAAAATTTCATAAATCCACAAGAAACGGCTGTTCATTATAAGTTTAATTTGTCACTCCAGTGGTGTGTGTCCTGGTGAACTTCTCATTAAAGAATCATAATTAATCACAGTGTGTGTGTGTGTGTGTGTGTCGGGTATAATATCTCCTATTCACTGCTGCTGGATGAGGGCTGAGCTAAACAAAGGTGTTACAGAGGAGACGGTTCCATGAATTGAGCTCATATTTCAGCCTCAGTCATCCAGACATGTTGACAACTAGGTGTCACTCAGAGTGTGATCTTCTGCCAAGGCAGCTCAGTTTCCCCATTGCACATAAAGGCAACAGGCCCTCAACAGGTTGACCCTCATCATGTGACTCCTGGACCATGAAAACCTGTCCCTATGATCTGGAATCACATTGGTATCATTATTAGTTTGATTGTCTCTTTAAGGGTTCTTATATGGTACAAGCCGCCCCCCCGCTGTCCATCCACCCAGTTTCATGGTAATCCGTCAAATGTGTAAATGACAAACACGGCATCAGTATTACAGTATTACATATTACAGTATTACATATTACAGTATTACAGTATTACATATTACAGTATTACAGTATTACATATTACAGTATTACATATTACAGTATTACATATTACAGTATTACATATTACAATATTACAGTATTACATATTACAGTATTACATATTACAATATTACAGTATTACATATTACAGTATTACATATTACAATATTACAGTATTACATATTACAGTATTACATATTACAATATTACATATTACAGTATTACATATTACAGTATTACATATTACAATATTACAGTATTACATATTACAGTATTACATATTACAATATTACAGTATTACATATTACATATTACAGTATTACATATTACAGTATTACATATTACATATTACAGTATTACAGTATTACATATTACAGTATTACAGTATTACATATTACAGTATTACATATTACAGTATTACAGTATTACATATTACAGTATTACAGTATTACATATTACAGTATTACAATATTACATATTACATATTACAGTATTACAATATTACATATTACAGTATTACATATTACAGTATTACAATATTACATATTACAGTATTACATATTACATATTGCAGTATTACAGTATTACAATATTACATATTACAGTATTACAATATTACAGTATTACATATTACAGTATTACATATTACAATATTACAATATTACATATTACAGTATTACAATATTACATATTACATATTACAGTATTACATATTACAATATTACATATTACATATTACAGTATTACGTATTACATATTACAGTATTACATATTACAGTATTACATATTACAGTATTACAGTATTACATATTACAGTATTACAATATTACATATTACATATTACAGTATTACATATTACAGTATTACAGCATTACATATTACAGTATTACATATTACAGTATTACATATTACAGTATTACAGCATTACATATTACAGTATTACAATATTACATATTACAGTATTACATATTACATATAACAGTATTACAGTATTACAATATGTAATACTGTAATACTGTAATATGTAATATTGTAATACTGTAATATTACAGTATTACAATATTACATATTACAGTATTACATATTACAGTATTACAATATTACATATTACATATTACAGTATTACGTATTACATATTACAGTATTACATATTACAGTATTACAATATTACAATATTACATATTACAGTATTACATATTACAGTATTACAATATTACAATATTACATATTACAGTATTACAATATTACATATTACAGTATTACATATTACAGTATTACAATATTACAATATTACATATTACAGTATTACAATATTACATATTACAGTATTACATATTACAGTATTACAATATTACATATTACAGTATTACATATTACAGTATTACAATATTACATATTACAGTATTACAATATTACAATATTACATATTACAGTATTACAATATTACATATTACAGTATTACATATTACAGTATTACAATATTACATATTACAGTATTACATATTACAGTATTACAATATTACATATTACAGTCCTGACAGGATAAAGAAACATTTTAAACCATAATAACATAATAGCTGTCAGTCGATTCGCTGAAGACGTCATCAGACCAACAGGAGATCTGGACTCTCCTCACACCTCTCCTCCTCCTCCTCCTCCTCACACCTCCTCCTCTTCCTCCTCACACCTCCTCTCCTCCTCCTCCTCCTGCTCCTCCTCACACCTCTCCTCCTCCTCACACCTCCTCTCCTCCTCCTCTTCCTCCTCCTCCTCCTCACACTTCTTCTCCTCCTCTTCCTGCTCCTCCTCACACCTCTCCTCCTCCTCACACCTTCCCTCCTCCTCCTCCTCTTCCTGCTCCTCCTCACACCTCTCCTCCTCCTCCTCCGCACCCCTCCTCTCCTCCTTCTCTTCCTCCTCTTCCTGCTCCTCCTCACACCTCCTCTCCTCCTCCTCCTCACACCTCCTCTCCTCCTCCTCCTCACACCTCGTCTCCTCCTCCTCCTCACACCTCCTCTCCTCCTCCTCCTCCTCACACCTCGTCTCCTCCTCCTCCTCCTCACACCTCGTCTCCTCCTCCTCCTCCTGCTCCTCCTTCAGGTGTTCTCTCTCTTTCCTCTGCCTAATGATACATGCTAATTGTTTTTAGATGGGTTTTTTGTGCTGGTGCTCCTTTTCTCCTTTCTATTCCATTATATCCGCTGGACCATGAAAACCCAAAAAATGTCCTCCAGAGGCTGACCAGACGTACGAATCGATGGATCTAAACACTGAAACACTGGAGGCGCTTTCTTCTCCCAGCCTCTGCATGAAGAGAAGACAGTATTCTAACATCAGTGGCTCCAAAACCTCCTGTGAATAAAAATATAACACTGACAACACATTACATGAGGAACAGAAGGCGTGATTATTTGTTGCTTCCTTAGTCCCAAACACATCAAACGGAGACAAAGGATGACTGGGAACATGAAAACCATGGTTTTTATGACTCCTTACAGTACATCCCGGCTCCATATGCCACCTTCTCCCTTTCTCCATATCCCTGCATGGCGTCTGACATTATCTTTTATTACTTGCCTTGTTGGCAGAGACACAAGACAGGAGCAGCGCCAAGAAACGGTGCCTAGAAAACCCTGCATGCACGATGAAAGAGGGGAAAAGATTAAAAAAAAAGTGTGAGAGATTGTTTTCTCTGCAGCTGTCCACGGCTTTTTAATTTCATCTGAGATTACTGAGCGTGATGAGCTTCGTCGTGTTACAAATCCCTCCACGCAGGCGTCTCCGGCGCACCCCCGCGCTCTGATGGAGCCCCATGAATTCCCCTTATTGCTGTTTAATGGAGATGAGTACCCAAACAAATGAGCAGCCTTTGCCTGGCTCAGCACCGCGGGTTCTCATTAATCCGGATGCTGAGACGCTGATGGCACTAATTTTTCAGACTAAGCGGTGTCTGCGTCTCACTGCTTCATGGCACTCCTGCAACAAGAGAGTTTCAATCAGCCACCGGCAGAGAGGAGGTAGTGTTCGTGTCACACCTGGTCTGTGGAGCTCGCCGGCCTCCTGCTGGAGAATCGCCCCCTACGGTGTCCATCTGTGTCTGAGGGAAAGCAGCGAGGCAGGCGTGAAGAGTCTCAGCCTCAGTGTTCGAGGGATTCCAACAAGAGACAGAAAGTGCAAATTACATTTGAAGTCTAATGTCCTCAGAATGAAGCTTTAATTTTCAGAGTAGCTTTCTTTGATTTAATTCAGGGCAGAAAAAAACCCTGATCTATTATATAAACTGGGATGGAGGGAATTAAACTGCTTGTAAACACAACAGAGTTAAAATTTAGCTGTTAGGCTGAACAAGGTTATTCAACCATACATTAATAAGCAAGAAATATAGAGCTGCTTGAAAAAAAGCTGGACATCCACCGTATGAAATGTTTGATTCAACTCAAACTGTACGAGGAAATTGTCAAAGAGAAGAGGCCACGACCTGACTCCTCCCCTTTTTTGTGTTTCCATTAGGTAAAAAGTATCTGGTTCTACTTTTTTAGTACCTCCTGACCAGGTACTGAAAGGTCACGTGAAACGTTAGACCACTGATGAAGGCTATGCCACAGCATACCCTGATGAGGAGGTACTATCCCGTAACAGACCAAGGCGAGTCGAGGCGAGTCGGTACGGCACAGTGGAAATGTGGCTATAGGGTCATCAGTCCCTGTCAACCAGACTGGTTTCTGGTAGTTGTCAATAAAGGTAGGTTTGAAGGCTCCTCCGGGACAGGCAGAGGTTGGTTTATACTAGTGGAGGTGTTTATGGACTAACGTGGCGAGGAGGGCGTGGTCAGTATGGTTCGTTGATTTTGCAGACAGAATTGCAGCTAATAGCACTTCACGCAATTGCAGTTAGAAAAAAGGCCCATACTTTCAGGAATTGAAATTTATGCAAACATCTAACAGCTGACTGGGAGCAGCTGATTGGGCGAAGATCGCTGCAGCTGAAATCCAGGCTGACTCTAAAATGAGTTGGGTCAATAAAGGGCTTAAAAAATAAAAAGTCCGAACTGGTTCGGTTGGTCCTGTGTTTACAGATGACACGTTATTATTATTGGTTGTATGTCAGTAAATGACTGTCATAATAAGGATTTAGCATTCGCACCATAACGTAAAACAAGAAGCTATTTTCTGCTTTGATTTCTTAAAACTAAAACTCACTAAAACGCTGGAATTAAGTTGTATTATCTTAGATCAGTTTTATCAACAATATTTGAAGGAGAGTTCTCTGAGGTCTTAGCTCGTCGGCTAACGTAAGCTAACGTTCACTAAAGGCCCATTTATGCTCCGTCTACGTGCGTAAATGGATACATCCATCCGTAAATGGTCTATAAATCAGCGCCTACATACTTCTGTACGTACTTCACATTGACATCGATTCAACCGCAGGAGGGGAGTGAAGTTTGAGAAGTTTGAAAAAGGCAGAAGTGGAGGTAACGATGTACTCGAGGTACGTACATGGCTTCACTTCACTTTTAAACTGCAGCTACACTGCCCCCAAACATCTCTGGTAGGATTGCTCTGTCTTGTCTGTTTCAGTAAGCTCTCTGAAAACGTGTCCAAATACATAAGCAGAGGACGTTCAGAAGGCTCTGCAGCATGAATGGGCCTTAATCAAAGATCCAGATAATGATCCACGTCTGATGGATCAAAACATGTATTTTTAGGGATCTTTATTTACCCTTTTTACAGTACCAAACAGGGCTACAAACCCACAGCCACAGCTGAGATAATGAGGTTTAGTCTCCTAGAGTTTTAGAACTATATCCAGATGAGTATAGATGAGTATTTTCATAGGATCTATGTAAGATCGTGAGCCTTGGCGGAGGTACATTATGTGTCATTTATTAAAACATCAAATCAATGTTTTCTTCTTTAAACACCAACCACCTTCCGACCTCGTAGAGATATCAGTTATTCTACAGCAGCACTTCGCTCCAGGGCTTTTCCTCTTTCTGTTTTCCTCTCAGCTCTACCTTTACTGTTTTTTTTTCCTCCACACTGACTCGTCTCCGTCTCCCGGTGCTCCTTATGTCCAGTCCAGGTCTGCCACTGTAAAAACAACAGTCTTATCCTCCCCGGGGCTACAAATGACCTCACTAAGCATCACTTTCTGATCACAGCCTCCTCCTCAGCTCTGGACATCGTGGTAATTAGGTGTGAGCCAGAGTTCCCCTGCAGCCTTGTGGGAATTCCTTAACCGCTTCACTGCCATCGAGCATCGGGTTCCCCAGGGGACGCACCGACATGGAGAATGTCAGCAGGACTGATGACGCGTTCATAGATTTATTATGAATTTGCATAGATTTCAGTTTGAGCAGGGAGGGGGGGGGGGGTTGAGAGAGTGCTTCCATTTGCAGCAGCGATGTGGCCTACATTAGAAAGTCAATATCTGGAGTGTGTTTGAGAGCCGGCAGTATGGATGTCGAGGGTGATGATGAGATGTGGTACTCAGGGGTAATTACCCCTGGGGAATGTGGGATGTAAAAGATGCAGATGTTCTCCTGATGGATCCTCACATGTTCTAACAGTGTTCTACCCACAGACTGTACTGTAAATGATCCGGGACATTTTGTCCAACGTTCTGATGGATGCACATGAACTGAGTATGATCTCTGGATGTGAGGCGTTCCACAGATGATTTATGGGTGGAAATGTCAGCCCTGCAAAAACATGAGACTTAGTCAAAACCTGTGGTTGTATTAGTTAGGCCTACAAATAAAAATATTTATTACATAAATATAGAAATATTTCATCACTATTTCCACATCGTTTTACACCGTTTGATGTTTGACTGCTGCTCGTTAATGACATCATCATCATCTCATTGAGCTTATTTTGATACGAGTGTAGAAAGTTTAAAAATTAGCCGCTAATGCTAACGACTCTGGAGGTGCTTAACTTTTCAAATGATCAAGGAGAGCCCAAAAACTTATAATACCACAAATCTATAAAACAATCACCCCACCCAGTTCACTGAACTGGGACAGACGACTGTCTGCATCCTGTTATTGGTCCCATAGCAGGGAAATTTACAGGATGAGAGTATCAAAGAGAAAGACGTAATAATGGGTAGTAAAATAGAAAGCAATAATATGTAGACCGTAGTACTGTACACTGTATAACAGAGCTAGTAAAAAGTACTGCACTTTAACAATACTACACACTGTAAAAAGTGTTGTAGCAGAGAATAAATATTTTAACTGGAGGGAATCGTCACATATTAGAGTGAATCCAGCTGAAAACATGACCTCCTTCATGGAGGCAATAGTTTAAATAAAGTTTTAAACAAGTATCATTGAAGGTTGAATTGTGAGATTTTTGCTGTTGTGCTATTTATAGTGCTGTTAACTCATGGATCTCCAACCCCCCCCCCAAAAAAAATAATTCATTTAACTAATAATAAATTAAATAATAAATTATGTAATTGAAAATGTGCATTTAATAATTTTTTAATAGAATCTTATTCCCCCTTGAAATAATGTTAAACAATAAAAAATACCCTGTTTGTGATTTTCGTCGTTCCTTTCGTCAGTAGAAGAAGAGATCCACAGACAGGATGCTAAACTCTGGGCCCTGGCCATCTGTGACATCACAGGTTAGTTAATGATGTCACTGAGTAAATGAAAAGCGTGTTGATTGAGCCTGTAGATCTGAGCCAATCAGAAAAGAGAGATCTTGTTTGTGATATTCATGGTCAGGATCCCGTTGGGGTCAGGATCCGGGTGGGGAACCACAGACTTGCGTCTCTGGTTTTTGTAGATGATGTGGTTCTGCTGGCTCCGTCAGTCCGTTACCACTCACACCGGAGACGGATCCTGTTCAGGCAGGGCTGGACTCAGCCTCAGAGAGGAGCTCAGACATCCAGAGTAGAGCTGCTGATCCTGAACGTCCAAAGAAGCCAGTTGAGGTGGATCAACATCTGGTTAGGATGCCCCCCTGGGCCTCTTTGGAGGCACATCCAACTAGAGGGTAGCCTCATCTAGCCTGGGAACGCCTCAGGATCCCCCAGGAGGAGCTGGGAAATCTTACATGAAAGCGGTTTGTCTGGAATATTCTGCTTAGCCAGCTGCCACCACGACCCGACCCTGGATAAGAGGAAGACGATGGATGGATCCAATCAGGGTGTAGCTAAAGTCTTACTATGAGTCTATGCTCTTCTGAAGTTTTAGGCGTGAGCTGTGATGTAGGCGAGTCTCAGAAAACACTGCAGCAGGAAGAGGTGAGATGTATGAGGCCTCATTCGGACTCAAACACCATGAACGTTTCATTGGAAAAAAGAAAAATGGAGCTCGGCTGCCTTCAGAGTCCACCACCACTGAGAAGACTAATACCTGGACAGCCAACACATACAGGAAGTGTCTGGGGGCCATTTTAGTCACAGCTTTGACATTTACTGGAGTTGACCTGCTTACAATGAGCAAATTATGATGAATTCAAAACGTTCCCATTATTATAGCCTGAATAAGTCATTCTCAGTGCACCAGAGGGCTCTAATGTTTGTTATTTTATCACAGTGACTCTCCTCAAACAACCTTTCATTTATCTCCAAAGATGAAGCTTAATTTTCTACAGAGGCCCTAAAGTCCTAAAACGTGATTTCTTTTATTTATCTTGTGCTCATAGATTTTAAAAAATCACTTTACTGGACTTAAGGGGCAAAAATCCACTTCACAGTGTCGTAGACTTATAAGCACTAATCATATTTAAATTTTCTTTACTTAACATTTATGTTGTCAGGTTTCCGGCCTCAGACAGAGCCGTTGTGATTTTCCTCCAGGTTCCTGATAGTTTATTGAATTAGACAT